>CM062809.1:457625669-458225669 GCA_031772625.1 Pinus tabuliformis | reverse complement strand
TATCGGGTCCGCGGGTTCATCGCTTTTCGAAGGCCTAGTGGTTTGAGATCCGTCGATCGCCGATTGCGTGCCAACCGTTGGATCTGCCTTCGCACGATCCAACGGCCCAGATTAATTCTCTGCTACAGTGATCGCTCCCGCCTTGTTTTTCACCAAATTTCATGTTTAAAATGGTTTTTCGCCTTATAACGGAAAAAGGCTTTTTCTTCATGATTGCTGTTGTAGAACAAAGGCAGCAGGCATTCTCCAATCATTTCTTGATCGCTCTAGCCCTAGTAAGCTCCCGGCAGCTTTATTTTCGGCCTCAGCACAGTCTTGTGCATCCATTCCTCCTCTTTTTTACAATATTTCTTCAGTTTTGATAATGTTTTGATCGGCCAAGCGCTGAAACAGTTCTAAAGGCCACAGAAGGCATGGCAGCAGTCAAATCTCGCCATAAAGTGGCAGGCAGGGGCGATTTTGTAGCGGCAAAGTGTATCAGTGGAGAGAAAAGGACCCGATTCAGTATTAAAGAGTATCAGAGTAGCGACAAAGAGTATCAGTTAAAGAAGATCAGTGGAGAATTAAAGCCACATCAAAGGAACATTAAAGAACATCCAACAAAGTCAAAGAGTATCAGTACAAAGTTAAAGGCCATTAAAAGCTAAATCTAATCAGGATCGATGAACATTGAAGCTGGCTAAAAGGAATAGATCAAAAGCCGAGGCACAGTAATGACCAAATGAATAGCACAGAGCTCAAAGGACATCATATTTACTCATTTTTGAGGCAGCTTCCCGAGCGCAGCAGTTAGATAGATCTTTCATGCATTTATTTCAGGATATTAGGATTAAAGACAGTTGTTGCCACAGATCTGTTTAAGATCTACTCTTGTAGATATTTTGTGAATATTTTCTCTATATAAACGACCCTGTTCATTGTTTAAAGGGTTGGTTTTGGTTGATAATCCTCTTTCTGGACTTGCGCTGTATACTTCGAGAGATTTAATGAACAAAGATTGCTCGAATGTTAGCTTATGGACTGTCTCTTTGTGGATTTGATGGCTAAAGATCTGATTGCAGAATTCTAATGCTTTCTTCATGGAACAATAAGTCTTTCTCCATTGTTTTCTGTTTCTATGTATGCTATATCATCTATATCTCATGATCTGAATTGCAGGAAGAAAGAATAGTCCAGATGTTGCTTAGTTGTACTCTGTTCTCAATTCCCGTTATGTCTCCATGTTTTCCTCTCAATTAATCCTAAATATGAATACTTCTTTGCTCATATTTACACTAGTTCTTTCATATATGACTATTATTTAGGAATCCTTGATTGCTCGTATATAATGTTCACTCGCCTTCCCTCTGTTAGCATAATGAAAGCTACTTAGCTATCTTTCATTCCCTGACATCCATTTCATCCTTATTCCAGCTTTGATATTGTTCCTTGTTTAAACTATAATGCTCTATAGTTCCTCTTGTGACCAAGAAAACGCACCAGCAGCCTTAATCCTTGACTCCATGCCCAATGGTCTAAACTTCTCCCACTATGCAGGCCAACTCTATTTGAATCATCATCCATCCCACCAAATTTCAAACAAAACCCAAGTACATCATAACTTGCCTAAAATCACCCTTAAACAAAGCTATATTATAAAGAGAGAGCCCTCTCTGACTCCAGGTAGGCTAGGACCTGCAGTCCAAAGATTGGTTTGTGGTTACCTCAGCCGTATCCCTTAAGGAGCCAAGGGACAACCTGAGTGATAACACAATGGACAATTATAAATTCTTTTTTAGTTCCAGTAACTTGAATAAAAATTTGAATACATTAGGATTCATAGAAACCTTTATCACTCCTAGCTTAATTTCCCTCTTTCTAAAATCAAAATTATCTGGAAAAAGATGAACAATTTCTCTTAAATTAAAGACCTCCATAACACACCCAACATTCGCCAATTTGGTGCTCCAAATCTTGTCATCTATTTTTTCTTCCATAAATAGATTCACATATATTTTATAAGTTCTTGACCAGTCGAAGCTATCATCGATATCAACAAGTGAATTAACTATCTCACTGCCAACAACCTCTTTCTCTCACCTTCTACCCATTATTCCTTTGCAGTAGAGAAAAATAACTTTGTTATTAAATAACATATTCAAATACCGTTCCACTATACAAGTCCCCTTTTTCTCCACAAACACTAATTGTTACTATTAATCATGTGCAAAACTATTACAAATGGCACTCTGATTAAATAATAATTAAAGGTAGAAAAATTAATTTTTGCGAACAATAACATGAATTTTTTTTAAATTCCAAAAGAATCATGTGCATTTACTTTTCACTTTTCTCTTTCTTCAAGATCATAGATATGTGTTCCCTAAGAAACATAAATTTGTGATAACTAGTAAGTTCACCTACATGGAAGAAAATTACCTTTTAACCAATCATTTTTCATAATAGCGGAAATGGATTCAGCACCATCAAAAATCCCATCAGTAAATTTCAAAATAGCACCAAAAATCATTGGAAAACATTTCTTTCTATTCAATTTTTTTGCTTTTTTTGTTAACATATCCTATTAACACCTAAGATGATGAAATTTGACAACTATAACCTCGAATTATAAAACTTTACTGCCATATTTTTTTAGCAACACGCCTGGACATCCTTTATTTTTTTGGTCAATTTTGAAGACCTGAAAAGCTATCCATAACGTCACACTCTAACCAGAATTGTTTTTAAAGATTCTGGTAACACGTGTCAAGGTTTATAATAAAAGAAATGATTCAAACACTCTCAACATTTGATTTCTTCAAATTTTTAGCACCGAATCTCGTATAGAATTTTCTTATTTGCATCGATTACTATCCTTCAAATATAACAACATCAATAATAACTACAAATAATAAAATATGAAAGACATATATAGTAGTCTAAATAGACCACAAATTTGCCGGGAAAATAGTGGAAATTCAACCATGATATTTTCTAAAATCTGATGAAAATTTTGGAAAATATGGGTTATACCTATTTGGCTTCAAGATTTTGGGTGTCCAAGGAGCTTTTGATGGTGCTAAAACCAATCACTGGATTTTAGAAAAAAATAACTCTCCAGGAGAATTTGCAACCCATATTCAACTACTCTCTATGACAAATCAACTTGACCACTGATCCCACTACTTTGTAAAACTAAAACTTTGATTTATGAATAACCAAACACATCTATTTCTCACAAAATTTGACATGCATTTACGATGCATTTATTTTAAACTCTTTGTTCTTTTAAATTGTGAAAATAATTTAATTATTGAAAGTTAAAACTCATAAAACTATCAATAAGACCAGAAAATAGAAAAATTACCCTATATGATGAATAGACTTCACAACTAGTCTCTACTACTTTGTAAAACCGAAGCAAATTTGACTTACAAATAATTTGGCACACTCATTTCATGCAGTATCATAAAGAAAACCAAATTTTATAGAATATTGTAAAGTATTATAGAGAAGATCTTGACAAACCAAAAACTTGCACTATTCCAAAAAGCGAATAGGAAAATCAGTATAGAAGCTTACAGTATTGTACAACTTTTGTATCCCTACACTGTTGCTATTGTCCAAGATCATATTTACATATAACGGTTTATGTAAGGCAATAAAAACTCAGACAATACTCCAATCTCTTAAATCCAATTTGCAAAGAGAAAATGTTACATTCCACAACATTTTGTCTATCACTACAAATAGTGTTTTTCCCCTTACTATACTAGCTATTTTAAATATTTTCAGTCTCATTTCCCTAGAAATCACCACCTGCCAGTATTTTGCGTCTGAAAAAAACTAAAAAGATAAAACTGCCATCCATATTTTCATCGTCTCGATGTTTTTCCTCTAATTAATAGAAAACAAAGATGGATATAAATGCAAGTCATCTCAACATTCAATTCACCAACTACACATCTTCTCACGCATTCAGAAAACCACATAAGAACGAAAAACATCAAATATAGAAACATGATTTATGTACACTTTGAACATAACACAAATGCATATATCTAAAACCAAAAGGAAAGTGCATTAACACATAACCACATCTGGACTCTACAACACCCCTTCCATCAGTCTTTTACTTTTGAAAAAAATATTAATAAACACGGGTCCCATATGTCATGGATGTTCTTCACACATGGTGCCTCCAAACAACACAGTCCATTGTGTGCAAAAGGATTTCAAGCTTTCAATCGAGCACCCAACTTTACACAACCACTTTCGTAGTTGTAAAAAAATGTTCCTAAATAATAATAATAATAAATTACAAAGTATAACCTGCAACCCCATGAATTCTCACATCATTTAACAAAGCGTTAACATAGCAATGTACTGCAATTGTATCAACAACTTTATTTGTACAACCAGCTCCATAAAACTACCTTCGCAATAGAGAAAAAATGTTCCTAAATAATAACTAAAAAATATAAAGTGTTCGCACATTCATTTTACTGCACAACACTTTTCCTTCACACGGATTGAAAACAATGTATTTTACACCCCTATCTATGCAAAAGACATTGGTTCTCCTGTACATTAAATGTTCTGCACAATGAAACCGTACTAATTACCACATCATTCATCAGTATCACATCATTCACTATGCAATGGAACTCAACTCTCCTAAACATATTGTTCCCTCCACACAAGGAAAATCTCATTAATTAATGATTATACATTATGAAATATGTCCCTAAATAATAATTAAAAAAAAAAAATTGCATATTTATTATCTCAGCAAACTTTGGAAAAAACTTTAGCATAACATCCGCACACGCACAACCACATCCACACAACTTCATTCACATAACCACTTCCACACTTGATAATGCCCTTTGATCAGTCATTGACATTCAAAACCCCACACACAATACCTCCGAGAAACTACCTTCGCACAACCACCTTCGAACAAATACTTGTGTACTTGCAATTTTTTTCTAAATAATAATTAATAAAAAAATCCTTGAATCCGCACATTTATTTTACTGCACCACACAATTTATTTTGCACCCCTATCTATGAAACCACCTTCGCACTACTACCTTCTCACTCGATAATTCCCTTTGATCTCATTGAAATTTGAAACCCCGCAAACGATACCCCCAAACAACTACCTATACACAACCACATTTGCAAATCTACTTTCATACTTGCAAAACATGTTCCTAAATAATAATCAGAAAGGACAAAGCACATTGTTTATTTAACACTCCCATATGTATAACCACCTCCACACAACTTTGTCTGCATAACGACTTCCACACTCGAAAATGTACTTTGATTAGTCATTAACATTCAAAACCCTGCACATGATACCTCTGAGTAGCTAGCTTTTCACAACCACCTTCGCACAATTACTTCTGTTCTTGCAAAAAAATGTGAACCATAGCTTGTAGGGTATTGTAGAGAAAATCTTTGTGAACCAAAAACTTGTAGTATTTCCATGTGAACAGAAAAATGACAAACATAAATCAGTTTAGAAGCTTTCAATATTGTACAACATTTGTGTTTCTGCACTAGTGCTATTTTCAAGCATAACGTCATAGATAACAATTTATGTAAGGAGACAAACTCAATTTGCAAAGAAAAAATACTACATGCCCTATTGTTTTCCCTATCATTGAAAATAACATTTCTCCTCTCACTATACTAGCTATTTCAAATATTTGCAATCTTGTTTCCCTATAAATCACCCCCTATGACTATTTGGCATCTGAAACATGATATAGAGATAAAATCACCATCCATATTTTTCATCATCCTGATCTTCGCCCTCTAATTAATAGAAAGCATACCTAAACATAAATACAAGTCATACAAGAATTTAATTCACCAATTCCCTTTCTTTAGTCATTGAAATTTGAAACTAATATCAATAAATGTGGGACCTAGATATCATGGGCAGGAAGCATTTTTTCTCTACACACACTACCTCTGAACACCATAGTCCATTATGTGAAAAAAAATTCAATCTTTCATTGTATGCACTTCGACATCCCATAAAATATATTAATAATAAAACTAATATTAAAACAAATTGCAATTAAAAAACCCCTCTGCACCTCCCTCATTCCACACAGGTTTTGCACATGCATTTGTTCTCCACATAACCTTTGCATGCTCAAAACCATCTCCACACAACTTCATTTGCACAACTACTTTTGCAGTCAATAATGCCCTTAGTCATTGACATTTGAAACTGGTAATAATTAATTATTATACGTTGTGAAATACGTCTCTAAATAATAATTAAAAAAGAGATTTGTATATTTATTATCTTAGTTAAATTTGTACAAAATTTTTAGACAACATCCATACATGCACAACAACATCTGCACAACTGCGTCCACACAATTACTCCCGCACTCAATAATTCCCTTAATTGACATTCGAAACTCCACACACAAAACCTCTTAATAGCTAGCTTTGAAACTGATATTGATTAATCATTATACATTGTGAAATACATCCCTAAATTAGAATTAAAAAATATATTTGTATGTTTATTATCTTATTAAAACTTGAACAAAACTTTAGCATAACATCCAGACATGCACAACAACCTCTACACAACTTCATCTGCATAGCTACTTTCGCACTTAATAATTCCCTTAATTTACATTTGAAACTCCACACATGACACCTTCGAACAACTAGCTTCACACAACCACCTTCGTATAGCTACTTTCGTACTTCTTAAAAACGTTTCTAAATAACAATTAAAAAAGTGAAATCCTTCCACACGTTCATTTTACCACCCAAATTTTTCTTCATAAGAATGGAAATTATAGTTTTTTAGCACCCCGATCTATGCAAAATAGCTTGAATATCCCTTACATACTAAATTATTTACATGGAAAACATTCCGCAAAATGAGCCCAATACTCGCTATGAAAAGGACCTCAACTCTCTTGCACATACTTTGTACTTTGCACAAGAAAACATAATAATATTAATTTGATATGTTTTCATCTCTAACCACACTCCCCTCAAGGCCTATGCAAACAACCTGCAACCACATTAATTCTCGCATCATTGAACAAAGCATTAACATAATAGTGCCCTACAACCACATCAACTAGCTTTGCACAACCACCTTCGTACAACTATTTTTGTAGTTGGAAAAATCATTCCTAAATAATAATTTAAAAATACAAATCCTTCTTCACATTCGTTACAGAGTTTATTTAGCATCCTCATTTATGCAAAATACCTCGGTTAACCCACATATATTGTTTTGCATAATGAAACTATACCAATTACCACATCGTTCATTAATATCAAAACACTCATTATGCAAAGGACCCTAGCTCTCCTGCACATAAAAATATTAATTTGACATTTTTTCAGCACTCCCCCACCACCAAGCCTATGCAAACAAGTTGCAACTACATCAATTCTTGCGTCATTAAACATAGCACTAACAAAACAACTGCATCAATTCTCACATCATTGAGTTGAGTGCTAACATAATACTGATAGTTTCATAGCACTCACCAACGCAATGGCCATTCAAAAATTTACTTTGTTATAATTTTAAAATAAATTGTCATGCATTGCAAAAAAAAAAAATGCTCTCCACGAGGGGAATTATGTCCCATCAAAGCTTCCTCAACCATTTGAAAATTCGAAAAAACATTACTAAAAATTTAATATTTTTTTTTTTTAATTTATGCAAAAATATAAATATTAATCCTTTTCCTGAAACTTTGATTAAAATTGCATAAACACATCCAAATAATGCATATTCAACACAACTTGACTGCAAAGCAAATGCTAGTCCTTGAAGAGGCAGGGACTAATAAAAGTGTTGGTGACTAATAAAAGTGTTGGTGAGATTTTTATTTATTTATTAAATATAAAAAAGTGTTAATATTGATTTCTATTATATGCTATAAATGTAATTATTAATTATATAATTTAGAATTAAATTAAATGTTATAATTTATTATTTAATATAAAATATAGATAATATGGTCATAATTAATTTGTTTGAATGTTACTTTGGTTTAAAAGGAATGATTGTTATCATATCTATTTAGGTTTAACTTCTTTAAATAACATGTTATGTTGTTAGTAAGTATATTGTTATTGTAATATATCCAAAACGGTAAGTACCATTAAGGAGGTGGAGTGTATTTTTCCTTTTAAGACACAATTTTAAGGTCAAAAATATTACAATGATAGTCTACTCATTTAGATATTTCTAATGGCTATACTTTTGCTCAATTTCCTTTTTTGAGTAAGAATTTATGGCTGGTTGAAATTTTCTACGATATTTCTCTTTGCTATCACATTACCATCTATATAAGGGATACATTAGCATCCTATGGTGTCACATCATTTTTTTCACAAACACCCCCAAAGTTTCACAAATATGAGGGCATTCCTGTGTTTATTTAGTTTATCATATCTCAGAGAATCTTCCTAACTATGTTGTATAACACAATTTTAAGCAGGGGCTTCTGTCACAAGCTTGCTACTCGCTGCGTCTCTTCGATTATCTCTAATAGCCAACTCCTGGTGAACCAGTCGTGAACTCAGCGCGAACCTACTCAAAATTTTCACGCTCTCACAGCCTCAACAATGGCTTCTTTGCCTAACAACAGCCTTGACATCCCTTCGTTCCTTTGGCGAACCTCTGATGAATTTTCTGTGAACTTCGGATGAAAGCTCAAAGATAACTACTACCACAGTAGACAACACAGATGCGCAAGGTATTCTTATGCAGAATATGGGGTACTCATTTTATTGCAGAAGGGATTTCAGAAAATTTTACAGAGAGAAATTACTTATTAGAGATTGACTATCTTCGCATTTCAATTTTAAGTAGGGGCCTCTGTCACAAGCTTGCTACTTTCTGCGTCTCCTCGATTATCTCTGATAGCCAACTCCTGGTGAACCAGTAGTGAACCCAACGCGAACCTACTCAGAAATTTCACGCTCTCACGGCCTCAACAATGGCTTCCTTGCCTAACAATGGCCTTGACATCCCTTCGTTCCTTTGGCGAACCTCTAATGAACTTCCTGTGAACTTTGGATGAAAGATCAAAGATAACTACTACCACAGTATAAAATACAGATGCACAAGGTATTCTTATGCAGAATATGGTGTACTCATTTTATTGCAGAATGGATTTCAGAAAATTTTACAGAGAGAAATTCCTTATCAGAGATTGACTATCTTTGCATTTATCAGACTATATTCCGTTCGCAAGGAACAAGCAATACTGAAGGCTACCTAGCAAAAGATAAGCTTTGCCTCAGAATATGAATGGACTCATATACAGACTCAAAGACTCTAAAATGATTCGGCCACTTTAGGTTCTCACCAGTGCCGAGCACACTGATGCGCAGGCTCCCAAATCACACTGACTCTCTAAGACTTGATGCTCTAAGACCCGATCTCTTCTCGTGATGCAAGAAGGTCAGAATTAATGTCCACAGTTGTAGAGCAAGAGAGGCTCTCGATTCTTAGACACAATAACTCTAACTTCCGATGCCTCAATAATGAGCCTTACCCTCATTATATAAGAATGAGAGGGGACAAGCATTATTGTAGGTCATCAGTAAACTGACCGAAAGGTGGATGGAATCATTGCTTTCGGGTAACACAAAGGCGACATTTGCACAAAGATTCCAGTCCGGAAAAGCAAATATCACGGAAAGAGATTCCGACAAAACAAAGTGGATGCTTTTCTTCTGTCAAAGCCAATGAGAAATGACTTAAAGTAAGATGCATGAATTATTTACACAGTGGAGGCTTTAGTACAGCAAAGCCCACGGGAAATCTGACCACAATTAAGTCCTTGTGGCTGGACATTGTGATTTACACAATGGATACTTTCACGGAAAGCCCATGTGAACCGTCAGAACACAGTTAGTTCTGGGAATCTATTTCTTTTATACAATAATCCATCCCAAGCTTTTGTATAAATCCTACGGACAATCATAGGTTTTCCCAAAACAATTTGGTGTTTAATTTTGGTTAAAACTAACCACTCTAAATGTTCTCGCATGTATTCTTGGAGTGAGTAGTTTACAACATGAAATGGGTCCCATTCTTTATCTGCCATTTCTTTGACAGTTTTATAAATAGGATGAAAGCATTCTACAATATTTTGTTCAAAGCACTCATCACAATGCTTTCTGCAGTATTCAGTATGATACACAGGGTCCATTGCAGTCCTATTTACTCCATAATCACGCCACCATTCTCTGAACCACTAGCACTATTGATTTCTATGAAATTTCAGTGTGCTAAATTTTAACTTTGTATAGTGAGTTTCTTCCCTATCATCAACATTTAGGAAGTCCCACCAAATTTTCTTATAACCTGCAAAATCATACACAGTGTCAGGGAAAATAATATTAGGATCACCTCCTGGCCAGAGTGCAGGGGGCTGGACTAGCCAGTATCTGGGTTCATTCCAGGCGAGATCTCTGGTTCTGTAGATACAAAGTATCTCTCATGTATTCCTGTACTCCGTCCTCCATGGTACCAGATTCCTGCGATGTCATGGAAATCTTGTTGCAAGGAAACTTGTGCAATAGTGGCATCTCTTCTTGCTTTTTCGTAGATCCTGTCATGGATCCACTTGCTTCCTTTAGGATATATTCTTCATTCTGGTACAAGGTGCTGAATATCAGTATGTGGTTGTAAGTTGGCATCCAGTACCTTTGTGTTTCTGAGCTGCCATGTGGGTTTCCAATTTCTTTTGTACTCTTCCCAGTCTTGATTGTCTGGGATAGTGCGTAGGACCTCTTGCTTTTGATTTTGGTCCCACTCAGTGACGATCATCATAACATGATCTTGGGACTCAAGATATTCCTTGCTAAGAAAATCTGGAAGATTATTTTCTTTTCCTTTGATATGCTCTACTTTGAAATCAAAATTGGCAAATAATGCTTGCCACCTGGCAAACTTTGCTTCTCTAGCCTTCCTAATATCTTTTGTCAGTACTTTTTGCAAAGCTGATGCATCAGTTCTTAACAAAAATGGTTTATTGATAAGATAAACTTCAAACTTACTGATGCAATTCCAGGCTGCTTTTACCTCTTTTTCTATTGTGGAATAATTTTGTTCTGCTGGATTCCACACTCCTGAAGCAAACTGAACAATTTGTTCAATATCTTTATTTTTATTGTCTTTATTTTTCTGCTTTAAAATGCCTCCCCATCCAATGTTGCTAGTATCTGTTTCTACAATTTTAAATGCAATATCATGGGCAACATATAAGATTGGCAGAGTTTTTACCTTAGTCTTGATATTTTGTACTGCCCTTGTATGGACATCTGTCCATTCTGGAGGATTTTTCTTCAGTCTTTTATTCAAAATTCTTCTATCACTTGCACAGTCTTGATAGAAGTTACTGACATAATTGAGGCATCCCAAAAACCTCTGCAACTGGTTTTTGTCTGTTATGACATCAGGAAACTTATCTGCAAACTCCAGTGCATGCTTCTGTAACGAGATCTGTCCATTGGAGATTGTATGCCCTAAAAATTTGACAGTGGTCTGAAAGACCTCTATCTTTTTCTTGCTAAGCACAAGACCATTATGCTTAACCAAATTCTTGAAAATATTTACATGCTTGAAGTGATCTTGAAGATTTTTAGAAAATATTAACACATCATCTATGTATACAATAAGCCAATCAAAATAAGGCTTAAAAATATTATCCATTACCTTTTGGAATTTTTATGGTGCATTCTTCAGTCGAAAAGGCATCACGTTCCACTCGTAGTGGCCAGCTGGTATACTAAAAGCAGTTTTGAATTTATCTTTCTCTGATATGGCAACCCACAAAAATCCCGCCTTCAAGTCAAATTTTGAGAAGATCTTGGCTCCTGCTATCCTTCTGATCAGATCACCTTTGTGAGGTATAGGATAGGTGTCATCAGCCAGGATTGAATTCAGAGGCTTATAATTTATGACTAATCTCGGTATTCCTCTGATCTGTTCAGCTCTCTTATTTACATAGAAACCATAACAGTTCCAGGGACTGTCAGATTTCCTGATAAGTTTTCTGTCAAGGAGCTGCTGGATCTCTTTCTCGCAGAGATCTCTGTATTCTTTATTCATTGGAATGGCTCTGCTCTTACAAGGCTTACCAGCATAGCCTTCTTTGTAAGGGAGCTCAACTGTGTGCTGCTTCCTATGCCAAAATGCATTAGGTTCCTCAGAGCAGCATTCTTCTTCAATTTCCTTTCTCAAATCCTCAATCCTTCTTTTGACCTGAGGTTGTTTGAGCTGTTCTTCAATTCTGAGAGTAGATTTCAGATCTTTCAGATCTGACAATCTTTCTTCAGCTTTCTCCAGATTCTGCACAGTCTGGACCATTGTGGATATTCTCTGGTTTGAGATATATGGCAGTTCAATTTTCTTTCTAGTCCCTTTTGATGTAGGAACTGATATGAAATATCCAGCTTTTCCATTTTTCAATCTTATAGAGCCATGAGGCTCTACTGCTGCCAAAAAGACATTTCCAAGAATGCAATCAACAGGAATGTCTGCAACTGCAAACTTTAAATTAATACAGTGGTGTTCAAAGCATAAGGATGCTTTGGGTACTTCATAACTAAGCTTTTTGTTGCCTAAGCCCACCACTTTTCTTTCTGCAGCAACCCAGTATTTTGCTGGAATGGTCTTTATATTAAGAATATTAATATCTTCTCCTGAATCAAGAAGTGAAATTAACTCAAACACTTCCCCTTTAATACAGATATTTACCTTAATATGGTGTTTCTGATAGGAAATGGTCATAAGCCTTATTTCTTTGAAGCCAAAATTTGGATCCTTGAATCCTTCAGCAATTTCAATTTGATTATTACTGCTATATTGAGCAGTATCCTAGGGTTGATCTCCTTTTTCTTCTTGTTCTTTATCAGCAACTTGCTTTCCCTTTTTCATTTCTACAATCTGAGACTTTATTTCAGAGATTTCTGTCTTGAGATTGTGTATCTCATGGCTTACTTCTCCTAGAGTGAGAGATCTTACTCTTCCGGGTTTTTCTTGATGCCTTTGATATGATTTAGTGTTTCTTTCAAATGAAGCATCAATAAACAAATATTTCTTACCTGAATATTTTGTAGTTCTAGACTTGAGCTGGTCCATGAATGCTTCAGTCAGGCAATTCTTCATCTCTCCTTCTTCCATGCTGCGAATCTGGGCTAAAATTTTCAACTCATCTTCTTTGGTAGAGGCCATTAGGACCTTCTCTTTTTGTGGCCTGGAAGTTTCTTCTTCTTCGCTCAATTCACTGTAGAATTCTGAATCAGAGTCATAGTAGACTTGGCAGGCACATTCTTCTGAATCAGAGCAGGGACATTCTGAAGAATCAAAATCTGAGCATTGCTGAATGTGAGCATGTATTTCTTCATCTGCAGAAGAACTAAAAGAATCATAAGATGATTCTTCAATCTGATGCTGCTGAGCTATTTCTCTGATCACAACATTGGGGCAGCGTTCTGTCTTATGTGTATGGGAACCACATTTCATGCATTGCATTGTTCCCCTTCCTTCTTGTTTTACTTGCTTGCCTCTTTGAACAAAGGCTTGAGATTTCTTGCCTCTGTTTCTTCTTGAATCTTCACCTTCTGGACATCTGGAAGAAGTATGTCCAGTTTTTCCACATAGCCAACATGTAAGGCTATTCCACTTTTCTTGCTTTGTAGTGTGCAGATGAATATCTGAGGGATTATAGTAATGTGTTCGAGGAACATATTTATAATATCCCTTCTTACCTCTGGAGGATTGGCCTCTAGGTTGTTTAGGAGATTTTCTTCTATCCTTTGGATATTTCCTGCGGTTTTTATAGAAGGTTTCTTTAAATTCTCTTTTTGCTTTCTTCTTAGCTTTTCTCCTTTTTACCAAAGGATCATCTGTTGTAAGTCCATATTTGCTACAGATGGACTTTTTGTCTGGAAATCTGGAAAGTTTTTCCAGAGATTTATTGACTTTGGAGCTAGTACAAAGACTTACCAGTGTCTTTGTAATATGAGCATATATTTCTCCCCATGTATAGGACTCAAATGGCAATTGAAAGACTTCTTGTAATCTGATGTAATCTACGAACCTGGATGGCAGTGCTGCAAGATAAACTTGTTTCCATAACAAGTTCTTTGAATCTTTGACTTCATAAATTCACTGCATCCAATCTCTGTGGAAGTCTTCAAATTGAGACATTTTATGACATTTGAGGTTCATTAGGATGACCTCATTTTTATCCGCAATTTCTGTCTCACTACCACACCAGTGTTCAAGGATCATTGATGTCAATGCTCCTATCATATTACTGGTAGTAGAACCATCTAAATTATGTATGACGTCTCCATTCTCATCTTTTAGAACTTCTTCTTCCATTTTTGCGATGAGTTTTGGATTCGACTCTATTTCCCACCACCTGAGAAGTGTGCCTGTAAAGCACTGTATGATTGTCCTGCAAGCATCAATCTCACTCTTTCCCCTTAGACACATTAGTTTGTATTCAGTATACATCATGTCTATTAGCTTTCTGATTTGACCAACACTCATGTTGTCAATATTCCACTCTCTGTGAGAATCTGGGAAAAAGGTATGAGCTTCAGGGAGCTTACCTTTGCCTTCAATGTCAGGTGCTAGATATTTACTAAACCTATGCTCAAGAGGTTCATAAATGGGAAAGATCTGAGTATCAGGATCTTTCTCTTCCTTTTTCTCTTCTTCTTCACCCTTGAATAAGGATGCAATAGTTATTTTCTCAGTAGCCTCAGATTCTGAAGACGTGGCTACTTCTTTTGGAAAAAGTGTTGGGAACCTGTTGACAGGTTTGACAGGATCCTGCATCTTTATATTTCTTTTAAACAAAAAGGAGTTTGGAACTGGTTTTTCTATTTTTGACACATTCATCTTTTCTACTTTATATGCCAAACCAGTTATAAGAGTTTTAGTTGAATCCAAGTGATCAACTAACTTTTCTTCTACTCCTTCTATTTTTGACAAAGATTCTCTAGTATATGATCAGATAATAGAAGAATCATATTGTACACTATTCAAACATTTATTTACATCATTTATTGATACTTGAATAGTATCAATTTGTTCTTTGACTTCTATGGCCTTTGTTGCATTGATCTCTAAACCTTTGATTGCTGTGTTTGTCCAATTTATCTGCTCACTTTCCTTCTGTATTCTGCCATCAATGCCTAAGGCATTGTCATCTTTCTGCACTAATGGGATTGCTTTGGCTATGTTTTGATTTTCTCCAATAACAATTCCTTTGAATGGAGGAAAAGTTGATGAAGTTTCTACTTTGTTTCCATCCAATGCAGTCCAAGCATGTTTATTAACTGAAGTGGTTGATGATGAACCAGTCAAAACATTTATGGGAGAAATATTATCCTTCCAAGAATAAAAGGATATCCATGTATTATTAACTTCCATATAATGCTTCCAATCTTCAGCTAATTTCCTTTTCTCTTGGGAAGAATAAGCCTGATCAAATTCTTTTGCTTGGGGATTAGTAAAAAAATCCCAATTAAGCATTGCTTTCATCCATTTAGCACTGATTTCAGACTTAAAACACCCATCCATAAGAGAAAAGAATTTATGCATTTCCATCACAGCAGGCTTTTTGCAATCATCAGGAACTGGATCAAATCTACATGGTGGTATAAGGCCTTTTGCTTGCTCCAGATAACCTAGACCATATCTAGGCTTAGCTAGTCTCATAGGACTCATTATCTCAATGAATCTCGGATCTTCATCTTCCAAAGTAACTATCTCATGCATCATGAGGACATGATCAGACTCTTCATCATGAGGAAAAGGAATGTCTGAGCACTTAGGATTTGGGCATGGATTTACAGAGGTAGATGGAGGAGCTATGCCAGATCTGGGATTATGATTTGCATGCATTGCAGTTTCAGCAAGCGTGAGTAAATTGACATGATTATGGCACTCTAGGCATTTGACTTCTAAAGAAGCAAAATTAACAATCTGTGCAAATTCAAAAAGGGAAATATGTTTACAGGAAGAAGAACTGGAACATGCAGTATCTACAGTAGAAGGATCCCTGTAATATTTAGAACTTTTATAGGCTTGTTCAATACCTCGGCGGTCTATAGTGGATCTTCTGGGAAAGGATAAAACTGCAGAAGATTGATTTTCTTTAATGTCAGCTGAGGTAATTCTTCTTGGGATCAGAGGCTTTGGATTTTGTACTACCCAGTGTTCTGGAAAAGTCAAGTCTTCCCATTTAATTGTTTGATGCTCAATTTTCTGATTTTTAGCATCAGTCATAACAATGACACTTGACTTGGAGTCTCTACTGGGTGTGTGGCGGATGGCTGGCCATAAAGTGTTTGTATGGCGAAAACAACCTTTGGTATGAATGGCTATATTATTTCTCTTTTGGTGCATATTGAAACCAGTGGTTTGGATCTGAAGCTGGAGGATCTGGTCAATGGTTTCATCAAAAACATAGATAGAGAAATTTGGAAAATAGTCAAAATAGACTGGGCCATTGGAAAGTGGAGCAACAATTCTGCCAATCAAGGAATCAATATACTTGTTGTGTGTTAAATCACGAACAATAGCTAACACAAAAGTATTTAGTCCTTGATGGACTAGAGGACTGATTCCTACTCTTATGCATCCTAAATGTAGATATTTAGTATTTAGTCTCTTGGCCTCTGCTTGTAAAGCCTTAGGATTTAATAGGGGAATAGTCTGGATTACATCTTAATTTTCTTGGATTTGGCTCACAAACTCCTTTATGCTGATTCTAGTAACAACTTTTAAATGAAACATAGATATATCATTATATACTTCTGAGGGAGCTATAACAAGTAATTCCCAATGGGCAGATGGCTGAGTTTCTTCATATTCAAGCTCGGCTTGGTTTAAGACACGACTTGAACTAGATGCAAACATATCTCTCAAAGGATTTTCTTCAGCCATAGATTCTCTCTCTTCTAATTCACGGAATGAAACAGATTTCTGGAATGAATCCATTCTATATGAGTTTTAAGAATATAATACCGACCTCAAGAACCAGACGTTACTGGCTCTGATACCAATTTTAAGTAGGGGCTTCTGTCACAAGCTTGCTACTTGCTGCGTCTCTTTGATTATCTCTGATATATAACTCCTGGTGAACCAGTGGTGAACTCAACGTGAGCCTACTCAAAACTTTCACGCTCTCATGGCCTCAACAATGGCTTCCTTGCCTAACAACGGCCTTGATGTCCCTTCATTCCTTTAGCGAACCTCTGATGAACTTCCTGTGAACTTCGGATGAAAGCTAATACGTCGTCTTGCAACCTAGAAGATCTTCTTCCTAGAGATGTCACATCATGTGAAAAGTTATCTTTTCATGATATATTACAAAAAAATTATCTTTCGTGTGACGTCACATCGTTATATGTTTTCTTTTGATGTTCTCTCCTCCCTTAAACTTCTTCTACCATTTATTTTCCTTTGTCTCCCATGATTCTATACTCAATCATTTTCTTTTCTATTCTCTCTGGCTATAATTTAATTTCTTCTCCTTTTATTTTACTTCCCTCTCATTACAACTTCAATGATGATTGACAATGTGATTTATTGGCTAAATATTATTTTGGTACAATATCATGCCCTAAAAAAAAAAATTGCATGACCATATAGTCATTTGTCTCTAGCGCCACTATATCTCAGGTTAAAAAATATCTAAGGGTGCATTATATTGCATGAAATTTATCTTCATGTGATCTATCATGCCACATGAATTCTTCCTTCACTATAACATTTGTCCTCTTCTTTAACTTTCCATGTACCCTACTGTATTGCATAAAAGTTGTTTTCATGTGATATGATCCACATCACTGGAAAACAAACTTCATGTGATACACACTATATTGCTTGAAGCAAAATTTCATATGTTACATAGACTTCTCCCCTTAACAAAATTTCCAACTTTTTCTTAAGCTTTTACTAAGTGTTTTCTCTGACTAAAAGAACTTGTCTAGGATTTTTTAAAACTTTTACAAGACAAGGATGAGGCCATAAGCCACTGACTTCATTCTTTCTCAACTCGAGGGTATAAATTCAGTCCATGAGCATTCATTACTTTTATATAAATTTTAGAATATACACTCATACCATAATCACAATTCCTTATTAACAATTAACCAACTTGAGGGATCTAACTAGAAATGAACTACCTCTCTCCATCACAGCAAAATTATTATTGTACTAATGTTCAAACTAATCTAATTTCTTTTCAAGGAAACCTCCCACTTATTCTAACAACCAAGTCTAAAACATTTATGCTAAATATAACAATAAGTTAATTATTCTAGAAAGAAACTTATAGAGGCCATTAATTCTTTAATTATTATTTAAACTAAGATCCTATCTTAAGTGATGCAATGATAACTAGAGTGCATGCTCAAACACTATCTAATATTTTCATATCATGAAAGGAATACACATGAATCTCAATTTAATTACTAAGGAAGAAAGCTAAATTTTCATTATCCTTTATGTACTTTTCTTCAAATATTTTCCACAACTTTCTCATTAACAATGTAAGAATAATTCATAACATAAAATGGATTGTATGTTAATTTCAAAGAAATGTAAGAATAGTAATCTAAATTTAGAAGCTACATAATAAACTAATTTGTATGAGCACTTTTCCACCCAACTATAGGCTTAATTCTCTTTCCCTTTCTACAATTGGCCATATGCTAGTTAGACCATGATATTACAAGGGAAATTCTAACTAATATTAGAAAAATTGGGAAATTTTCAAACTATTTAAGGGTCAAATTAATAGGGAAGTTTCCTTAGAATCTCGAAATACATCATACAATTTGCGCCCCCCTCTATCCCTACTAGGTTAACATAATACAAGAGAAAGCTCCCCTTTGATGCTCCATAACCCGATATTAAGCTTACCTTTGGATGCTTCTCATGCACCCAATAAGTCCCCAAATCCACTATTCAATGTTATAGAAATACCAAAGAGTTTCCCATGAAAATTCTAAGGCTTGAATCATATGTTTCTCACTCATTTTGACACAACAAATGGCTTATCTCACATCTAGTTCTTGTTCATCTTAGATCTACTTACTAGTATGTGTCCCATTTTCCATGTAATCTTGGGTTGTCCATGGTTTGTTGTTCCATGCATTTTCTTATTAGGAGGACTTCTCGATGACCTTCCCATGCTCAATAATTATGGGGAGGAAACACTTCAACTAGCCTAGTCTTTTCATTTAATGATTTGAGGAAGGGGGAAAAAGGAGAGGGGTATTTTCAAATTCAAATGTTATTAAAATGGTTTTAGAAAAGTTGGATTGAAATTATCTAAATATAAACCACCATATCCCCCCACCATTCATCACTTGTGCTATCATGGTCTCTGTAGGAACCTATTCCTTAATTAACTATTTTAGCTCTCTCATTAACTAGAATATGATACATATATCAAATTTTAATTTATCTAGTTCAATTTTGAATGGAAATGAGATATTCATAACAAAATGAAACACCACTAAACAAAACTAATCAAAGGATCAAAATTGGTACATGATAAACCCTCCCCCTTGGATTATCATAATTCTTATTCTTTTATTATTTACAACAATCTTAAGATGGAAACAGAAATAGACATGTCTCTCTCATAAAATCCTCCATTTCCCATGTCAATTCGCCTGGACCAAAGTTCATTCTATGCACTTTTACCTGTGTGAGGGATTTATTCCTAATCATCGTTTACTTTTTGTATAGTATACACAAGGGTTCTATTTAAAACTCTCCTTTTGGATTTTCCTAGATCACAACCTAGTAATAACATGGTTGTATTCATGTAAACACTCTTTTAAAAATGAGACATTGAAAAAATCATAGATATTGATAGTGGGAAGTAATACTATCTTGTGTGCTATGGGCACCATCCTCTCCAATATGTCAAAGGGACCATAATATTATGCTACAATCCTAGCACATGATTCTAGCCTCAAGAAAATCCTCCATGCTCTAACTTTGAGGTATGTATGTTCTCCAAGTTAAAATTATTTATTCATCCTATTTTTTCACATAACTCTTATATTTGTCTTGGGATACTTTAAAATTTTACTTATTCCTAAGTACTTCCTACTCAACTTCTTTTAGGATTTTGACTCCAAGAAAAACTATACCACTAGATTTTCCCAAGTGACTAGAATGCTACACCTTTTTCCATAAAGTGTCTCAAAAAGTCCTATCTTTAATGAAGTTTGGTAACCATTGTTAGACACAATTATATCAAATAAAGGTAACTGATAAATATTGGATCAATGAATTCTTTGTCATCTATCTCAATGATGTTAGGGTGGAAAAATTGGAGGAATAAAGTTTCAAGATCAAATTTATCAATGGATCCTAATTTGGAGAAGTAAGGTATGAAACCTTCCAAGGTCATTTTGAGGCACTAAATGACATTTTTTTGGGTCTAACCCTTTTCACTTTGGTGATAAACCTAGTGATTCTCTTCTACACTTAGATACATTTCCAATAGTTTAAGAAAGACATCAATGATAGCTTGTATGAAAAAATTATGCCTCATAGAGCTTGACATTCCGATATGTCCACCATGTTTTGGTGGGATGCCATGTAAGCCCTTGTTACTTATGAAAAAGGTGATAGCCATGTGTGGAATATGAAGAATATTCTATAAGGGTATATATATATATATATATATATATCTAGTTAAGAGTTAAAGGATTCAAACATAACCCTTAGTTGACTATTGGGCTATGTTAAAAAAAAGCCATTAGAAAGAGTACAGGTTCCATATATTATTGCATTTTGTTCCTTAGAGAGTAGAGAAATTGGGAGTGAGAATTAGAGAGAATAATAGAGGGGGTTAGTTCTCTATAGTTTCCAAATAAACCGTAGGTCCTAGGTAACTCCATAGAGAGTGCCTTCTCCTTTGTACTTGCATTATCTCCATACCAAAGAAAACAAAGTAGAGAAAATTGTCCTTATAGATGTGTTTTATCCCGTAAGTGTTTCCTAGAGAAAATATTTGTGTGATTGTATTTGTTGTTATCTATTTTTCACATTTCATTTATTATGAGCATAAGTAGAAAATCAATAATTAGCAATATGGAATGTAAAGTAATTTAAAAAACATAGTATATATTTTAGTTTATTTTATTAGATCGATTGTGACTAACTATTTGGTAGAATATCCACCATAATTTATAGATTAATAATCCTCCCACTTTTTGGGATTGATCATGGAATATATGCATATCATGTCTTCCTATATTTCATTTACTTTCTATTTGCATGTATTTGAGGATTGTAAGAAATGTTGAAATGTAATTATGTACCCAAACCTTCAAACAATGCTCTCTAAAACCTTGACATAAACTTTTCTTGTTTTCCCAATGTGAGTTTTTAAGGAAAATAATGTAGTCTACATTTTTTTCATAAAAATTTCATCAATATAAACCACTTTACTCTTTGATTTTACTAATATAAAGTGACCACCCTTGTTAATATTTTCAACTACCACCATAATTGTGTCATGACGTCTCATCAAATCTAGAATTCCCATGATGAAATACATCAATATAACTTCCTACTTCCACTTGGGATCAATACAAGTTGTAGTAAGACTCTAGGATGATTGTGTTCTTCATTGACCTGTTAACACTCAAAACATATAGAAATGTAGTTGGTAATGTCCTTCTTCATTCAAGGCTAATGATATTGTTTCCTAGCAGTTGTAAGCATACTTTGCTAACATTTATGTACCAAGTATCAAATCATTTGTAACTCATTCATAATGAGTATTTTCATCTCCATGAAATTGGGGATGCACAATCTATCAACGTAGGTTAGAAATGGTCTAGGCGAATCTCTAAAAAGTACAAATGGCATGGTAAGAAGGCTCAAAACTCAAAGTGTTATAAACTCTATAAACTTAGCTTTAGATCGAAGTTCTCGTCATCTTGATTCCAACGGTGTGAACAACACTCAAATCCAAGTCCATATGAAGAAGATAGAGCAAGTCAAAGATCAATTTTGACATGGACATGTGGCAGGAGGAAGATGACATGGCAGACACTCTCAACGAATGGCGAAGTGCCAAGTGGCAGGCTGACATTAGCCCTGCATATCGCAAATCGCAGAAGGAAGTGGTCGAAATCAAAGAAAATCAGCCCCAAGAAAGTCAGGTTTGCGATGCGATATATCGCAATCATAGAGTTAGGTTGTGATTTGTAATATCATAATGACACATTTCAAAAAGGGAAAACTTAAAATAATCATCCCCTGGAGAAATCCAGGTTGCAATGCGATATATCACAATCGCAGAATCATGTTGTGATTTGTGATATCGCAATCACAATTCGCAAAGGGGAAAGAGTCGCATATTGTTCCAACCTTGGTTCCCACCGATTGTGATATGAGCTTTTAGACCTGATATCTTATATGTTGTTGTTGTTGTAGCGGCTACAACCACCATCCAAAATTTTTCCTTAGCTTCGTTTTGGAGCCTCCCTACCAACCATCCTCACCTACATGTATCGCATTGCCAAGGACATAGGCTTCAGCTGGTTTTCACTGTCTTGTCAGCCTGTGCATGTTAGTTTGATTCATTCCCCTCACGGGTTGTCTTCCCGAACTTAGACCATGTGTTGGCCAAGCAGCTCCCCCAGAAAGTTGCACAATTTAGAGGGTAACCATCCTTCCCTCTAGAAATTATGCAAATCAACTGGCCAACCCACTGAGCTTAAGAATTACGTAGAATAGTCTATCAGGGTTCCCTCAAAAAATTGTGCAATTCTGGGGGGGAACCAACCTTCCCTCTAGAAAATTACGTAAATCAGCCAGGTATCCTACTAGGCTCTAGAATTGTGCAGAGCAGTTAGACAGGCTTCCCTCCCAAAACTGCACAATCTATCCTGATGCAATAGTTCAGCCCAGACATTACGCAATTCTGGGAGACAATCACCTTCTCATCCTAGAAATTGTGCAATCCCTCTGGGACAGCCTATCCAGCTCATCCTAGAAACTGCGCAAATCCTTCTCCCAATCTTGCAAACTGTTGCATGTGCCTTCAAGTCGACCAATCCCCTCTAGGACCGAGGAAATCGATTTGCATGCATGGACTGTTGTTCCCAAAATAGCACAATGTAGCACGCAAAGGCATCCCTAGATACTAGGGATCTATTTTTAGTAGCTAAAGGTCACATGAAAAGATCGTTTTAGAAACCTCCACCCAAGTGTTGCTTTTTCCTAGATTTGTAGCATGTGCATCATGACCTCGATCTTATCAAAACTTATGTACCAGACACTGCAAAGCTCATTCCTCATGTCGATCTTGCAGCTTAAACATCCCACATCGCATCTAGGAATCGTCGGCACATCCAACTCAATTGTTTCAAGGTAATCCAGCTTTACATGTCTTGTGCTGCATTTCTATCACTTTTGGTTTTTCGATTTGTGTGAGTGTTGTCTGCTTGATTTTTGTGAACGCTTGTTGTCGTTTGCATGCATTTTATCTTGTACAAGCACCATTTAATTTTTCGTTCATATCTCACTATTGTTGCATGCATAACACTATTTTTGCACTAATGGTCACCATTACAGCAACCCGTTTCACGCACATGCATGTTTCCCGTTTTCTAAATCCTGGACTTGTTGTTTGCATGCATGATCATTCACTCTTGTTTACACTTAGTATGACCATGCATTTAGACTTATCATGTTTTCCTTCGCCTGTCGGCAGGTCTGGGCTACCTTAGCCCAGGCCTTTCCTTTCCCGACTAGCATTGCGCATTTCTGGAAGAGAAGACTATGACTTCCCTCTAGAAATTACACAAGTTTGGCCTAGCACTCACCTTCAAGCTTGCATTGCACAATTCTAGGAGCCAGTGCCTTGCTATCCCCAGAAACTGTGCAATGCAGTTCACTGGTTTGTATGTCACTGTTGACTGAAATAGTGCATTGCGTAGTCAGTCATTAGCAGGCTAGGCTAGACTATGCATTACATAGTTCCAATAGTCAATCAGCCTCCTGACATCCTAGACTTTGCCTTGCACAACTTTGGCAGTCAGTTTCCCAGCGTCCTGATGCAAATTGCGCAATCTTCATGGATAGTCACATAGCTATGTTGCATGTCAGTCCTCCAATTTGTTTTTGTTTTCAACTGACATATTGCTTGCCATGAGTGTTTATATGTCTCCTGGTATCACAGGTGTTCATCTGCCTCTCAATTACACAGTACAATGGCTTCTAGGAGAGCAGAGTCAAAGACACTGTTCATAGAAAAACTGGGGATGTAGTCGATCAAGTGTCTATGAACTTGCCTATATACGAAGACATCGATTTGTTCATGGAAAAGGATATCAAGATGAAATGGAAGTAGCATAATAGTGTGCAGCACCATCAGCAGTAGTAGAAGGTAGCACACCTGCATGCAACAAATGCAAGAGGAAGGTTGTTGACGGTTCGGAGGCAGAACAAAGTTGCAAGCTCAAGCAGATCCACTTGTGATGAAAGAAGCTTTGGAGTTTTAGGCTATGAGGTGACGACGTGACGAGAGGATCACATGAAGGTAGAGAGAGAAATAGAGAAGGGATTGGAGGTGTTGAACCAGCAACTCAAGGAAGAACAGGAGTTGCAAAGATAAGAGAAGGAGTTACAACAGGAGGCGCAATATCCACAAAACAATGAAACTGCACCCATACAAGTTATGGATCCATACAGTATCTAGCATGGAACAGACAGGGTGAGCAGTGTTTTTGATCGCATGCAAAGGTGTTTAGGAGCATGGATGTCATTGTGTGCATGCATGCGATCCCACCCATTTGGCACACTCACCAAGACGATGACAAGAAGCAAGTCTGACTAGAGCTGAACATGTATTTTGACAAGTTGATGTGTACGGTCACCAACACACACTTGGAGATCAACACAGACACTATGAATCAATATGTTGTTGGTTCAGCTACAATTAAGATGATGATGTGCATGTTATCAAATGAGTTGGAAAGAGGATCCATATCAGTGTACCCGTATGCAATAGAGCCAAGAGTTCTTTTTCAGCAGGATGTTACCACTGAGCACACAGACACCATCACGGATGACCAAGCTTGGCATCAATTCCTCACCGATGATCATCGCAAGGATGTCGAAGAGTTCGTTGTACCACAACTATCTGAGTGTTAGTGATAGCTTGCATGGCTTGCTGAAGCCTATTTTGCTCACATGGGTACATGTGCAAATTGCATGTAACATATTGTCAAGTGGAAGTTCAAATGTTAATATTTGAATGTAACATTCATAGAGAAGTTGAAGAGTCATGAGGGTAAATGAATGGTCACAAAGGGGAATGTCAAGGGTCACCCCACCCTTTGCTATAAATAGTCCCTCATAACTCATTGTAGAGGCTTTTACTCAGCCAAGCTTCCAATAGGAGTATCTTAGAGAAAGCTTGGACAATATTGTAACGAGCCTTGGCTTCTCCAAAGTGCAGAGCTAGTACATCTCTTTGGAGGAGCAGGTAGCAGTGACTGTAACATTCTGCTATTGGGACTAGTGGTTGGTCATGGTTGTATTGTATGATTGGAACTTTCACTTCTTAATATAATAGAGCCAACACCTTTGATGCATATGTTGTTATTGTAGTTCAGCTAACTTGTTTACTCTAATGATATATGTATCTGTTTTCTTAGGCATGCACATATGGACTTTTCTATATAAGTATGTATGTATCTTACTAAAATGTGTTGTTTTTTTAACCATCACTTTGGATTGCTAGCTTACTTGCCTTCCATTTTGTGATGCATATTTTATCGTGTGTTCCCTTCTTAACTCTCTACTTTCACAGGTTTCCAAGGGATGCACTCACCTCACCCTCCGTGTGTTAGAACCGTTCATCCACCTTCCTTGACTTGCTAAATATGTCACACCCTTGCTACCAACAAGGACATCTTACTTGCCTCTGTGCATAACCGTGATCAAGGCGGTACCGTACGACCCATTGTTGGGACTCCTACACCAAACGGTCTCAGGTCTAATTGGGACTTCTTACCGGGGAGATCCCAAGACATGTTGGTAGTTCCAACACCGTCAAAATTTATGGTGTTAGAAGGAGGGCCAGATGAAAAGCTATCTCCTTTCATCCTATTTTGAATCTTCACACATCCATCATGGATACCATCAAAATCATCCCTCCGGAATGCTTCTCGCATATCAATCACCTCGATGTCAAGAGGGAGTTTTTCAATCTCTTGTTGGAATTCATGTATGATGGTGAAGGTGAAGTGGCCTAGCCCGAGTATTTACATGAGTTCTATGCATTTCTTGATAATGCAAATGAATTCTATGAGGATGAGGCCAGCATGTTGCTTGCGCGCACACTTCATGAATCCCTACAATGATGGTGCTACAGTCCGCCACTCAGCAGCGTGCACTCACTTGAATAGTTCTATGATCTCATTGAATCTACTTTCCATCATTTTTATCTAGAACCTCTTGACCAAAATCTGTTAAAAAAATGGAAAGCTCGGTAAGAATCGCCTATGGATTTTTGGCAACGCTTCCATGATTTACAGTTTCAAGCTCTGAAAATCCAGATGAAATTTCCATATCTTTGGGATAGATTCGAATATTATCTTAACAAATCAGACAATCCCAAGAAGAAGTTCAAGATCAAGCCCTGCTCAGCATAGTTCGATGATGGAGTTGCGTTATCACATATGGATATAGTCATTGTCACAAGTGACTTTCCTCTGTCCCCTCATCAAACAACTCCACCACCATAGAGTGACGTGGGAGAACATGCACACACATTTGTTCAACTGTCACACCTTCACAACATCACTTCGTTCAAATTTCATGCAAACCCGGTTAAAAATCCCATTTGTTATCACATGTATTTTGTACCTCAACCTCCATCTTCGTATTCTGATCATCCTCCAGATTGCAGTGTCTTGTGTTCTTCCATTCCGGACTCTACACCTATTTTGAACGAGGATCGATCTATCGACGGAGTTAGTGTTTCAAAACCAACATGCACTTGCATTCGTGAAGAGTATGATTGGGAGCTTGATCATCCACCCACAACAGAGGAACATTTCTCTCTGTCTGTGCCTCCTCTGCTTTTTCCCGACATATCCTATGATTTTTCCATCCCTCATTTCACATGTGTACCTCCATCTACGGATGCACCCATTATTGATCATTCACATAACACACCGGATGTCAGTCCATCATCAGACAGTGGAGAGGAAAAATCATTCATTCAAGATCCACTTGATTTTCCATCTGCTTTTTCTAGAAACGTAGAGGGTGAACATCCTTGCTTTTCATCTACCCCTCTATGTGATTCATCAAATTATGAGGATGCCGAAAAACATCCAGAATTTTCTGATCTTGGTTGTCGTGATCACTCTACATCTTCATCCAATCACGATGTTGATTCAATCATTGTTAATCCGTCTAAGACACTAGTCTACAATGATCTATCTATCAACAAAGTCGAAACACTCCAAATTGTCTAGGCACTTCAGCCCAAGTTGATGGTTATGTCAGGCCCTCACTATCCTGAGGTTGGTTTCACTTCCAATCAGGAAATTGTTGAAACACTCGAGGATCCTCATCACTCATCTATATGCATTGAAGATCAATCACACACACAGATTTTGTTTCCTCCACTCAAACTACATGATGCAATTTCTCTTACCTTAGAGGAATCTTACACAGTAAGCACGTGTGTACGACACAAGTTATCTTTGTTTCTTTCATTTGCTTGCATGTCACAGTCAAGAGTGTGCATTTGTTCAACATCTACACATAGGGTCACACGACACCATGATGAGTCCACAGATTGTATGTCATGCACTTGCACTCAGGTTCGTCCTGTGGATGCATTTAAACACAAAGTGTGTTTTTCTTCATTTTTATATCTTTCATGTCTTCTGGTTCACATAGTCGTGTTGTTCGCGAACCATGCCTTCACCAACATGGGTCAACCAATGCGTCGGTGGCTGCATTAGAAGTATCGCTTCACGTGAGACAACCCATGCACTGTTAGTGTAGGAGTAGGAGTAGTGTTTTCTTTTGAGTTTGTTTTCTTGCATGCATGTTTGCTTCTTACTTTATGTGTTTCTTGCTTGCTTGTTTGTTTTCCTACTCGCTTTGTTTACCCATTGGCTTCTACTTCTTGCTTTGTTTGCTTGTTTACGTTTGTAGGATAGTTTCGCATGGATCATGTGCGACTCTTGAAACAAGTTGGGTAAAGTACAAGAGGACATGTGCAGTTATCAATACTTGGTTATCTGTCGTCTTTCCTCTGTATCAAGAACTTTTTATCTTCATTCCATGATACTTTGATGGAAAATACGTACTGTTCGAAGTGAACCTTAGTGAAAGCACAATGCTTATGCACTAACTAGTGTCACCTACTCTAGTCGATTGTTTTTGGGTTAACCTTGTCAGCCCAATAAAGTAGAGTAAGCTGAGGGGGAAAACATTAACAACATTGTCAAAGATATATACAAACTACTTCTCTGAAGGAACAACCTCTTCTACTAGTTGAATTGAGGCTTCTGTGATCCATAATATTTGAAAGAATAACTTCGGCGTAAATCACATGTAGACATACATTTGTCGACGCGTTTCGAACCAACTAGTGTGGTTCATCGTCAGGACAAGTTGAAGAAACAGATCTAGCTTAGCATGATAAATAGTCTGAGCAGAGTCTCCAACGGCTAAATTGACTAACGGCTAATTTTGACCTTAGGACCCAGGTCAAATTCTTATTTATTAATTTAATATTATTATTATTATTATTATTTTTCTTATGGAAATAAGTTAAATTAGGTAAAATGGTTGGTTTTAAAAGGGAATTTATTTATTTATTTAAATTTAAATTAATATATATATATATATATATATATATATATATATATTATTAAGGTAAAAGTTAGGATTAATAATTTCAATGGTTGGTTTGAAACGATAATTTATTTATTTATTCAAATTATTAAATAATTATTATTGGTATTATACATATATATATATATTTTAATTAAAATCATAATATTAGGTTGACTAGTATTTTTATTCAATAATAATTCAATGGTTAGTTTATTTTTATGGAAGTTAGTTAAAATATAATTTTAAGGTTAAAGATGTAATTATTTATTTATTTAACTTATTTATTAACAATTTTATATATATATAATTAAAGTTATAATATTAGGTTATTAAGGTAAAAGTTAGGATTAATGGTTAGATTAAAAAGATTATTTATTTATTTATTTAAATGATTTAATAATTATTATTAAAATTAGATATATATATATATATATATATATATATATATATATATATATATATATATATATAAATTAATCATAGGTTGAGAAAGTAATTAAATAATTTATTTATTAATAATCAAATATATATATAATTTAAAAAAGTAATTTAATAATATATTTATTAAAAAAATTAATTAATTAATTAATTAACTAATAAATAAATTAAGTTAAAATAAATAATGTAAGGTTAGTTTAAAAAGGTAATTTATTTAATTATTTATTGCTAATATTATATATATTATAATATTAGGATGCTAAAAAAAAAAAAAAAAATAATAATAATAATAATAAATAAATAAATAAAATTGGAGGGGGCAGAAAAAACGACTAAGAAGAGAGTGCTGGAATCCAGCACCTACTGATTTTCCAACCATCATCTCTATTGAGATTGCTCGGCCTCTTCTCAATCTCAATAGCTTCCCTCAATTTATGATGGTGAAACTGAGCGACTTTGGCAACAACCTTGGCCTCCTCAATACACACCTGATGCTTGGTCTTTTCCACATGCTCTGCTAATGCTGAAGACTTGGATCTCCCATGTCTTAGGTCGGCTGCATGCTCGCAGATCCTTTGATGGATGGAGCGTCCTGTTTCCCCAATATAGGGGGTCCCACAAGAACAAGGGATCAAGTAGACACCCTTCATGTCCTTAGGGTTAACGGGATCTTTCACCGATCGGAGGGAATTGCGAATGGTGTTGAGGGGCCTAAAGGTTGAGGGAATATCATACCTTTTAAGGATCCGAGCAATCTTGTCCATGGTTCCTTGAACATAGGGAAGGTGGACACCTGAACGACGCTCTTTTGGCTCTTTCTTAATTAATGTGTTTTTTGAGGCTCTCTGGAAAGCCTTCTGACCTAGGTGCCTGCTATATCCATTCTCCACAAAGACATTAAGGAGATGGGATCTCTCCTTATCAAAGCTCTCACAATCGGAGATCCTAAGGGCACGAGTAGCGAGGGTGTTAAGAACACCCATCTTTTGAGCAAGGAAATGATGGGAATCGACATGAAGATACTACTCAGTATGCGTTTTCTTACAGAACACAGAATGGGAGAGAAAGCCATCCTTATTCCGAGATAAAAGAATATCCAGGAAAGGGAGGCAACCATTGACCTCTTTTTCCATGGTGAACTTGATGGCCGAGGATCGGCTGTTGAGGTGATTAAAGAAACGATCTAGCTCCTCAGGGCCATGGGGCCAGATGACATTAGTGTCATCCACATACCTTTTCCAAAGCTTAGGAAGAAGACGAGCTGAGGATAAAGCTTTGGCTTCGAAATCTTCCATAAAAAGATTTGCCACAATAGGGGAAAGAGGGGAACCCATGGCAACACCACAAGTCTGCTCAAAGAATTCACCCTCGAAACAGAAGAACGTGGAAGTGAGACAGATCTCCACCAAATGCGTGGTGTCGGGATCTGTTAGGCGATAGATCACTTCCAAGGCCTCCTTTATAGGGATGCAAGTATAAAGGGAGACCACATCAAAGCTGACGAGAATGTCCTCAGGGCTAAGCTCAATATCCTTCAGCTCATTAATGAAGGAAGCAGAGTCTTTCACGAAGGAATCAGTGCAACCAACCAAGGGCTTAAGCTTAAGGGCAAGGAATTTAGCCAGAAGATAGGTCAGACCGCCAATGGTGTTGACGATAGGCCTCAGAGGGGCCCCTTCCTTGTGAATCTTCGGTAACCCATAGATCCTAGGAGTAATGGGATTACTTTCAATGAGCTTGTGGCACAGGGAACTCACTGAATTATTAGATTTAATGGCGAGAGCCACAGTCCTAGAAATCTTCTTCAGAGGGTTCTTGGGCAGTTTTTTATAACTGCCACTATTGTGGAGATGATCTAGCATCTTCCTCTGGTAATCATCCTTGTTAAGGATGACCGTAGCTCCTCCTTTGTCTGCCTTCAGAACCACAATATCTTCATTCAGATTTAAGGATTTTAGGGTGGAGGCCTCCTCGCTGCTGTGGTTCCTCCGAGGGGGCTTAGCCTTCCTAAGGACGACAACACAATCCTGTCTAATGGTGTCCTTGATATTATCCGGAAGATCTCTAATCCCGAATTCCACATCGCAAATAATGTCCTCCACCAGGATTTTTCTAGGGGCAAGGGAAAAGTTTAGACCTTTGCCTAAAACACTGAAAACCAAAGGGGAAAAGGAGAAGCTAGAAAGATTAACTACCTTAGAATTGCGGGACATAACCTGGTCCAAATTCAAAACCTTATTACTCAGGCTACCACCATCGCAATTGCTAGAAGAATCTGTTCCAATGCGACATGAATTATCATTACCATTATTAGAAAAATTATTTACCGAAATAGAATTATTACCCTCATTATTATCGATATTATTATTACTAAGGCCATTATAAAAATTCTTATTATTAATAATAACGTTATTTGTATTAATATTATTCTTATTATTAAGAAAATTACTAGAATTATATATATTTTTATTATTAATGTTAGTGTTATTAGTGTTAATAATATTATTATTAATATTCTTATTACCATAATATAAATCCTTATTATTATTACTATTAGTACCGTTATTATACTTATTCATATTCTTATTAAAGGCGTTAGCATAATATAAATTCCTATTCTTATTAATACCACATTTATATTTATTATAATAGCTTGGAACGTTAACAGCCATGATCGAATTATCATCTAAATTGTAAAACGGCGTACCTGAACCGTCGACAGCAGAAGGTGCAGCCGATACACACCCCGCGGAAGCCTGAGGCGGACAATGCTCCAGCTCCTGGGGGGAAGTCCTTCCTCCTCGCTGGTCAGCGACTTCATCAACCTTCGAACAATTACGCAACTGCTGAAACGGAGACACCTGGGCCGGTTTCTGCAGCGCAAGCAGGTAAGCAACATTGTTGCGTTCATGCTGCAACGGGGAACCAGAGGGAACCGAAAACCGCGGAGAAGATTTCCAGTCTGCCGTCAATGAAATCATACTTGCCGAAGGAAGAAGTTCCACCGAGCCAGATCACAGGTTATGAGAACCGTCCGAATGATTAGCAGCCTCCAATGATGCTGGGACAAGCCCCCCCGTGCAAACTGAAGGAGAACAACCCGAGCTACTATCAATAAGTCGATATCCCTCTTCCGCCTCTGAAACGAATAAGTGCTATGTAGAGTTATGAAAATGAAAAGATGGAAATGTGAAAAAATTCGAAAAAAAGATGAAAAAATGAATAAGGTGAAAGAAGAGAAAGGCTTCAAGCATAGAAAGTGATGCAACAGTCCATGCATGCAGAGAGGTGATGAAACAGTCCATCCAGAGAGGTGATGCAACAGTCCATGCATGTAGAGACTATTGCATGCGTGGACTATTGTTCCTAAAATAACATAGGGCATCATGCAAAGGCATCCCTAGATATTAGGGATCCATTTTTAGTAGCTAGAGGTTGCATGAAAAGATCATTTTTGAAACCTCCTGCCAAGTGTCACTTTTTCCTAGAATTTTCCATGCACGTCATGACCTCAATCTTATCAAAACTTATGTATCAGATGCTATAGAGAAAATTCCTCACATCTATCTTGCAGCTCTGACATCCTGCATCACATCTAGGAGTCGTCGGCACATTCAGCTCAGTTGTTTCAGGGAAAGCCCACTTTACATGTCTTATGTTGTGTTTCTGTCACTTTTGGCTTTTGCTTTGTGTGATTGTTGTCTGCTTGATTTCTATGAAATTTTGTTGTCGTTTGCATGCATGTTAGGTTATACAAGCACCGTTTTAGTTTTCGTTCACATCTCACTGCTGTCGCATGCATGCCACTATTTTTGCACTAACGGTTGTGGTTGTGGTGACCCATTTCACACTCATGCATGTTCTCCCATTTTATGAATCCTACACTTTTTGTTTACATGCATGATAATTCACTCTTTTTTACACTCAGTATCACCATGCATTCAGACTTCTCATGTTTTCAGTCACCCTTCGGTGGGTCTAAGCCGCCTTAGCCCGAGCCTTGCCTTAGCCGGTTAGCATTGCACATTTCTAGAAGTGAAGGCTTTGCCTTCCCTCCATAAATTGTGCAAGTCTGGCCCAGAACTAACCTCTAGGCTTGTATTCCGAAATTCTTGGAGGTAGTGCATTGTTAGCCCCAAAAACTATGCAATGCAATTTGCTGGTTTGCATGTCACTGCTAACTGAAAATTTCACATTGCGTAGTTTCAATCATCAACGGGCTAGTCTAGACTATGCATTGCCTATTTCCAGAAGTCATTCAACCTCCTGATAGCCTGGACTATGCCTTGCACAGTTTTGACAGTCAGTCTCCCAGCCTCCTGGTGGAATTTGCGCAATCTTCATGGAAAATCACACAAGTATGTTGCATGTTAGTCCTCCGGCTTGTTTTGGTTTTTAACTGACATATTTTTTGCCATGATCAATGCTATGTCTCCCAGTATCATAGGTTTTCATCTTCCTCTCAACTGCACAGGTATAATGGCTTCTAGGAGATCAGAGTTGAAGACACCATTCAAACCACAACTCGAAATGCAGTCAATGAAGTGTCTATGAACTTGCCTATCTATGAATACGTCAAGTTGTTCATGGACAAGGATATCAAGATGAAATGGCAGTGGCATAACAACAAGCAACACCATTAGTAGCAGTGGAAGGTAGCACACTTGCATCAAAAAAATGCAAGAGGAAGGTTGTTGACAGCATAGAGGCGGAACAAAGTTGCAAGCTCAAGCAGATCCACTTGTTATGAAAGCAGCTTTGGAGTTTGAGGCTGTGAGGAAAACTGTACAACAAGAGGATCACCCGAAGGTAGAGAGAGAAACAAAGAAGGGGTTGCAGGTGCTAAAGCAACAACTCAAGGAAGAACAGGAGTTGCAATAGGAATAGGTACAGCAGGGGGCGCAACATCCACAGACCAATGAAACTATGCCCATACAGGTTATGGATCCATACAACAGTTGGCATGGAGCAGAAATGAGTAGTGCTATTGGTCACATGCAAATGTGTTTAGGAGCATGGATTTCATTGTGCACATGCATGCAATCCCACCCATTTGTCACACTCACCAAGACGAAGACAGGAAGCATGTCCGACTGGAGCTTAACATGTATTTTGACAAGTTGATGCGCATGGTCACCAGAATACACTTGGAGATCAGCACAGACACTATGAATCAGTATGTTGGTGGTCGATTTGCACTTAAGATGACGATGCACATGTTATCAAATGAGTTGGACAAAGGAGCCATATCAGTGTACCTGGATGCAACGGAGGCAAGAGTTTGCTTTCAACAGGATGTCTCCATTGAGCACACAAACACCATCATGGACGACCAAGCTTGGCATCAGTTCGTCATCGTCGATCATCACAAGGATGTCAAAGAGTTGGTCTTACCACAACTATCTGAGTGTTAATGATAGCTTGCATGGCTTTCTCAAGCCTATTTTGTCTCACATGGGTACATGTTGCAAATTGTATGTAACATCTTATCAAGTGGAAGTTCAAGTGTCGATAGTTGAATGTAACAGTCATAGAGTAGTTGGAGAGTCATGATGGTAGATGAACGATCGCAAAGGGGAATGTCAAGGGTCATCCCAACCTTTGCTATAAATAGTCCCTCATAACTCATTGTAGAGGATTTTGATCAGCCAAGATTCTAATAGGAGTATCTTAGAGAAACCTTGAAGAGTATTGCAATGAGCCTTAGCTTCTCCATAGTGCGGAGCTAGTACATCTCTTTGGAGGAGCAAGTGGTAGTGACTGTAATGTTCCGCTATTGGGATTAGTGATCAGTCATGGTTGTATTGTATAATTGGAACTTTCACTTCATAATATAATAGAGCCAACACGTTTCATGCATATGTTGTTATTGTATTTCAACTAAATTGTTTACTCTAATGATATATGTACTTGTTTCCTTATGCATGCACGTATGGACTTTTCTATATAATTATGTATGTATCTTATTAAAATGTGTTATTGGTTTAACCATCACTTTGGATTGCTAGCTTACTTGACTTCCAGTTTTTGATGCATATTTGTTTGTGTGTTCTCTTCTTAACTCCTTGCTTTCACAAGTTTCCAAGGGGCGCACTCACCTCACCCTCCATGTGTTAGAACCATTCATGCACCTTCCTTGAATTGCTTCATATGTAAAAACCATTTCTACCAACAGGGACATCTTACTTGCCTATATGCGCAACCGCGGTCAAGGCGATACTGTATGACCCACTGCTAGGATGCCTACACCAAACGGTATGAGATCTAGTTGCGACTTGACATGTTGGCGAATCCATCATTGTCAATAGTTGTGCTTAATAGCCCATCGAGACTGTGGTCATCACAAGGAACCTGTTGTAGAGGATTAGGTCTATATTCCGATGGAAAATGCCAATTGTAATTTACGATGGGTTATCAATGCTGATAAAGCCGTTGGTTAAGGAGTAAGCGTTGATCCTTCGTATTCATCTACCGTTCAAGGTTTAATGTGGTAAACATTCTGTGGAATATTTTTCCATGTTGGAAAGGGTTGTTTCCACATACTATTCAGGGGCCCAGGAATCTATGCCTAAAGCAAACCCACCATATAAAACTTACCATTTGTTTGGAATTGCTCGGGAATTGAGGAGTTAGCCACCAGCGTATATAAATGGGACTATCCCCGTAGGAAATGAGAGAGGAGACCGACACAATAGTTGAGAACATTGTACACAACAGTAACTCGACCTAACAGTAGGGGCTGGAACCTCGCCTTGAGCAGCAAGGGCATTTTGAGAGGGTGCAGAAAGGCCGATTATCTGAATTGGGTGTTCGGATAGGCTTTTTTTGCATGATTTTTCGTGAGGATTTCAATGGTACTATCTGTTTCTAAAGCTAGGCTCTCCATTCTTCATCCATATTCCAGCTTGGAGGTATAAGGATTGTAATTGAATGTTTCTTGTACTTTATCTCGTTTTATGCCAATTAATGAAATAAGGCCTCCCCACTATTGAGAAGGGCCTCGAGACGTAGTCCAAATTGGATGAAATACATAATCAAATATTTGTGTCATGGTTTCTTTCTTATTGTGTTATTTCTGCATTATTTTATGTTCTTTTTAAGTTCCATGGTTAAGAAGCTCTATTTCATGTAATTCTGATGCATCCATAAGTAAAAGATCTTGGATCAAGTTTGGTATCAGAGCGGGCCTTTGTCGATGCGAATTGCATGAATATATACTAACCCGAAATAAGCTGCAAAAAGGATAAGGAACACTTAAATTCTTTGATCCTAAAGAAGGATTTTCACAATGAAGAAGAAACATGGAAAGTGAAGAAGCTCGTTGGGAATAGGAAAACAAATTCCGTAAGGTATTCTATGATATGGCAGAGAACCATTTTCAAAGTATGAGAAGGAACTTGGGCACAAGAAGACATATGTCGATGGAAATGGATCGATAAATCATGAAGGTGGTGGAGAAGAGTCTCCTCCCTCTCCGGCTTCAAGTGATAGTTCTCATCACTCTAATCATGATTCCAAACATACATCTAAGCAGCCATACTTCAAGCTAGATGTAAATTTTCACCTACCCATTTACAATGGAGAGTGTAGTGCATAAAAACTTAATAATTGGATAAGACAGATAGAGTTCTACTATCGGATCCAGCAGATCGAAGAAGATGAGGTAAAGGTATAGTTAGCATCTCTTCGACTGAGTGGCACTTCTCTCATTTGGTGGGAGAGCAAGCTGCAAAATGGCAGCAAAAAGTCAGGTAACCTCCTTTCCTCTTGCTCTAGTTTTATTTCTGCATTGAAAGACCAATTTTACCCTTTGGGTTATAAACAAAAGGAACTAATGGAATGGAAATATCTAAGGCAAGGTAAAGACCAAAATGTGCAAATCTTCACTGAAGAATTTCATAAACAAGCATTGAATTTGGGCATCTCATTAGATTCGCCCGAGACTGTAACTAAGTATGTTGGTGTGCTACATAGTTACATAAGACACTCATTGTTATTTTTCGAGCCTACTACGATTGATGCAACCAGCGTAAAGGTGATTCATCTTGAAAGCTGAGGTAAGAATGACAGAGATGATCAAGCCAAGAAAACACCGTTCAACCCTCAGCATGGAAAATTCCATAAGAAAGGCAAGGGGAAGGCTACGAAGACTATGGCAGCCAAGAAAGATGACAGAGCAACACCATCTTGCACACATTGCCAGAGAGAAGGTCATGACAAGGACCATTGTTTGAAGCTACATCTAGAGATGAGACCAAAGAGATTCAGCGGAAAGGGTAAGCAGAAGATAATGGAAATAGCGTAATAGGACCTTGGATTAGATTTAGGTGATGAGATATTGATCACACCCTTGGGTGCAAAAGGTACTCCTTCTATTAGTAATATTTCTGATTCAATTGCAAGTACTAGTTATTTGAATGAGCCTGTAAGTAATGAGTGAAAGGGAATTGAATTATTCCACATTAGAGTTATTATAAAACACACAAAGTTGGAAACTTTTTTTGATTTAGGTTCCCAAGAAAATTTCATCTCAGAGTCCTCAGTTAAAAAGTTAAGCCTCAAAACTAAGCCTCATACGATTCCATACTTTCTTTGTTGGGTAAGCGATAAAGCAAAATTACAAGTAACCAACCAGTGTAGGGCCAAATTTTTTATTGCTTCCAAATTAGTTGAGGAGGTAGAGCTAGATGTTCTGCCTTTGGATATCTATGGAATTATCATGGGAAGTCCATATCTATATGATAGACATGCAATTTTCTTTCGGCACGAAAATAAATACCACCTCACAACGGATTGGGTAGAGTATATAGTCATAGCTCATCATATGAAAGTCAGTGCTAACCTTGTAACTGCAGGATAGATTAAATGACTCATTAATTCCAGCAAAGAGTGCATGCTCATGGTAGTGAGATCGAAAGAGGTCGAGATGGCTGATGCTTCCAAAGGTTGTGATCCTGATCATAAGAAATATTTGTTTGAAATTATTTCTGACTATAATGGATTGTTTTAGGAACTGAGAGGATTTCCCCCAAAATGGGAAATCCAACATGATATCCATTTACAACAGGATGATCCTTTACCAAATATTGGCATGTACAGGATGGCTTCTATTGATATGGAGGAGATCAAGAATCAGGTGTAGGAATTGCTAAATCAAGTGGTCATCAGACTGAGTTCTTCTCCATGCGGCTCACCAATTGTGTTGGTGCCAAAGAAATATGGCAAATGGAGAATATGTGTAGACTACAGGGCAGTAAACAAAATTACATTGGAGAATCAATACCCTCTGCCTGGCATTGATGAATTATTAGATCAGTTGAAAAATGTTGTCTATTTTACAAAACTAGATTTGCGTAGTGGATATCACTAGGTTAGAGTTGCAGAACAAGACATTTGGAAGACTCAATTCAAAGCCAAATAGGGGTTGTTCAAATGGATGGTGATGCCAATCAGACTGTGTAATGCTCTGGCCACGTTTATGAGGATAATGAATGATCTGTTTAGGCCTTTTCTTGATAATTGTGTGCTTGTATATCTGGAAAATATTATTGTTTATAGTAGGACATGGGATGAACATGAATGTCATGTGAAGAACGTCCCTGATGTTCTGAAAAAACAAAAATTGTATGTAGAATTGTCAAAGTGTGAGTTTGTGAAGACCTCTCTAGTTATTTAGGTCACATAGTCAGTAATGGGAAATTGAAAATAGACCCCTCTAAAGTAGATTTGATTATGAAGTTGCCTGAGCCCACAAATTTTACAGAGGTCCGAAGCTTTTTGGGCATGGTACAATATTGGAGAAGGTTCATTGTGAACTTCTCTATTACCGCAGCTCCCTTACACGCATTGATAAGTGTGACGCAGGCCTTTCAGTGGGGAGGAAAACAACAGAAATCCTTCAACACACTGAAGGAGAAGATTAGCACAACACCAGTGCTAACCTTACTAGACCTTCAATAGCCTTTTGAGATTGAAATAGATGCCAGTGGATATGCGGTGGGTGTTGTATTGATGCAGCAAAGGAATCATATGTGTCACCATTCAGAGACTTTCTCCCAGACTATTGTGAATTATCCCATGTATGACAGGGAGTTGTACACCTTGGTTCATAGTGTAAAGAAGTGTAAAAACTACTTGATCAACAAGGAGACCATCATCCATATGGATCATCAGCCCTTGTAGTACCTTCAGTCACAAACCAAGCTTCAACAAGCCCGCCATTTCAGATGGATGGGATTCCTCCAACAACCTCATATAGTAACAAAATACAATAAGGGCGCCAGCAACAAAGTATCAGATATGCTTTCTCGCCCTCCTATTTCTGCATCTGTAGTTTTGCAAAATTCTACCAGTTTGTTAGAAGGTTATGATGAAAAATATGCTAATGATAATTATTTTAAAGAGATTTATGAAAAACTGACTCATGGATTGTAGGTGGACAATTATTATTTGCAGGGAAAACTATTGTATCAGCTTGGAAAACTATGCATACCCATTGATGAAAGGGTAAATCTAATCTGTGAGGCTCATACCTCTCTTGTGTCTGGTCATTTTTGGGTTGAAAAAAATTTATGTCATTTACAGAGGTTTTGGTTTTGGCCTCATATGAAAAACATTGTGACTCGCTTTGTAAAGGGTTGTGTGTTGTGTTCTGTTTCAAATCCCTCTAATAGAAAACATGGGCTCTACACACCATTCCCTATTCTAATTCGACTATGGGAAAGTGTGTCCATGGATTTTGTAGGTGGTTTTCCTATGTCTAGGAAAGGTCACAATTATTTGATGTCATCATGGATCGCATTAGTAAAATGTGTATTTTAATGCCTTCTAAAAAGTAGGTCACTGCTAAGAATACTGCTTATCTTTTATTTGAGCATGCTCGGGTCCATTTTGGGTTGCCCACATCTATTATGTCAGATTGAGATTCTCATTTTCTTGGAGAGTTCTGGACCAGCTTGTGGAGAATGATGGACACTAAGATGAAAAGAAGTATGACATTTCATCCACAGACCGACGAGAAAATAGAGGTCGTCAACCGCACTGTGGTGCACTTGTTATGAGGCTATTGTGGAGAAAACCCCGAGCTATCAGATGAACAACCTCCTTATTTGCAGCATGCATACAATTGAGCAGCACATTCATCCACACAGAGCTCACCGTTCGGGACATGTTTTGGTTATCTACCAAGGGATCCCTTAGACATGGTGTTTGGGAAAGATGAGGATGAAAATGGATGAGATGATAGGGACAAAGCACGAAAGTTTATTCAGTGGGTACAGGTGATTCATCAAGTAGTACATGAGCAGTTGGAGAAGAGTCGGGCTCGATATAAAGCTTGACATGATAAGCACTGAGTTGACCATAAGTTTCAAGTTGGGGACAAGGTATGGCTCCAAATCAGCAAGGATATAATGAAGGGAGAAGGGAAGAAATTGAAACCCATTCGATATGGTCGCTTCACCATATTGGAAAATATTGGAGACAATGATTTTTGTCTTGACTTGCCCGCTTATATGAAAATGTACTCAATAGTAAATGTTGAAAACCTCAAGCTTTATGAACCTCCATTGATTATGGATATTGAAGAGGTTGCATAGATTCCTACAGTGGATGATTTTACAACAGAGTATCTAGAAAAGTTTCCCGAAGATATCATTCTTGATAGAAAACCAGAACTTTATGATGGAGAGATGTGGAGTACATTTGTGTTGGCTTCAAAGAAATGCATCTGAGTAAAGCTCGATGGATGGAGAAAGATAAAGTGAGGGAGCAATTTCCTCACTTTCCAATTGATTGAAAAGGATTTTGGCACTCCAAAAGCTCTTAGTGGGGAGGATTGATCCAGGTGGATCTCTAAAACGTATCAGTGGCATGGTAGGAAGGCTCAAAACTCAAAGTGGAAGAAACTCTATAAACTTAGCATTGGATCGAAGTGCTCGTCATCCTGATTCTAATGGTGTGAATGACACTCAAATTTGAGTTCATATGCAGAATATAGAGAATCTCAAATATCAAGCTTGACTTGGAAAGGTGGCAAGAAGAAGATGACGTGGAAGACACTCTCAATGAATTCAGAACCGCCAAGTGGCAGGCTGCCATTGGCCCTTCATATCGCAGATCATAGAAGGAAGCAGACAGAGTTAAAGAAAACTGGCCCCAAGCAAGTGAGGGTTGCGATGCGATATATCACAATCACAGAGTCAGGTTGCGATTTTTTATATCTCAATCGCACATTGAAAAAAGGGAAAGGTTAAAAGAATCGTCCTCTAGAGAAATGCAGGTTGCGATGTGATATATCGCAATCGCAGAATCATGTTGTGATTTTCGATATCGTAATCACAATTTGCAAAGGGGAAACAATTGCATATTGTACCAACCTTGGTTCCCGCTGATTGTGATATGAGCTTCCAAACCCGATATCTTATATGTTTTGTTTAATAGCCCATCGGGTCCACGATCATTGCAGGGTACTTGTTGCAATGGCTTGGGTCTATAAACCAATGGAAAAAATTGATTGCGATTTGTGATGGGTTATCAATGCCTATAAAGCCGTCGGTTAAGGAGTAAGCATTGATCCCTCATGTCATCCGTCGTTTGAGGTTTAATGCGGTAAATAGTCCATGGACTATTTTTCCATGTTTGAAAGGGTTGTTGCCGCATACTATTCAGGGGCCTAAGAATCTCTGCCTAAAACAAACCCACCATATAAAACTTGTCATTTGTTTGGAACTGCTCGGAAATTGAGGAGTTAGCCACCAACATATATATATATATATATATATATATATATATATATATATATATATATATATATATATATATATATATATATATTATATATATATATATATATATATATATATATATATATATATATATATATATATATATTGGATTGTCTGCATAGGAAAAGGGAGAGGAGATCGACACAATAGTTTAGAACATTGTACGCATCAGTAACCCCACCTGGCAGCAGAGGTCAGAACCTTGCCTTAAGTAGCAGGGAGGTTCCGAGAGGGTGTAGAAAGCCCAATTATCCAAATTGGGTGTTTGGATAGGTATTTTTTCGCGATTTTTCCTTGGGATTTCGGTGGTACTATCTGTTTCTAAAGCTGGGCTCTCCATTCTTCATCCATATTCAAGCTTGGAGGTGTGAGGATTGTAATTGAATGTTTCTTGTACTTTTATCTCTTTTTATGCCACTTAATTAAAGAAGGTCTCCCCAATATTGAGGAGGGCCCAAAGACATAGTCTAAATTGGACGAACTCCGTAATCAAGTATTTGTGTCATGGTTTCTTGTTGATCGTGTTATTTCTGCATTAGTTTATGTGCTTTTTAAGTTCTATGGTTAATAAGGTCTGTTTCATGTAATTTTGATGCATCTATAACTAAAATATCTTGGATCAAGAAACAAATCCTATGTCATCTAATATTTCCACATTTTAGTGCTATTGGACCTTTCTATAACTAGTGTTTTATTTTGACATAATTCTCATCTACAAGAACAAATTCTGTAACATTAGTCTCTAAGTTGAACATGTAGGTAATGATAACTTCTAAGTGGATCACTTGCATGCTTCCACTAAACAAAACCAACACTATATTTTCTCTTCCCTTTATATTATTTATCTTGTAATTATATTTTTTAATGAGGGCTATATATTTTTCATGTCTATAGCTAAAATTTGTCTAATCAAATAGGTAGTTCATCCCATTATGATCTTTCATCAACATGAACCTTCAATTAATAAGGTAAATCTAACACATCTATAGTGTTTGAATTATCGATATTAATTCTAAGTCATGCGCTATGCAATTCTTATCATCTTCCTTCATTTTCCTATAATCATAACTTATTATATGAACATCTTGTGTAAGAACTTTGTTGAGTCCTTCCTTATATGCATCCAAGGATAACACACAATATTTGTCTACAATTGCAATTTTTAAGATAAGTACACTAGTCATATGGTTTGGTTCATCATATTAATTTTCATCTATATTGATAATTTTAAGGTGTAAGAAATTGGAGTAATGAACTTGTAGGTCCATTACAATGGCATGTCATAGTTTGGAAAATTGGGGTCTGTAAACTTACAAGGCCATTTTGAGGCATTGAATTATGTTTTTTGCGGTTGTAGTGTATGGAACTTTTAAACACGCCTATAAGCTTGACCTAATCATTGACTTATTTCCAATGATGTGAAAATCACTTTAGATGGAGCTCATACGCAAAAGTTATGCCTCTCAGAATTTGATCTACCTTGTTGATCACCATGGTATGATTTGATGCCACATCAACCCCCATTATTAAAAAATGTAGGTATTGCCACAATTTGGCTTTAGAGAGTATTGTAAAAGGTCCAAAACATTATAATAATTGAGGGTTGTGGAAGTCAAACCCATAAACTTAGATTGCTATTGAACTATGTTAAATATTGAGCTACTAGGAGGAAATGGGTTTCCATTCTTTTGCATCATACTTGTTCCATAGTTGAGGAAAACTATTGCGAGTGATATTTTGATAGAATAATAGAGGAGGAGGATGATTGTATATTATTCATTTAGGCCATAGAGTTAAAGTTGCCTCCATATGATATCCCATTCCTTTACATGTGTATTTTAATAGCTAAAGAAAAGAGACAAGAGGATATAACTCACCTTCTAGAAATACTTTCTCATGTATTAGGTTTCCCACTATAAATATTGTATTAATTTGTGTGGAGGTGTTATGTGTGCCCATACTTTCCATTTTGTACTTTAGATATTTCATAAATTTGAAAAGATAGTCATAATTAATCTAAAATATAAGGAAATAAATTAGCATAACCTAAGATTTTCAAAAATTATATAATCTATTGTGACCAACTATTCTAGTGGAATATTTATTGTAGTTTATAGATCATATTGGTATCAAATTACTTTCTATTTAGATTATTTGTGGAAATTATAGGATGTGGGAATTACCTCAAGAAAAAGTCACAAAACCTTAGCTATGACATATGAGTATATTCATAGCTACCCTTGAGATGTAGTAGAAGAGAGATTCATGATTCTAGAAGAAAAATTCACTGATATCTCTCACGTTATGGCCCTACTCAAGGAGGCTCTGGCAAGAAATATTAGAACATTATTTAAGGTTCAGGGATCTAAATCAAAGGTAGGATCAAAAGGGAAATTGGAATATCATGAAAACCCAAAAAAGGATTTAAGGAAAGAACCTAAGAAAGTGAAACCAAGTTCTAAAACCATTTCCCCTTCATAGTCCTTATTTAAAATGGAAGAAAAAGTGGATATCATGCCATACCAGGGTGACATTTATTAAATCATATGTTATAATAGTGATATGTATATTTCAATTCGCACCATATAGAAGAAGAGAAAAACATTTATTTTTCGAAACTAAAATTAGAGGACTATGATTTAGGTTGGTGGGAAATCCATATGGAGACAATTAGATTAGAGGGTAACTATGTGAGAATATCTCAAAATCCTCATTGAGTCCTTGTTTTACCTATTGGGTATGTAGAGGACCAATTGAGTTATTTCTATACTTCAAGAAAATGAAGGGACAAAGTGTAGAAAAGTAGAACATTGAATTTAGGAAGATGGATATCATGTTTGGTATCTCTCCTAAGAACTAAGATGTACTCAAATATTTTGGGGGTTTGCATAGTCATTCACGAAATAAAGTGATAGTATTCAAGCATGGGATAGTTGATGAGGCTTGTGTGCCAGAACAATATGTGAAAAATACATTCCAAAAAAATGGTAGTCACATGATTCCACACGAAAAATTCAGGAAGATTCTTCCAAGGAAGGAAATAAGAATTGCAAAGGGAAATATAAGAAGGCACTCAAAGGCTCATGCTCTATGGTTGATGTTGAGAAATAGAAATATATGGGGAAACAAGTGTACGTGCTTTCTCTTACTTTAATAACTTCTTGTGATGTATTTTCACTTTACTTGATTAAATTATTCTTCCCTTTATTATTATTAGTGTTCTCTATCATCAAACAACTACCAAATAATAAAGAACAATGAGACAACAAGACATAATATATAGGGATCAAGTAGGGCCAAAAAATCTCCAACTAAGAGAAAACCCCACCAATATCCTTCTCTTCTTATAGAACTTCAATTGAAAAATTCCAAGACCTATGCTTCTTGACCAAGACCATCTAAGACCAAGTCATCCTTCCTTCTTGATAATATTTCATTACACAACTTCCAGCAACCATCGACCTTCGAGAAACTTCTCAAGTAACTTCAACCCCAGAAATAATTTTTGCAACTTCAACCTAGCAGCTTCAACAATTTCAACCGAGAAACTTCATAGCTTCGACCTTGATGCAGCCTCAACAATTTTTACCTAGCAACTTCACATCCTCGATCTAGAGGAAACTTCATAGCTTCCATCTTGCAACTTCACAATTTCAACCTTGTAGCTTCATACTTCGATCTTGTAGCTTCACAACTTCTACCTTGCAGCTTCAAATCTTCGATGTGGGTTCAATATTTCGTTTAGCCCCAAAAATGTAGAAACCATAACAAAAGAGAGAGAGAGAGCGAGAGAGAGAGAGAGAGAGAGGCCCAAAAATTGCAATCTTGATTTTTTTCTTCTTCTTCTTCGTCCCTTTCCATCTTCCATCTTGATGATATCGAACTTTCTTGAGTGAGTGTGAAAATGAGGTCAATTTACTTCTTATTAATAGGTTTGAGACGGTTATGAATTTCTATCTTGAGACTGACTTGTCCCTTCTAGTAGGCTGACTTGATCTTTGTGCCATGACGAGGTCTTGGAGGGTCTTTTAACACTATTTTGGCTCAATAAATTTTGTTTGCAATATGAAACATGCCCAAATGGGTCTCCAATATATGACAATGAATCAATTGACTTTATGACAAGCCTAGAAGCACTCAATGGGTTCTTGACCTAAAAATAAATTTCCCTCGAGCATGAAACCCATTCCTCAAGAACACAAATAATAAATTTATTTTTTTCTTTTAATTAAATACATAAAATCATGATGACATATGTCATTATGAGGACAGAACCTAGTTACATATTTTAACACTCCCTCTAAACTAGGAAGATATTCATAATCCATACATGGTACATGGACATTCTCAATCTGAAGAATTATCATAAGAAAAGTTAGATTGTGTAACATCCATGGTGAAAATTCCATGTAATAAAAGTTAATAAAGGAAAAATAATAACCATGGTTGATGGGACACTTACTACAAGCTGAATGTTTGGTAAAATCCTAGTGATGGGGATCACTTGTGATTGATTAAATACTAAGGAAATTGGCAAAGGAAATGGCTAAGGATTTGGAAATGAAAAATGGCATTTTTGGCACATTTATTTATGAAAATAATGGAAATTAGGAGAAAAGGGAGGTGAAAGGTCATAGGTTGCATGTGAGGAGGAAAATGAAGGAAAATAATGAAAAATCAAGAAAATAGAGGTCTCATTATCTCATTAATAAAAGGCTTATGAGGATCAATTAGTAACCTTTTTTCAGTTCAGTTTTGGAGCTCTTTAATTATTATCTCTCTCTCTCATATTCTTGGAGACATAGATTTTTCTTGGAGCACACTTGGAGAGTGTGGAATACTTTGATTTTTGGAGCAAGAAGATAAAGGAAGAGCAAGAAAGTGCAAGAGGACATTAGGATCAGGAGCTACAATGGAATTTACTTGCAGGTACTAAGTTACATGTATGGTTTCCTCACTAGTTATTTATGACATATGCATGTGGATTATTGTTCATGATCTATCATTGGCATGGAGGATTGCCTAGATTGACAACAGATTTCCTAGCCTTGCCATTTCGTAGATATACATGGAAATTGTGGGTTTATTTCCTTGTTTTGTTTTCGTTGGTTCTCATGTTTCCTTAGCTTGGTTTGAGTTATTAGTTCCTGGAAACCTTGGTTGGAAAATCACTCTGGAAGCTCTATCATAGCTTAGGTTGAGTTACTAGTCCTAGAAGCCTTGGTTGGACAAATGTTCTAGAAGCCCTTGGTGGGTTGAGTTACTAGTCCTCGAAGACTTGGTTGGAAAAATTCTTTGGAATCCCAGTGGACATTGTGGGTTGATTTATTAGTCCTGGAATCCTTGGTTGGAACAAATGCTTCAAAATCCCTGGAAGGCTTGTATAGAGACCAATATTATATGATTTTGTGATGTCTGACTGTGAAGTGGAATCATTGTTTGATGGGTTGAGGTGGATGGCCTCTGGAAACCCTAGATGGTTTTTTATTAATGTGTTCTATGAAATCCCACGTTCATGCTTGGAATATGGCACAGGGGTGAATGGTTAAAGAGGGAGTTGGCTCATCCATTATATGGTCAGGTGGAATGTGGAAGTCCCATCCCGAGTTTAGATTTTAAATTATCAATAAGAGGTTATTTCTCCTTGTATTTCTATGAGTATTATCCTAGATTATATGTTGTTTATATGGCTGTGATTTCATTGGTATTTTTGCTACTATTATGTTGGTTATATATGTATTTTACATTAGTATCTATGTATGGCTCTCATCATGTTTTTACTTGTAAATAAATTATCAATGTATCTATGACCTAATGGATGAAATGGAAGTTGATTTATTTAGGCATAAATGCTACTTAGAAATTCCTAGCTAAGTATGAGACCCCTATGCTTAGTTCTGTTATTTACACCTGTAGATTTCATATTCGTAAGACATTTAACGAAATTCCTATCCTGGCTAGTAGGGCCCAGTCAAGGTCTTATTCAAGTAATTTCTTTTACATTGTCATTTCCCCTATTATCTTACTATTATGAAGATGTATTTCCACTATGGGTAGTGACGTGGGCTATGGGCCTGAAAAAATAGCTCAAATCCCAGGGACGTTGGCACAACACTAACAAAAAGAGTCCCTGGAGGTTGGCATGCTATTGGGGCAAAGTGATTGACTATCATTTAATTGTTAACCCGGGGGTTTCATAAAACTTGCGAAGCATGCGTGCACTATATATGCTAGAAATTAACTTTCAATTTAGATGAATCTAACTATGAAACCAAATAATGAAAAACCAAATTCACCTATTCTAATTCAACAATCAACTCAAAGGAAATTATAGTACAATGTTTTGAATTGAAATCTTAATCTACCATACTTGCAGGAATTGAAGTCTTAATATACCACATTTGCGGGAATTGAAAAGCACACCACTCTTTCAAAAATGAAATTGCATGAAATGAAATCTACTCTAAGGGATCATGTGTGCATTATCAAATCAAGATCCTATGAAATGAATAATCAAAACCACATGATATGAAATTAAAGAAAAAACAATAACTCTTAATCTCTAGATATGAAAGCAAATAAAAGCAATCACTCTTAACCTCTCACACAGGAAAATATATGAAATAAATAAATCTTAATCTATGAAAGAAAATAAAAGAAATCTCTCTTAACCTCTCACACAGGAAAATATATGAAAATAAATAAATCTTAATCTATGAAAGCAATAAATCTTAATCTATGCAAAACAATAAATCTCACACATTATAGATGGCCAATCCAAAAGCATGAGGGATGGAAAGTTGAGAGGCTCCAAATACAAGAATAACCAAATCAAAGTGAACATCACTCACAAGCATGGTGCCAAATCCAGATTCTATATTCAAAACATGAGAATTTCACCAACTTTACACCTGCCTTCAAAGGAAAAGGCTCTCCTATTTATACAAAAACATAAGAAGCTACCCTATTTAATGAGGATCCACTAAAATCTCATATAGTTACAACCAAATAGCTCATAATGAGACACATATCCCCTAGGTGTCTCATATAGTTCTAATCCAAATAAGAAATGATGAAACACCTCATAGAGTTACAATCCAAATAGGACACATATCCTTCTTTGACTTCTATCCAAATCTCCTTTGAAGGGAATTCGAATTTGAACATTGGAGGCCACATAAGGGCACCTTGGAAGCTTCCAAATAACCTACACATGTCATGAAACTCAAGCCACATATATAGATACATGAATCCATGTTAATTTCCTAGCTTTTAATCATAAATTCACTTTAAACACATAAAATAAATAACTTTGGTAAATAAGGATCCTAACCCATATATTTATGAAAATGGTGGCTAATGAAAAGTTATATAGTTATGGAGATGTGACATGTGAATGAAATGATGGTGATAAAGATGAAAGTGGATGTCATTTTGAAGACATTTTGGAGGCCCACCACATTCCCAAAGAATGAGAGAATCTAGAGGTCAAGTGGTCCAAAATATTAGTAGGACCTAGGGGTTGGTTAGAAGAAAGGTTGGGTTGGTTATTGAAGGTCCTATTGTTGCTATTAAATGTCTGTATGGTGTGTTTCTGTCGATTCCAATTACTCAATGTGACTTAGGAGGTTGAATCATATCGTAGTTGCCTCTCGTCACATGTTTACCTCAGCTGACCAGTTGCTTGGGTAGATGTGGGAGGAGGGTGGCTATAAAGTGGTATTAAAGCATGGTTCACCCCTCGGACTAGATGGGTTGTGTGTTGGTCATGCATGCATGTCAGTTGCATGTGTGTCTCTTACACTTTCATTCCATGTGCTTTTTGCATTTGCATAATGTTGATCATGGTTTTAGTGATTTCGTCATGAGGAACTTGATGTTGTTATTTTGGAGTGCATCGTCGTGAGTGCATGACTGGTTACATGTTCTTATATGTCACTTGGTTACATTCTTGTAGGTTTGGTTACAAGTATTGTTCGTTTATTCTTGATTACATGTGTTTATGCACGTGTGGGGTTGGTTACACATTGATTAAGCATGTTAATGTTTGCATGTGGTAAAGTATAAAATGATGTAGTAGTTTTTGTCATGCATGAGGTCATGGTATGAGTTTTTGATAAGTTCATGCATTGATGGCTAGACCCTAGCTAGAATCATGGTTGCATGGTCATATTCTTATGTATTATGTTTATATATGTTGTTATGATTATGTTATACATGTATCATGCTAATTTGTTGATCTTGCAGACAAGCTATCATCCCTAAGCTATAATAAGGTACGTTGGTTTATTGTGATTTGGTTTACCTGACATGATATACCTTGCAGGAAGAAATATCAAATGGCTAACAAGATGGTAGACTACAAAAGCTCTCCCTATGAATTAGAAGAGTAGTATCTTGTTGGGAATTATTCTGATTTGGTATATACACTAAGAAGCTTAAAAGAAGAGATAAGGAGTTGTAAGGTAGAGAATGACTTAATCATGCAGATACAAGAAAAACAAGCAGACATAAATGCAGTGATACTTCAAAGTTTGTCATATTTGCAGTGATAGGGATAATTTCATATTAGTTATGAGCAGGAGGAAAGAACTAATGGGGCATATGATAGTAGGCCGCATGGTGGTCACAGGCCAGATAAAGATGACATGGTTAGAGATGGCAGATTGTTGGACACTACAAATAAGAGGAGGGATAGACACGATTATTATTCTATTTTTGATTCAGATAGGAACTATGATCAATATCATTATCATCCTTACAAGAAGAGTGATAGGGGATACTTACCATATGAGTTTAAGAAAGAAAAGACACCTACTTTTGATGGAGATATGAAGAAACAACAAGATATAGAGGAAAGGTTTCTTGGCATGAGGAAGTTATTCATGTTGCACGATTATTCAAAGAACGTGAAAGCTATAGTAATTATGTTCAGTCCCAAAGGTAAAACGGACATTTGGTGGGAAGACATGAATAATGTCAGATGTATTCATGAGGAAGACTTGACTTGGAGTGAGTTTGAGAAGTTAATCAAGAAGAAGTATTTGTAGGATAGATACTTTGATGACAGGGAAAAATAATTCTATGAGCTAAAGAAGGGATTGATGACAAATCATGAGTACACTAGCACATTCTTGGAGTTATTAAGGTATATGCCTTATCTCATGGAGGAGAAGGCCAAGATTGAGACAGTCATTAGTGGATTACTAGTTTCATTCAAGGATAGGATTGAGTTCAATGAGCCTAAATCATTGGAGGAGGCCATTCGAAAGTTAAGGAATTGCTATGAACAATCAAAGTGCAAGCTTGAGACTAAACCAGACTAGAGAGGTAATGCAAGGAACAAAGGAAAATGGGACAAGAAACAACAGTATCTCATATTACATATAATAAAGAGAATATTTCACCATCTAAGAATTTCAATGCATCAGATAGAGGACATGGACATCGATATGAGGAGAAAAATAGGGGTGCAGGTTAGAAGCCTATAGAGTGTTGGACTTGTGGAGAAGATCATAGCATGAGAGAGTTTTTGTAGAATCATGGTGGTAGGGCTTAGATGTATAGTGCATAGGATGCATAAACCATTGGGGATGTTGATCAGAGCATTCTTCGTCTTTATGCAGCATTGGATAACAAACAAGAAGATCATTAGGAATCTATCATTGAGATGGATGGTAAGATTTGTGATTAAGTTGGTTCTATTTTGATTGATCTTGGATCTTGTTAGTGTCAGTCTTTGCAGCCTTCCTCCAGTGATCAAATATGCTCTTACAAAGTGGTCTCAGAGTGTCATGGTCAAATCTTGTCATTTCAGTAAGTCTTCGAGCAAAATTTGGTCATTAGGCATTATATCTAGGGTTTGCTTTTATTCCTGTCAAAGTTGTCCAAATGTCGGTCCATGTCACCGTTCAGCTAAGTGTACCATCATTCAGAGGGTTTTCATTATCATGTCAAGTTTCACTGGTTCATTTTACACCTTGTTCATGCTTTAGTTGCACCTAGTTAAGGTCATTTCCCTCTCCTAGGGTTTTGAAGGCAATTTGTCTTGGACGGTCAAATCATCAGAAAAACTTGTATCCTGATGTTCATACACCTTCCCCTATCCTTAAAGTACCTTATCAAACACTTCCCATCACTGAGATCCCCCAAATTCCTCATTTTCGCACAAACCCTAGTTTCTTGCTACAACCTGGCAATTTTCTAGGTTGGACCTATGTTTTGCCTTTTTGGACCCCTTTCCCTCACTCAATCTTTGAAATTCCACTTTCCCCTGCTTCTTAACATCCCTTCCTACTTCCAAGAATTTTCCCAAGAATTTAGAAGCCACTTATCCCCTTCATTTCGCTTCATTTCGACAAATCTCTTGTTCCACACATCGGGATAGGTTTTACTCCAATGATGTTTCTGAGCAAGAAAAGATGAATTTGGGAAAACTGAGAGAGGTTTTTGTCCAAACATGCCAAGGAAGAAAAACCTCCTTCACTTTTTACACAGGTGTCATGGCTCTAGAGAAATGTCAAAAATACAATCGCCTCGGGAGAATTGATGCACCTCTGAAGTGACCTTGGGAAAATCAATTTTTCTCCTAGCTTGGTTGGCCAAATGACTTGATTGATGAGTCAAATGATAACTAGACACAAAGATATTTCCAAAGAGCTATCATGAGCTCAATTTGGAGTTGAGGAAGGCATTCAAAAGTTGACTGCAACAGCACCCTGCCTTTAGGCAGCCTCATTTGGCACATTTTGACCAGTCTTGGGAGATTTGATTTTTGATAGGGAAAATGAACTTCAAATTGAAAAATTCTGGTTGGGTTGGAAAGTAGACTTAAAGACCTTTCCAATGAGCTAACCTGTGCCCACTTTGGACACCGAGAAGGCCTCCAAAAGTCACCTGGAAAAAGGCGCGATGGACATAGAGAGCACGGCGCACTGGGAGAAATTTTCCAGTGTAAATTTACACTGGCGCGACGCACATGGGAGGCACGGCGCACAGGGCTAAAAGGCCTGAAATTCATTGAAATTTCTCCAAATTTCCATTTATTTGCGTGGATTTTCCAAGTAGGGTCAACATCTTAATGTTTCATCCATTTTTGTGCTGAGTGATGGTGGTTTATTGATGATAATGATTGAAACAAAAACTTGAAACCCTACCTCTAAAGTGCCTCAAAGGAAGATTGCTGTGGGTTCCAAAATCTTTGTTTTGCTACCAAGGTCACTCCTCCTTCCCCATTTCTCCCTTGTTTCATCATTTCCTACCCCCCCACCAAGTTGATCAATCCTACATTACATTCAACATCCCAAAACCGTAGCCCTTATTAAAATCTCCTCAACCATATATAACTAATCCCAAACCATAAACCTTATTCCCATATATAAAATCTCCCTCCTCTGCCTAATTAAAATTACCCCAATATTTCTCATTCCTCAATATTGTTTCTCCTTCCTAACAATCCCTAACAGTCCCTGTTGCATTGGTTTTTTCCCTTGGTGGCAGAAATTGAAATACAACACCAAAAAGAGCAGTTCAAGCACACTTCATACACAGGTGTTTGGAATAGCAGTCATGGCATCTGAGCATTCATTGGACTATGAGGTAGAAACCCAAAGTGACTCTCCCTTGGAAGAACAGGCACCCCAGAGGCCTCATAAGAGCGGCATACATGTTAGAGAAGAACCGAACACCCTTACAGAATTGCAGGCCTGCCCTCTTGCGATGTCCTGTTTTCAGTTTCAATCATGCTATGAGTTTTGTGAAAAGGTTTCAAATGTTCAATTTCACCATGAGTTGGCTCACCTATTTGTTCTACATTTGCATGGTGCTCAAGTTACTTTGGCTGGTGTTACTTTCACACTTACACCGGACTCTATTTCATTAGCTACCGGCATGCCTAATATTGGAGAGCCAAATGGAATATGACATACCTGGAGCAGAGGAACAAACAACTTGAGGACCGGCAAGCTGAGATAGAGTTGCAACTGATCAAGGAAAACCGGCAACACATCATGGCAGCACAAGGTAGACCTATGGAGCAAAGAGATGAGGACCAGGAGTATGTTTTAGAGAAAGTGAACGTTCACTTGGAGCAGCTGGTGGAGAAGGCTAATAGGGAAAAAGCAATGCTGAGACACATGGCTTTCCACTACATGGCGCGAAACAAAGTGTGCAAGGCCCGAATCAGGAATTTGAAGGCGAAATTGAGGAAGGCAATCAAGAAGCAAAAGAGGCAAAGGGAGCTCGATCGACTTCAGATATTGGCCGAAGCCTCTTTGTCCCAGCATAACACTTGGTAAGGAAGCTCCCGCCCAAATTTCAAGAAATTTGGGGCAATTTTGGTCACATGGCAAATTTTTGGTCACAACACAGGTTTTTTCTCCCTGTGCGTGCGACGCTTAGGATTGGGAGCTCCAAATCACAAATGGCTTGCATTTTTGGATTCATCATGAAAAATCATGCCTGCTGGTGCATGGACAAGAAATTTGGGCATGATTTGAGTCCCCAGGAGGTCAAAAACACTCAAAAAATGACCTCTCTACCCCTATTTTGACACACAGGAAGCAGTCTTGGGAGAATGAAGTTTTGGAGGGGCAAATGAGCACCAAATTCAGAAATTCCACTTGGGTTGGAAAGTAGACAGGCAGCGATTTCCAACAAGCACACTTGGGCATAATTTGGACTCCAGAAGGTACCTCAAAATCGCCTCCAAAGTGGCGCAGCACATATAGATTTGGGCGTGGCGCATATAGAGAAAAAGGCCAAAATCACTTCCGCTTCGCGACATTTCGATTTGCGACTTTCTCCAAGTGGGCCTGCTCATCTACACTACACTTTTTTCGGCACCTAAGGCAAAATTTAAAGTATTTCCACTAAAGGTTGGCTTCTATCCAAGTGGCAAAGGAAGGCGAGCAGTCACCCAAGCCATTTGTCATTTTTGTAACACTGCACCTGTAACTAATGGTTGGCAAAGGGTTGGTTGGCATTTCTGGGAACTGTGGGAGAGACACCCAGTCACTCACTGTACATTTTGACAGAGAATTAATGAAAGATTGCAGCTCTGGTTCATGAGATTCCTGTGGCGTGAGTTTAGCAAATGTATCTTCTTTATGTTTCATATGTATTTCATTATGTTTCATATTTTCATTCACATTCATTTCCAGTGAAAGCTTTCTAAGTAAAAAAGGTAGAATTTAGTGCACTGCTCTGCCTTGGGATAGTTTTCATGTTCTATGTTTTCTTCTGTTGAAAAGGATTCATGTATTTATGCCCTTTTCACACTCTCAAACAATCTCTCCACCTCACATTTTTCAACTCTAATTGCTAGACTTTCCACCTGTCTTGCCTCACGAAATAACCTGCGTCTTTGAGTTAAATTCTCTGCTCATGCTATTCCTTGGCCCCCACACATCCCAGAAAACTCAGTAATTTTTCAAAATACCTCTGTCATATTTATTTACCTAGCCCAAAATCAGTATTCATTTTTGAGTCATCTCAGACCCTATTGATTATTTTCCTGAGTGTGACCCGAAGAGATCCCTCTCCTGTTCTGGTAGGGCTAGCTACCAGACTGAGCGTGGTTTGTGGTTACCCTGAATTTTGCCTTCCTTTAGCCTAAGGCAAATTTAGGTGCTAACATAGTGGCGACCATACTGGGGAACGAAAATGGTTTTCTTGAAGATTGTTTTGCCCCAGTACATATCTCAAGTTCAGAGCTGATTGTTGATGGTGAACAGCGATCAGACATAAGAAGGCTGAAATCATTCACCTAGCGACTCCATTCACTGAGGAATCCAACAATCAATCCTTCATGGTGACTCCACTACAGAGAGATCAATAGATTTGAGATTTTCAAAATGGAGCGGGTTGCAAGAAGATACGCTCCCATGAGCCGAGATCACATCCCAGGTTTTCCGAATAAAATTCCAAAGGTAGATTGGTCAAGGAATCTGCCTACGTTTAAAGATGATGGTAATAAGGACGCTGCTTTACATCTAGTTCGATTTCACATGCATATTCGCAAGTTGAAGGTTGATTTTCCGGAAGATTGCTTGATGAAGATATTCCTGGCCACTCTGGAAGGTGAAGCCCAGTCTTGGTATGAAAGTTTGCTGCCTACTTGTATTTACTGTTTAAAGGATTTTCATGCCCTGTTCATTGAAAGATATCAAGAATCTTATCCATCATTAAATCTAGTTCATGACTGTTGCAAACATGCTTCTACTTTTATTGAAAGCCTTGAAAAATACTATGAGGATGTTAATTTTATGGATGATGAGATCATGGAAGCCTTGTACGAGAATCCATTTCGGCAACATGAAGAGAAACTAGAGGAGTCCCATCAAGATGCTCAGGAAACATTGCAGCGGAATCAAGATCTTTGTACGGTGGAAAATGAAGGAATTTTGCATCTTGACAGTCAACATGAATTACATGAAATAGATCAGTAGGTTGAAGAGTTCCATATGGCTGAAAGTGATGAAAGAAAAAGTGTCGTTTCAAATCTGTCCATAAAAGAAGACATCAGGCAGAGAAGTCCAGTTCTAATTCCAGAATGTGATAATGTCAAGTCACCCATTTCAGATTCAGATTCAGATTGTGATGACCAAGAAAACCTTGTACTAAGTCCCATGAAAGAGAACTCTGCTGTTGAAATCATCTGGGATGAAGAAGACAGAGTTTTGGATCTAAATGTTCTCATGTCAGCAGAACACAGTCTTCATGAAGAGGTAATCTAGTCAGCTCATGAACAGCAAGATGAGATCGTTGCTCAAGCAAGTAAAAAAGTTCCTCTGGATGAATTTATGGTAGATGATAGAAATGTTAGTGTTAGGTTTCAAAAAACATCTGAAGTTGCTTTTCTCATGATTGATGAATGTGATGAATGTAATGAGAATCTGGCTGTCATATCGTATGAAGATGGCCTACCATATATTCAGACTTCAATAGACCAGACTATTCAGGATTCCCTTTCAGATTCTTCCTCATATGTCTCATGTTTTGAAGTGTTCTTTGAAGAGGAAATCTGCTCATCCAATTGTTCAGAATTTTTTGAGGACCAGGAACATACTCTTATTGAAGTACAGTGTGAAGAAAGATCAGAATCAAAGGAGAAAGACACCTTGCTCTTTCAGCAGGAGGAAAGTCTTCATGTTTTTCATGATCCATTGGAAAATCTGTTGTAGTCAGCAGTGAAGGTGTTTATTGCAGTATTCGATGATGAAGGAGATCATGGTCAATTATGTTTTTGGATGCCCAGTGACCAGTATTTGTTGTTGACCAGAAGATCTGATCAGGAGAATCAACCAAGGAGGCATCTGCTGGATTGGTTACATTGGAAAGCTCATTATACATGATTGTGTATATTTCATCAGTACGTGGGTGGTTGTCATCATGATTTGAAATCTTGATGGACTGCTGCCTTTTTCAAAAATCTTTGTAAATACTTGTTTTAGTTAAGTCAATCATGAGTCATTTGTTGAGTCAGTTTTTAGTTGAGTCATGAGTCATTTGTGAGTCAATTTTCAGTCTTGTTGTTAAGTTAGTTTATGTCGGTTTTCAGTCATGCATTTTAGCTTTAGTTTTGACTCCATTGCCCAATGGACAAAGGCACTGTCTGCTCACCCAAAGATCTGCAGTTCTTGGCACCTCCAAGGAGCTGGAGCTACCATCCCCAATGGAGCCAATTTTAGTTTCAGTCTTTTCAACCTTCCTCCAGTGATCAAATATGCTCTTACAAAGTGGTCTCAGAGCATGAAGGTCAAATTTTGTCATTTCAGTAAGTCTTCGAGCAAAATTTGGTCACTAGGCATTAGATCTAGGGTTTGCTTTTATTTCTATCAAAGTTGTCCAAATGTTGGTCCATGTCACCGTTCAGCTGAGTGTACCACCATTCAGAGGGTTTTCATTATCATGTCAAGTTCCACTGGGTCATTTTACACCTTGTTCATGCTTCAGTTGCGCCTAGATAAGGTCATTTCCCTCTCCTAGGGTTTTGAAGGCAATTTCTCTTGGACGGTCAAATCAGCGGAAAAACTTGTATCCTGATGTTAATACACCTTCCCATATCCTTAAAGTACCTTATAAAACACTTCCCATCACTGAGATCCCCCAAATTCCTCATTTTCGCACAAACCCTAGTTTCTTGCTACAACCTAGCAATTTTCTAGGTTGGACCTGTGTTTTACCTTTTTGGACCCCTTCCCCTCACTCAATATTTTAAATTCCACTTTCCCCTACTTCTTAACACCCCTCCCTACTTCCAAGAATTTTCCCAAGAATTTAGAAGCTACTTATCCCCTTCATTTCGCTTCATTTCGACAAATCTATTGTTCCACACATCGGGATAGGTTTTACTCCAATGATGTTTCTGAGCAAGAAAAGATGAATTTGGGAAAAATGAAAGAGGTTTTTTTCCAAAACATTACAAGGAATAAAAAACTCCTTCACGTTTTACACAGGTGTCATGGCTCTAGAGAAATGTCAAAAATACAATCGACTCGGGAGAATTGATGCACCTCTGAAGTGACCTTGGGAAAATCAACTTTTCTCCTATCTTGGTTGGCCAAATGACTTTATTGATGAGTCGAATGATAACTAGATACAAATATATTTCCAAAGAGCTATCATGAGCTCAATTTGGATTTGAGGAAGGCATTCAAAAGTTGACTGTAACAGCACCCTGCCTTTGGGCAGCCTCATTTGGCACATTTTGACCAGTCTTGGGAGATTTGATTTTTGACAGGGAAAATGAACTCCAAATTGAAAAATTCTAGTTGGGTTGGAAAGTAGACTCAATGACCTTTCCAACGAGCTATCCTACACCCAATTTGGACACAGGAAAGGCCTCAAAAAGTCACCTGGAAAAAGGCGCGACTCACACAGAGAGCGCGGGGCACTCGGAGAAATTTTCCAGTGTAAATTTACATTGGCGCAGCGCACAGGGCTAAAAGGCCTGAAATTCATTGAAATTTCTCCAAATTGCCATTTATTTGCGTGGATTTTCCAAGTAGGGTCAACATCTTAATGTTTCATCCATTTTTGTGCTGAGTGATGGTGGTTTATTGATGATAATGATTGAAACAAAAACTTGAAACCCTACCTCTAAAGTTCCTCAAAGGAAGATTGTTGTGGGTTCCAAAATCTTTGTTTTGCTACCAAGGTCACTCCTCCTTCCCCATTTCTCCCTTGTTTCATCATTTCCTACCCCCCCACCAAGTTGATCAATCCTACATTACATTCAACATCCCAAAACCCTAGCCCTTATTAAAATCTCCTCAACCCTATATAACTAATCCCAAACCATAAACCTTATTCCCATATATAAAATCCCCCTCCTCTCCCTAATTAAAATTATCCCAATAATTCTCATTCCTCAATATTGTTTCTCCTTCCTAACAATCCCTAACAGTCCCTGTTGCATTGGTTTTTTCCCTTGGTGGCAGAAATTGAAATACAACACCAAAAAGAGCAGTTCAAGCACAGTTCATACACAGCAGTCATCTTGTCTTCAAGGTATTTGGCATAGCAGTCATGGCATCTGAGCATTCATCGGACTATGAGGTAGAAACCCAAAGTGACTCTCCCTTGGAAGAACAGGCACCCCGGAGGCCTCATAAGAGTGGCAGACATGTTAGAGAAGAACCGACCACCCTTACAGAATTGCAGGCCTACCCTCTTGCTATGTCCTGTTTTCAGTTTCAGTCATGCTATGAGTTTTGTGAAAAGGTTGCAAATGTTCAATTTCACCATGAGTTGGCTCGCCTATTTGTTCTACATTTGCATGGTGCTCAAGTTACTTTGGCTGGTGTTACTTTCACACTTACACCGGACTCTATTTCATTAGCTACCAGCATGCCTAATATTGGAGAGCCAAATGGAATATGACATACCTGGAGCAGAGGAACAAACAACTTGAGGACCGACAAGCTGAGATAGAGTTGCAACTGATCAAGGAAAACCGGCAACACATCATGGCAGCACAAGGTAGACCTATGGAGCAAAGAGATGAGGACCAGGCGTATGTTTTATAGAAAGTGAACGTTCACTTGGAGCAACTGGTGGAGAAGGCTAATAGGGAAAAAGCAATGGTGAGACACATGGCTTTCCACTACATGGCACGAAACAAAGTGTGCAAGGCCCGAATCAGGAATTTGAAGGCGAAATTGAGGAAGGCAATCAAGAAGCAAAAGAGGAAAAGGGAGCTCGATCGACTTCAGATATTGGCCGAAGCCTCTTTGGCCCAACATAACACTTGATAAGGAAGCTCCAGCCCAAATTTCAAGAAATTTGGGGCAATTTTGGTCACATGGCAAATTTTTGGTCACAACACAGGTTTTTTCTCCCTGTGTGCCGCGCCACTGGCGCAGCGCTTAGGATTGGGAGCCCCAAATCACAAATGGCTTGCATTTTTGGATTCAGCATGAAAATTCATGCCTGCTGGCACATGGACAAGAAATTTGGGCATGATTTGAGTCCCCAGGAGGTCAAAAACACTCAAAAAATGACCTCTCTACCCCTATTTTGACACACAGGAAGCAGTCTTGGGAGAATGAATTTTTGGAGGGCCAAATGAGCACCAAATTCAGAAATTCCACTTGGGTTGGAAACTAGACAGGTAGGGCTTTCCAACAAGCACACTTGGGCACAATGTGGACTCTAGAAGGTACCTCAAAATCGCCTCCAAATTGGCGTGGCACGTATAGATTTGGGCGCGGCACATATAGAGAAAAAGGCCAAAATCACTTCCGCTTCACGACATTTCGATTCGCCACTTTCTCCAAGTGGGCCCGCTCATCTACACTACACTTTTTTCGGCACCTAAGGCAAAATTTAAAGTATTTCCACTAAAGGTTGGCTTCTATCCAAGTGGCAAAGGAAGGCAAGCAGTCACCCAAGCCATTTGTCATTTTTGTAACGCTGCACCTGTAACTAATGGTTGGCTTTCCACTTCCACTTTGTAATGATTCAAAAAACTCCCCAACTCTTGGTCGTTCTATTTCCTCATGGCATAGTCTATTTATTGTATGCAAACCATTTGCAAAGGGTTGGTTAGCATTTCTGGGAACTGTGGGAGAGACACCCAGTCACTTACTGTACATTTTGACAAAGAATTAATGAAAGATTGCAGCTCTGGTTCATGAGATTCCTGTGGCATGAGTTTAGCAAATGTATCTTCTTTATGTTTCATATGTATTTCATTATGTTTCATATTTTCATTCACATTCATTTCCAGTGAAAGCTTTCTAAGTAAAAAAGGTAGAATTCAGTGCACTGCTCTGCCTTGGGATAGTTTTCATGTTCTATGTTTTCTTCTGTTGAAAAGGATTCATATATTTATGCCCTTTTCACACTCTCAAACAATCTATCCACCTCACATTTTTCAACTCTAATTGCTAGACTTTCCGCCCGTCTTGCCTCACGAAATAACATGCGTCTTTGAGTTAAATTCTCTGCTCATGTTGTTCCTTGGCCCCCACACATCCCAGAAAACTCAGTCATTTTTCAAAATACCTCTGTCATATTTATTTACCTAGCCTAAAATCAGTATTCATTTTTGAGTCATCTCAGACCCTATTGTTTATTTTCCTGAGTGTGACCTGGAGAGAGCCCTCTCCTGTTCTGGTAGGGCTAGCTACCAGACTAAGCGTGGTTTGTGGTTACCCTGAATTTTTCCTTCCTTTAGCCTAAGGCAAATTTAGGTGATAACAGATCTAATTATAGATATGTTACTCCTGACTTGGTAGATTAGTGTCGTTTGACTAAGGAATTTCATGCAGAATCATGGTTAGTGCAGTTGGATACAGGAACAAAGAAGTGAGTTCATCATTGGGTAAGAGATTGTGCATTTGATTTGAATGGTATGCCCGCCACAACACATTTGAATGTATTACCATTGGGATCATACAATATGTTGTTGTGCATGGATTGGTTGTAACTTCATAGAACCAAGGTATATTATTATGACAAAGCTATTGAGTGCTTCGACGAAAATGGAGAACCAAGAGTCTTGCAATGAAAGAATAATCCACATTAGCTAGGATGGTGACGACTATGCAAGCATATCCCAGCCTTAGAAAGGGAGTTTTATTTTCAGTACATATTTCTAGTGATAAAGGTAAGGAATTTGAGGATGCAGATGTGTTGAGTAGGTACCTAGTTCTACAACAATTGAAGGATGTATTTCCTAAGTATATTTCAAAGTTTCCACCTTAGAGGGAGGTAGAATTTTCTATTGAGTTGGTGCTAGGGGAATTTCTATCATCAAAAGTACCTTACATGATGAGCACACCTGAGTTGGTTGATTTGAAGCTACAGTTGAAGGAAATGTTGGAAGAGGGATACATTAGGCCAAGTGAGTCACCATGGTGCGCATTAGTAATTTTTTATGAAGAAGAAATATGGCACTCTTAGATTATGCATTGACTAGAGGTAACTGAACAAAGTTACCATCAAGAACAAGTACCCATTGGTGAGGATTGATGACTTATTCGATTAGTTGAAGGGAGCAGCAGTGTTCTCAAAGATTTATCTAAGTTATGTTTATCATCTGGTATGCATCAAGGAGGAGGACATTTACAAGGAAACTTTTCGGACAAAGTATGGGCATTATGAGTTTGTTATAGTTCTGTTTGACTTAACTAATGCTCCAATTAGATTTATGTGCTTGATGAATAGTGTGTTGGGTTCTTATTTATATAAGTTTATTGTTGTGTTCATTGATGACATATTGGTATATTCTAAAAATGGGGAAGATCGTGCCAAGAATTTAGTAGCAGTGTTGAGGTTGTTGAGAGAGCATCATTTGTATGCTAAGATCAACAAGTGTAGTTTCTTTTAGACTGTGATACACTACTTAGGCATGTTGTCTCCAAGGAGGGCATTACAGTAGATTCAGAAATGATAAGGGTCATCATGGAGTGAGTAGCTCCTAAGACTGTGGATGAGGTGAGATATTTCATGGGGTTGGTAGGATATTATAGGAGGTTCATCAAGAACTTCTCGTAGATTACTTATCCTATGACATCACTACAAAGGAAAGGTAAGAGGTTCAAATAGACAGAGGAATGTGAGGCTAGTTTTGAGTAGCTTAAGAAGTTGTTGACACATGCACCAATGCTAAAGATTTCATATCCAGACAAAGAGTTTGTGGTATGCATAGATGCTTGCAAGAATGGACTTGGTGGAGTCCTTATGTAGGATGGACATGTGGCACATTATGAGTTGCAAAAACTGGATGAGGATGAGAAGAACTATCCCACACATGATCTTGAATTGGCAGTGATTATACATGCATTGAATATGTGGAGACACTATCGTTTAGGCAGGAGGCTTACATTGATGATTGATCACAATGGTTTGTGGTACCTATTTGGCCAACTAAATCTGAATGGAAGGCAGGCTCAGTGGTTGGGTATGATCACTGAGCTTGATTTCGAGATTAGGTACATCAAAGGTAAAGAGAAGAGATTGGTAGATGATCTTAGAAAGCGGATACAAGTAAATCACTTAGCAACTATGAGCTCCTATGGGATAGAATTATAGGATACGATCTTGTAGGTAAGTCACCAGGTTTTCAGATATATGGATACTATGCATAAGTTTCAACAGAGTACTAGTACAGGTACAAGTGGTAGTACAGGTACATGTAAAGGTGATATCATAGGTACATGTAATGTTGCAGGTGCATTAGATGAGGATTATTGTCTTACAACAGGTGGATTGGTTAGATTTAGAGGCATGATATATGTGTTAGATAGTAGTGAGCTCAAGAAGGTGGTCTTGAGATATTTTCATGCCGAACCATATTTGGGTCACCTAGGTTATCATAAAACACTAAAACTAGTGAAGTGATTTTATTATTGACCAAACCTAAAGAGGGAAATAATAGAGTTTGTGGCTATGTGTTTTGATTGTCAGCATTTGAAGGAGTGTAAACATCTTGACAAACTACTACAATCAATTATGATTCCAGAGTGGAAATGGGAGGTCATTTCCATGGAATTCATCACATTTTTTCCAAGGATAGTGAGCGAGCATGATTCCATCATGGTTGTTGTGGACAGGTTGACAAAGGTTGCACATTTCATTCCAGTGAAATCTAGATTCACAGTTAGCGATGTAGCACAGGTATTCATAAGAGATGTGGTCAGATTGCATGGTGTTACAAATAATATTATGTCAAACAGGGATGCAAAGTTCACTTCCAATTTTTGGAAGGCGTTTTTTACAGGTTTGGGCATGGAGTTGGCCTTTAGTAGAACTTATCATCCACAGATAGATGAATAGATAGAGAGGGTCAACAAGATATTGGAGAACATGTTAAGGATGTATGTGATGCATTAGCATCAAAAGTGGGAAGAGTACCTTCCACTGGTAGAGTTCGCTTACAACAATGGGTATCAGTAATATTTAAGGATGAGGCCATTTGAGGCACTGTATGGGTGGAGTTGCAATACTCCTATCAGTTGGAGTGATCCAATTAACATGGTGTTGATTGGTCCAGACATGTTGGAAGACATGGAAAATGAAATGCACGTTAAAAATAAAATCTAAAGGCAGCATGGGGTAGGCAGAAGAGTTATGAAGATTGGAACAAGTTGTTCAAGGAGTTCCAGGTTGGGGAATAGGTGTACTTGTGCATCAAACTAAAGAAGACTTCCTTACGGATTGGATCATGTGTCAAGCTTGTACCACGGTTTTGTGGACCCTTCGGCATTATTAAGAGGATTGTACCACTAGCCTATTGACTTGTATTGCCTCTGAGAGTGAAATTCCATGATGTTTTCCATGTGTCATTTCTTAAGAGGTAGGTTATAGATGTTGATCATGTGATTGACTAGTCTGTATTGCAGGTGGAACCAGATGGAGAATTCTAGCTAGAGCCTCAATGTATATTACAGAAAAAGTTGTTCATGCTCCAAAAATGAGAAATCGAGCAAGTTAAATTGAAGAGGAAGCACTTTGGTCCTGATGAAGCTACATGGGAGATGACAGATCAGATGCAAGCTATGTATGCTTCCTTGTTTTCCGGTTGAGGAAAATAAGTTTTGGCATATTGTTTTGGTATGGTGTTTTGTTATATGTCTTGGTATATGTTTTGGTATATGTTTGGTGATTTTGGTATATGTACATATGTATATGGATGTAAATACTACCATGAGCTTTGTTATAAAGCTCCAATAAGTGTTATGGGTGTCATGCCATTATGATGTTATGTTTTTATGTTTTCATGTTAGTTTTGTTCTCAGTGGGATGATCATTGTAAATACTACATCTAGCTAAGCTATAAAAATCCATCGATAGTATATTTTTCTTATAGTAGCTTTGTCGTTATAGGTGTTGTTGAACACCGAGGATGGTGTTCCCCCAAGGTTGAGGGTTCTATAACCAACCCTGGCAAAAATTCAATGTAATAAAAGTTAATAAACGAAAAATAATAACCATGGTTGACGGGACACTTATTCCAAGCTGAATGTTGGGAAAAATCCTAGTGATGGTGATCACTTGTGATTGATTAATGGGTAAGGAAATTAGCAAAGGAAATGGCTATGGCTTTACAAAGCAAAAATGGTATTTTTGGCACATTTATTTATAAAAATAATGGAAATTAGGAGAAAAGGGAGGTGAAAGGTCATAGGTTGAATGTGAGGAGGAAAATGAAGGAAAATAATGGAAAATGAAGAAAATAGAAGCCTCGTTAATAAAAAGGCTTATGAGGATCAATTGGTAACCCTTTGTCGGTTTAGTTTTGGAGCTCTCTCATTATTCTCACTCTCTCTCATATTCTTGGAGACTTATATTTTTCTTCGAGCAGTCTTGGAGAGTGTGGCATACTTAGATTTTTGGATAAGGAAGGAAAATGAAGAGTAGGAAAGTGCAAGAGGACATTTGGAGCAGCAACTACAACTGGATTTTCTTGTAGGTATTTATTTTCATGTATGTTTTCCTCGCTAGGTTTGGCATGTATGGAATATGCATGTGGATTATTTTTCATGATCTATCATTGGCATGGATGATTACTTAGATTGATAATGAATTTCCTAGCTTTACCATTTACTGGATAGCCATGGAGATTGTGGGTTTATTTCTTTGTTTTGTTTTGGTTGGTACTCATGTTTCCTTAGCTTTGGTTGAGTTATTAGTTCTTAGAATCTCTGGTTGGAAAAATGCTTTAGAATCCCTGTAACAACTTACGTTGAGTTACTAGTCCTGGAAACCTTGGTTGGACAAATGCTCTAGAAGCCCTTGGTGGGTTGAGTTACTATTCCTAGAAGCCCTAGTTGGACAAATGCTGTGGAAGCCCAATGACAGTTGTGGGTTGAGTTACTAGTCCTGGAAGCCTTGGTTGGAACAAATACTTTTGAAGCCCTAGAAGGCTTGAATAGGGACCAGTCTGGAGATGGTTTTGTGATGTTTGATCGTGAGGTGGAATCACTATTTCATGGGTTGAGGTGGATGGCCTATGGAAGCCCTGAATGGTTTTTGATTGATGTGTTCTCTGAGATCCCACATTAATGCTTGGAATATGGCACGAGGGTGAATGGATGAAGAGGGATTTGGATCAGCCATTCTACAGTTGGGTGGAACGTGGAAGTCCCATCTCGGGTTTTGATTTTACATCATCAATAAGAGGTTTTTTGTCCTTGTATTTATATGAGTATTATACTCGATTATATGTGGTTTATATGGCTGTGATTTCCTTGGTATTTTTGTTTCTATTATGCTAGTTATATATTTACTTTACATCAGTAGCTATGTATTTCTCTCATCACGTTTTTACTTTTAAATGAATGATTAATGTATCTATGATTTAATTGACGAAATGGTAGTTCATGTGTTAAGGCATTAATGCTACTTAGAAATTCACGGCTAATTATGAGACCCTTATGCTTAGTCCTGTTATTTACACCTATATATTTCATATTCATAACATGTTTGACAAAATGCTTGTCATGACTAGTAGGGGTCCAATCAAGTTCTTATTCAAGTAATTTCTTTTGCACTATCGTTTCGTTGATATCTTATTGTTCTAAATATTTCATTCCATTTTGGGCAGTGACCTGGGTTCTAGGCCTCAAAAAGTTTCTCAAATCCGAAGGACGCTAGAAAAACAATAATAAAAAGAGTCCCTGAATGCTAGCTTATAGTCCCATGGGAGCGTCCAAAGGGCCCTGGGTGCTGGCATGCCCATAGAATGAGAGTGTCCAGAGGTCAAGTGGTCCAAAAGCTTAGTGGGACCCAGGGGCTGGTTGGCATAAAGGTTGGGTTGGTTCTTAAGGGTCCTATTATTGTTTTGGAATGTCTTTATGGTGTGTTTCCATTAGTTCCACTTCCTTAACATGACTTAGGAGGTCAAATCACATCATGGTGGTCTCTCATCGCAGGTTTACCCTAGTTGGTCGGTTTCATGGGTAGATGTGGGAGGAGGGTTTCTATAGAATGGTAACCCATTTGTATATCATCATATCATCTAGCATTATAACATAGGAAGGCCTTGACTAACATATTTATCTCTCCACAAGATTAAAGCACAATTTTGGCAATAACAATGATTTATAGACACCCTCATTATTATCTCTCTTAGAACATACCCCACTCGGGTTCTCTCAGAGTATGCTTCACTAGGACTATTCCTATATTGGATTCCCAATCCTCAAAGAATATCTATCCTCTATGAATACTCTTATCTTGGACTCCCTACCACATCCTCAAAGAGTATGGGATGTCAAATTCTTACCAAATCCTCCATTCTTTCTTCCCAAGTGAAGACAAAAATGATGTGTTTACCTTTGTCTCTCAACTATGGAGGATATAGCCATTCCAATGAAGGAATGCACTCATTCCTATAAAATTAATATACCCAATATCCCTCTTAACCAAGGACTTGACCTAGCCTTCCCCTAACCAGGGAATTTCTTCCATTATCTCTTTAGGCGGAGATCATGGGACAACCAACCACTTGTAGGAATCCCTCTTTCAATGTCATGAATTTATTCTTTGTTATGAAGCCTATAGTTTTGGTGACTTCTTCATAGGGCATCAACCATCCATCAATTTAATTCATGAATAATCTTATTCATGTCATCCTTTCTTTCATCGGAAAGTGATTGACTAATCCATATATGGCATTCCTTCATACAAATACCTTCTCCACATCATGTTTTCTTCATAACATTATCATCCCACCACAAGAGCATCAGTTGTAGATAATATCTACAAGTCTTCCTTTAGTAGCCCTACATTATCCCATCCATATATTATTCAAAAATAAAAAATGAACATCAAATTACCTTTATGATGGTATTACATCATGACATTTGCTTTCTATTTCAACATCCTGCATTCATATTGACACATCTCCAAAAATATATTAAATGTCAAGGGTCATTTTTCTTTCCATGCTTCTTTGGAGTCTTCATAACTTTCCCATGGAGGTGTCATGGTCAATTCTTATAGTTATCAGATGTTGATTTCCTTTTCTACGTGACAGTAGTTTCATATTTCATGATCTCTCCTCACTTTCTTCACATATTGCTTCCCAGGAATTTCCATTCATAGTTCCTTCATTTTGATCAACCACCTCATATTCCATATGAGGACTTATTATGTTGATTTCATTTATTCAATATGTGAAATATGCCTTTATGCATCCTTCCAAAGGAGGATATCCCTTTCTCTAGATCATGCTCATAGGGTGGAGCATTTATCCATGTTATCTGCAACTATATGACATGACTCAATTTCATCAATACAAGGATACATACCTCATCTCTTCCTTTTGGTCATCTAGACTTCCTTTAGCATATTCCATGATTGAAATAACTTCAATCACCTTGACCTGCTTCACTTCTTTTGACATCGTACCATCATTCCATGACTCACATACAAGGTGTAATTCTCCGTGAGACACTTTCTTCTTTCAATAGATAAACTTTCTGATGAAGATTCCAATGGAGGATATTGATCATCCTCATCCTATAGATGCTCCTTTTTTAATGATGTATTATAAGCTCTATACTAGATGACTTTATTCTTCCCATAAGTAATACTTATGATTCTAATGAGGTTACCAAGAGCTACATCCTTCTACAGCTTATAGCCATAAACTTCTATTTCATCTATATTTCATGCTTCTTTATGATGATGTCACGAGCTCTTTCTTTCAACTGTATGCTTCTATAATTCCATCTCCTAACATGATGCATCCTATCATGCTTTCAACGATTCCTACCATGATAACTATACTTTACAATCAAAAATTGAAAAGAACTAGATGAGGAAGACTACCTAAATCATATTATAGATCTTTTACTTCCTCCTTCTTCAATTTCTTCCTTTTTAGCTTCTTCCACTTCTTCAGTGATATGGGTTGTTTTCCTTCCTCTTTTGTTGTTGCCCTTCTTGAGCTTTAAACAATCTTTCTTGTAATGCCCATATTCATGACACCCATAGAATTGAACCTTCAACATGTTCTTCTTCTTTTTCTGAGGACCAAGCTTCCCAAACTTCAATTTTCTTCTAGCCATGGTAGAAAATGCTTGAGCTTGTTCGCTTGATCCTACATCAATTTTTTATTTCAACCTAGTTTCTTCGATTTTTCAAGATGATAGTTCATTGAATGGAGTAGATTCCTTCTTCCCATAGATGATTGATGTGAAGTGGCCCCATTCCTCTGGTAGTGCATTGAGCCCTATTGTAGTCATTTCCTTGTTAGACATTATGTCTCCCAACTCTTCGAGTTGGTATCTTATTTATGACACCCTCATAAAGTATGAGGTTATTCCTTCTTTTTTTTATATCTTCATCTTATATATATCGAGCTTCTTCTTTTGGTACTTCGAAAATTAAAACCTTAACATGACCAATGACTTCATTTTCTATGAGTATCAAATCTACCCTCTTCTTCCATGCAAGAAAGTTTGACAACCCAACAAAATTTTTGCTCTTCTTGCAATATGAAGTCATTTTGACATATTCAAATATATTTATAAACTTACTTTTCAAGTGAAGATACTCCTAGATGATGAAATTTTCAACTTGATGCCTTCTTAATTTTGATGATGATGTAGATAATATAAGACGTCTTCTTCGTGAAGATGTATTTCTTAAAAGTGATCCTTGGCTCAAAGGGAGATAACATTGATTCCTTGATGATGATGACAACGCTTTTTCCTTCTTTAATTAATTCAAGGCAATTCTAGTTAACCTTGTTTCACAACCTCAAATTTCGACCCTTCTTTAGAATCTTGGGTTAATGTAGTAGCTCTACAATTTTACCCTTTTCTGTAATAACCCTAGGTGACAGGTGTGGCTAGAATATGGATAAATTTTCCTCCTTTCTACTTTACTTGACTTGACTTATTTTTCTTGTTATTTCGGCTTTCTAAGGATACATTTCTTGGCATAGAACTTGATCCTTGATTGTTATGAAACCAGCTCACAAAAAGATAGAAAAGAAAGATAAACACCTTAGAATTTAGCCTCTTCGAGGGGGCAACCTCCTTTACATTACACAAATGAACAATTCTTCAATGATACAAATGACAAGACCTCCTTTCTATATATAGGAGTCTAAGGGGTCATAATATAATCAAAGCCGACATAACAATAATAATGTAAGGGCACAATAATAATAATAGTGGGCTTTTATGGGGTACAGTAATAACAATATGGGGACTATGGGCACAACAATATAAAAAGGTGGTTGTACTAATAACAATAAGGGGTTACAGTAGTAGTCTAGGGACCTAACATGCCCCTCTCCTTCAAAAAGTGTTGTCCTCAACGCTTGAGTAGTTATTGATGCTTTTGTATAAAATTCCTGTCCTCTCATCTGGAATATTCAATGGGTAAGTTCTTCCACTTGATGAGATACTCTGAAATTAATTGGTTTCGTAGTTACCGGGTTCTTGTTTCTGTGACTGCTCTAGGTTCCAATATCATTTTTCCTTCCTAGTTAAGTTCTGGCAATATTGTTTGAACTGGGACTTCTGCAACTTTTGAGTGAGTGGCCACACTTCTTCGTCCTTCTTCCATTCATCCCTTGCTTCATTTATCCAGTCTGGTTTGATAATAGAAATAACACAAAACAATGCTTCCAAATCCTCATCCTTTCTTGAAAGTGCAGTTGCAACAACATTTTTCTTCCCTTTTTTGTAGATGATTTCAAAGTAATAACCCAACATATTTGTGACCCATTTTTTATGTTCTCCTAAAGATAATCATTTTTCTAAAATGTATTTAAGACTATCATGATCCATTTTTACCTTGAACTATCTTCCCATTAGGTAAGGTCACCATTTCTTAAGTGCATGTAGTATTGCCAACATTTGCTTCGCTTAAATAGCTTTCTTGAGATGTATCCATAAAATACATCAAAACTTCTTTCACTCTGATGTTGATCTACATGTTGTTTCATTCGGTTATGCACCAAAGTGGCGTTATCCTTTAAAAGTTGGATAACTTGTTGTTGATGCTCGATATGATATTTCACTACTTGAATATTTTTCTTCTTGATATTTCCTTCTATCTTGAGAGTTTGAGAAGTAGTAATCTCTTCCAATGCATAACAAGATATGGTCAGATTCATTTCTTGATGCTAGATGTGATCTTTCACTTTTTGAACATTTTTCTTATTGATATGTCCTTCTATCCTAAGAGTTTGAGGAATGGTAATTTTTGCCAATGCATTACAAGATATAATCAGATTCATTTCTTGATGTTCAATGTGATCTTTCACTTCTTGGACATTTTTCTTCTTGATATGTCCTTCTATCTTGGGAGTTTGAGGAGTGGTAATTCTTGCCAATTCTTTACAAGATATGATTGGATTCATTTCTTATTTCTCTGGGGTTGGTTTTTGGTGTATATCCTCTTCTTTTGACGTTTCTTGATCCTTTTCTTCCTCCTCTCCATAATCAATGTAAAATAATTTCTTCTTAGCACACTTATGACCTTTAATGTATTTGTTATCACAATTGTAATGAAGCCCTTTTGTTCTTTTTTCTTCCAATTGTGGTGGTGTCAACCTTGTAGGTTGTAGAAGGCTAGGAGAAGCAACACTTCCATCTTTATAGTTGTGAGGGGTAGACTTCCTTGTTTCCATAATTTTTCTTTCCAATTTTCTTGCCAACCTGAATGCCTTCTCTAATGAATCAAGTTCCCAAAGACGAACCTCATGTTGAAAGTTATCCTTTAAAGTCCCTATGGAGACATCAATCCTCTACTACTTTGGAATATCATTTTCCCTTATACTCAATTTTTGAAAGTCCTCAATAGGCTTTTCCATTGAACACTGTTGTTTGATATTTATCAATTGGCTAAAGAAGGTGTTGCTCTTTGTATCCTCATAATGTGCTATCATTTCCTCCATGAAAATTGACCACATAACAAGTTGTTTATGAGAAAAAAAATCCCTTTATACCATAAAAATTGATCCAGTTCTAAATATGAAGATGTAATATGTACCTTTTATAACAGTTGTACCTTATGTAGATCAAAATATTACTCCATCTGTAGTATCCAATTTATCAGATCCTTGCCGTCAAACTTCCTCATATTTCCTTTTCTTGATTTCAGGAGTTCTATCTTGAAATGATTGTAACTCTGTAATTTCAAGTCTCCAAGTTCTGAAGTTGTGTCCTGTAGTAGCCCTCTGAGTCCTCTTTCTAACCCCACAATTCTAATCAATATTTGATTCTGCAAGGAAGAGTTATTTCAAATCTCCCACGATGACCTGATTATAGATTGGTTCAGTAGAGCGAACTTGTACAAGGTCCCACATGTCACTGTTTCAACCTCAGGATCTGAAATCGATACACAAAAAACTAAAGTCCATCTTATTTTTGCAACTTCTTACTAAATTTAATTTGATGCTCAGAGAGAAAGTTATGACAAATTTCCCAAGGTCACCTATTTAGGATGTAATTCGGGAGCTTGCAGAAACCCTAAATATCTTGGATTGTATCTCCGAAAATATAGAGAACCAAAATCTGAAATTTGGGCCCAAGCTTCTCCAGAATTGCGGCTCAAACGCGTTTTAATTTTAGAGTCTGAAACTTCATAGAAAAACAAGTATAGAGAAAATTCCATGATGACATGTTTGAGATGGAATTATGGATTTCTCAAAAACCCTAACTTCCTTAGATCATATCTCTGAAAATATAGAGAGAGAAGATCTGAAATTTGGCCTCAAGGTTTAGAATCATTTTGGCTCAAATGGGTTTTTGTTTTAGCTTCTGAAACTGTGTAACGAAAAATTTATAGCGAAAAATCCATGATGACCTATTTGGAGCAGCGAAACCCTGGAATCCAAAGCTCTAATACCAAATGTTATGAAACCAACTCATAAAAAGATAGAAAAGAAAGATAAATGCCTTAGAATTCATCCTTTTCGAGGGGAAACCTCCTTTACATTACACAAATGAAAAATTCTTCAATGATACAAATGACAAGACCTCCTTTCTATATATAGGAGTCTAAGGGGTGATAATATAATCAAAGCCGACATAACAATAATAATGTAAGGGCACAATAATAACAATAGTGGGCTTCTATGGGGCACAATAATAAAAATATGGGGACTACAAGGGCACAACAATATAATAAGGCGGTTGTACTAATAACAATAAGGGGTTACAATAGTAGTATACTTGTTGTTGCAGAAGGATTTCTGAATACTTTTCACGTGTAGAAAATATATCCCAGAAAAATAGACCCAAATTTTCTTCCCTCTTCCTTCCTTGTGATAATGATTATAGAATGTGTGAGTTTCCAAAGAACTCTTCAAGTTTGGAACCCTTCTTTGGATGAGCTAGGGTTTTTAGGTCTTCTTTGATGCTCTTAATTATTCCCTTTCAATATGATGAAATGGTTAGTACTTATTGATGATTGATGTTCTTGATGTTTCCAAGATTATCTCTTTATACTTTAGCCCTAGAGTATCGCTCTTCGTGTTTCCCTTCCTTGATGTAGTCACCTTAGCTCTGATACCATGTTGAGAAATATAGGGGCCAATAAGTGTAGGTGATTTCTCTTACTTTGATAACTGTGTGTTGTGTATTTTTACTTTACTTGATTAACTTATTCCTTCCTTTATTATTATTAGTGTTCTCTATCATAAAAAAAACTACCAAATCATAAATAACATTGAGACAATAGGACACAAGATATAGGTGATCAACCAAGGCCAAAACCTCTCCAACTAAGAGGAAAACCCACTAGAATCCTTCTCTTCTTATAGAACTTCAATTGAATAATTCCAAGTCTTATTATCCATGAAAAAGAACCTCCAATACCAAGTCATCCTTCCTTATTTATGATATTTCCTTACATATCTTCCAACGACAAACTTTGACCTTCCAACAACTTTGACCCCAACAACAATTTCTACAACTTCAACCTAGAAACTTTAGTAATTTTGACATAGCATCTTCACAACTTTGAATTTGATGCAACTTCGACATTATTGACCTAGCAGCTTCACAACTTCAATCTAGAGGCAGCTTCATAGCTTCACTCTTGCAGCTTCACAATTTTGACCTTGTAGCTTCACAACTTCAATATTGTAGTTTTACAGCTTTGACCTTGCAGCTTCACAACATCAATGCAACTTTAGAATTTTGTTTAGCCCAAAACTATATAAACCCTATGAAAGAGAGAGAGAGAGTGAAAGAGAGAGAGAGGTCCAAAAACATTGATCTTGATCTTCTTCTTCTTCTTTGTCCTTTTATAGCTTCTATCTTGACGAGATCGTACTTGCTTCAATGAGTGATTAAATGAGATCAAATTCCTTATTATTATAGGCTTGTGACGTGTACGAATTACTATCTTGAGGCCGACTTGTCCCTTCATGTAGGCTGACTTTATCTTTGTTCCATGATGAGGCCTTGGAGGGTATTTTGACTCTATTTTGACTCAATAATTTTTTCTTTACACTATGTAACATTCCCAAATGGGTCTTCAATACATGACAATCACTCAATTGAGTTTATGAAAAATCGAGAATCAGTCAATGGGTGCTTGACCTAAAAATAAATTTCCCTTAAGAATGAAACCCATGCCTCAAGAACACAAATAATAAATTTATTTTTCTCTTTTCATTAAATATATAAAATCATTATTACATATGCCATTATGAAGATTGAGCCTAGTTACATATTTCAACAGTTGAGCTGATAGGAAGTGATCCCTTCAAGTGGATCTTCCTAGTACAAATATTTTGTGGACATAGTGGTCATAGATCTCCAAGGTCTTTGAACCATAGAGAAAAAAGAAGAAGAAAATGGTATCCACTAAACATTAGAGTAAGAATCCAAGTAACCCTTGCAACCATTAAAATATCAATGGTCTCATTGAAGGAATGTGCTACAAACTATATCCATATCTAAATCCTAAGAATCATAAGAAGGATGTGAAGAAGAGGAACCTTATATCCATGTATTCAAGTAATAAAGTAGGAAGTATATTAGATGTAGATGAGAATATTTATTGCACTTTACTATAGAAAGAGATAAATCTGAGTAGCCCTCATCCCAAGGAAGAGAAGGAGATGAAAAAAATATTCCATATCAAATTCAAGGTACACACCCTATTTCAATTTGTCTTGCAACCAATCTGAGAGTAATTGAGATAGTCAACAAGCTTAGTTTGGAGGTTCATGATCATGCAATCTCATACTCATTAAGGTAGGTGAAAAAAGGATATAGAAACAAAGGTGAGGAAATAGTGTAAGATCAATATCTTTGTTAGTGAAAATATTAGTGATAACTTGAGTTAGATGTAGTACCCTTTGTTGTAAGCGGTGTAGTTTCTGGAAGCCTCTACTTGTATATGAGGGGTGTGATCTTCACATAAAGAGAACTAGTACTACCGAATTAAAGATGAGAAATAATACATCATCAATACACACAAAGGTACATTAAATATATCACTCGTAAGTGTGAAAGAATGTTTTTTTTGTAGAAGTATTAACCAATCCAAGAAGTTGATTAGTTTCAATAATAAATATGTTAATTTAGTTAAGAGAGAATCAACAAGGACAATGGTATCCTTGAAGGGATGTGTTAAAGATAAAAATACAATTGGAAGAGTTAATACAAGCATATGGAGGGGTGTTCGAGGAGCCTAATGGGATACCACCCAAGGGGGAATCGGATAATGAGATACGTTTATTTCTCCTTTCCTAATTTTTAATTTTGAGTTGTATAGATAGTATGTTCTAGAAGTAGATCAAGTGAAAATGCAGTTGCATACGTCAATGGAGTAAGGAGTGTTTATCCAAAAATCTCATGTTGTGGGTGACCTATCATTATCGAGATTAAGAAGAATGGGACTTGGTGGATGTGTATCGACTATATAGCGTTGAATAAGATTGCACTCAAGAATAAATACACTTTTCCCATTATAGATTATTGTTTCTCCTATTGTAGCATACCAAGTGTTAAACCTTGCTTTTGTTACATTTTTAACTCCACAAGGCCCCTTTCCACCTATACCATTCCCTTATTTCCACCATTTTGTAGCTCTCGCTACTACTTTTATTCCATATTTAAAGTGGATATTCTATGAAGCTCTATCACATAATTGATTAATGATTTTAATCTATTTCCTAATGTTTTAATGATTGTTTAGATTATATATTGTTTTAAACTCATAACTAGTGGATTGGTTAGACTTTTTTGATAGTTCCAAATTTTGGTAGTGGTCTAGTCATTATCATAAAACCATTTTCTACCAGAATTTCTATAGTTGTTGCTCTTCTGGAATTCAAGAAATTCCTCAATATTTTTCACATTCGCCCCATCCCTGAACAAAATTGAACATATGGATTATGTTTAGAATAATGTCAATATGGTTTCCTATTTTCTACCAACCCCATATCTCATTATCAACGTGGAGGCTCATGGTCAATGATTTGGTAAACTATTAGCTGTTGAAGAAAAGGGTAACTAGGTTCTATATTTGTCAACATAATTTTGACCTTTGTACTTGTCAAGAAAAATAATTACTATTTTTATAAATTATATATATGAGTTTCTTTCTCATTCTATAGGTTTAGGAAAGTCAAAGAGTTAAAATTATATTGAAGAGTTATTCTTGAGCATTTATGTAATAAACATGAGTCAACCTAGTGTCAAGCAGCCCTCCAAGACAAGCACCATCCTTCAAAGAAGAAGCCCACAAACCAAATGATGAAGAGATCAGTTAGGTTGGCTCATATGTGGAGACACAAAAATTCAAGGTGAGATGTCCGCCTATTTAAAGAGACAAAACCATTATAAATACCTCGTTGGGGTCACCACAGAAACTAAGGAATTCAGACAAGTCTCTATAAATTCGAAAGAGAACAGAACCTCGACATACTCTAAAATCTCAATGATAATCACAGAGACATCCTCTCATTCTTATCTGAAATCTCGATCAAGTAAAGTGACACATATTTCAGTTGGAGACATAGTCATTCAAGTTTTCAATGAATAAGGATACATGCAGTTTCTTCGATGACAAAGTGCCCCACAATCTTATGTGAGTAAAGTGGTCAAGTTTTTCTCGGGTGATCACTGTCTCGATGTATAATATAGTATCAAAGAAGAACTACATTATCTCGGTGCAAGGAGTGCACAGTCATTGAAGAAACAACAGTATCTCTGTGCAATAAGTGCAAAGTCATTGTCTTGATGAAGATCACATGTCACTCTATCTCGACATTTGGATAATGATAATCATGATCTTAATGAAGAGATTATATCAAGTAATGGATATCTCAGTGGTATGGTGAAGACCTTGGTGAAAGTAGAAAAATGACATTAGATCTCAATAGTGAAAAAAATAATGATGATATCAGCAATGACAAGGAAGAAGAATGGTGTCTTGGTCTTAGAGTGGAAAATAGGATCAAGTGTCAAGGTCTTACTATTCGTCAATTGGAATCTCTATAAGAAGAATTGCGTGTAGGTTTTCCTCTCCAAGAGGGAGAGGCTTTGGCCTTGGCAGAATGCCAACTTGTTGAGTTCTCGTCTCTTTGTTTTGATAGCAGTTTGATGAAGTAAACACACACACTAATAATAAGAATAAGATCAAGCTAAGACAAATTGAAAAAAGCACTTCACAAATTGTTATCAAGTCTAGAAGAATCTTACTAATGTTATCTGCCCTAGATTCTTCAACATGGTATTAGAGCTAAGGTGCTGAAGTCAAATAAAGGGCAACAAAAGAGACATACAAGGATCTTCCTTCAAGGATATCAAAGAAGGTTGGAAGGATTAAAGGATCAACTATACAACAAGAAGGTCAACAACAGTCATGGAGTATCAACTTCAGTAATTACAATCATGCATTCAACCCATGCTCAGTTTGATAAAGTATGTCAGTGAGCCTCACTTCTTGATCACTGAACTTTGTCCATGCCATAAAAGATAGTCTCAAGTATATATATTGTAGAAGTAATCCAAGGATTACCTCTTACAATCCATGATTACTTCACTGTCTCAGTATAGTTACTACATCAATGCAATTTCAGTGACGAAATAGTCTATCTATACAGTGCCACCCACAATTTAGTTATGTGATTCCTTTACAAGTTTGGGCTCTCTATACATTACCTCTCTACACAATGCATATAGACATCACGGTGCAATGCCATATCAATATACTTGTCACAGTATTGAAGATTTTCTATGATTATGATATCAATAGCATGGTTCTCAGATCAAAACATAGGATCGCTAACATGTCAAAAATATGTTGAAGTAAAAATTACCTTAAAATGAATTGGGAAGATCATGAAGTAGTCTCGATGATATTAGACCACTGATGTCATGGTGTTGGAAGGACTCCAAGGAGTTCGTGATGGAAGGAAGCTAATGATGCCCAACTCAAGAAAAAGAAGCATGAAGGTGAAGATCTCCTCTTCACACGCCAAGTAAGTATCTTTCAATTTATAATCAGAGTTAGTTAAATGTTTTAATGATTGCAAGGGGATTTATAAATTGGTTAGGTAATCGAAAGTCCTTGCATAGAATAAGGAGGATTGTCATAATCCTCATAGAAAAGAGAAATCATTGATATATATGAAAATGTCTATGAAGGTCAAGAATTTTTTGAATCCATCAAGGGATTCATAGGATTCATATGATATCACTCAAAAGTCCTCTCATACTTATATAGTAGAAGATGAGACATAAAGAGAGATATATGAAATGCTAGATATACTCTCAAAAATTAAAGTAAATAAGGTCACTTAGACCTATACAATAGTAAAGGTATCAAAGAATGAAGGAATAACTTCATGAAGATCTAGGAAAGACAATAAGAAGGTAGTCATCATGAATGAGTGAGGGAACAAATATCAATGAACAAAGAAGGTTACCACATCCGGCAATTTGTGGTATCTATGCTAGATAGAGAAAGACAAGTTGCAGTCTATAGTATTAAAGGATAAAAGAATTGAACCATGTACAAAAAGGAAAGGCAAGGTTGGTCCTTAAGCAGAGACAAAAATAAGTATAGTTAAGATTCAATGCTATAGAAAAATTTTGGAAGCTCTTATCACTAAAAGATGGAGGAAGCTAAAGAAAAGGGCCAAGGAAAGAGGGAATAACAAATCTCTCCTATGACTAAGATAGTATCCCTCACAAAAGGGCCCTATATTAATCTCCTAAATCTTGTTTTATAGATATGATCATGGTAATAAGATGCATCATGGAAGCATGGAAGCATTAGGAACAAGAGCTCATGACATGACCGTTGGAATCATGAAGGACAAAATCCATGGCAGTAAAACTTGAAGGATATAGATCTTGACAACCTCATTGGACATTGCAGGAAAGGAAGAAGTCATCCATGACAAGGCTTATCATACATCAAGAAGGAAAAATTTTCCAGATGGGGATATGCAAGATCCTCAAAGTTGCCTGATGGAATCCTTGGCAAAGGGTTGAATAATCTTGAGAAGAAGCAAGTGTTTCATCAGAAACTCCAACTTATGGAATTCATGGGATGATGGTGTGATGACATGAGAAATGAAGCAGATCAAGGGATTAAAAATATTTTCAATCAAGGAAGTTGCTCGAAGAAGCCTAGATGACCTAAAGGTAAAATTAGGTATGTATGCTTGTGTTTAATATTACAATGTCATGTCATATGGTTGCATGTAACATGGATCATTACTTCTATCTTGAGAAGCATGATCAAGAGAAAAAAGGATCTCCTCCTCTAAAAGGATGCAGGAAGGCATAAAGTCACACTAAGATGAAGTCAACATAATATGTCCTCATATGAAGTATGAGGTGGTTGAATATAGTTAAGAAACTCTGATTGAAAACTTCTAGAATGGAATAAGGAAGGAAGAGATCGTGAGATATGTAACCATGATGAAGGTAATCAACATCCAATAGACCAAGAATATTTGACTAGGAAATATCTCAGAAGGATATGAAGACTCTGATGAAAGTCTAGAAAGGAAGGAGATCCTTGACAATGGATATCTTTGGGAGATGTGTCAACATGTATGTATGATTTTGATACTCACAGGAAGATGTCAAGATGAAGATCCATCCCATAAGGTACTACTTCATTTAATGTTATGCTTTGATTTCTTGAATAATATCTGGATGAGTTCATGCAGGGCTATTGGAACAATATTTGTAACAATAAGTACAACTAGCATTCATGTGGTTGATGGAAATCCTTGAAAGAAACAACGATGAAGAAGTAGCCATATGCCGAAGATTCCATATATGTATCAAAAAGGCCACTTTCCATGAAGAAAGGAATGACATGATGAACCAAGAAGGAAAGTGATGGATGGCCTATGCCCTATAAGAATGAAGCTCAACTGAATTTCATGACATCAAGGAAATAAGTTGATCAAGCAACTGAAGGGCCCACAAAGAAGAAATTGTTGATGAAAAGGAGAATCCCTTGGTAAGAGAGAGCTCTGACAAGTCCCTGATCAAGAGGGAGTTTGAATTAAGATCACCCATGATTACAAAGGAGTGACAATTGTGTTTTTCCATGTCATGTATCATCCACTAGACCAGGACTAACAATCATAAGTCTAGATGAAGGCTATGAATGGAAATGTAGACACATGGTAGACACAACATTATTGTCTTCACTTGGGAAGAAAGAATGGAAGGATTGGGTAATCATCTGGCATTCGATACTCTTTAAGGATGTGTAGGGAATCCAAGACAAGAGTATGCAGGAGGACCGATATTCTTTTAGGGATGGGAACCCAAAATAAGAATAGTCTTAGAGGGTCATACTCAGTGAACACCCGGGTGAGTATGTACCTTGAGAGACAATGATGAAGGTGTCTATAAATAATTGGTCTCATCAGCATTGTGGCACATGGTCTCATGGAGAAACGAAGTTGTTAGTCAAGGCCTTGCACTATGACAATGTTGATTGATATGATGCTATACAAATGGGATTACCAATCTAATCCTTCTTGTGAGAAATTTGTCTGATTGAGAACAACCAAGTACCATTGTAAATACATCCCTAGTTAAGAGGGAGTGTTGAAGAAATGGATAACTAGTTTCGGTATTTGTCAACGTTATTTTGACCTTTGTACTTGTCAAGAAAAATAATTATTATTTTTATAAATTATATGAATGAGTTTCTTGCTCATTTTATAGGTCTAGGAAAGTTAAAGAGTCAAAATTATATTGAAGATCTCTTCTTGAGCATGTATGTAATAAACATGTGTCATCCTAGTGTTAAGAAGCCCTCCAAGACAAGTACCATGCTTCAAAGAAGAAGCCTACAAACCAAACGATGGAGAGACCACTTAGGTCAGCTCATATGTGGAGACACAAAAATTCAAGGTGACACGTCAACCTATTTACAGAGACGTGACCACTATGAATACCCCGTTGGGGTCACCATAGAAACTATGGAATTTGGAAAAGTCTCTGTAACTGTGGAAGATAATAGAACCTTGACATAGTCTGAAATCTCAATGATAATCATAGAAACATCCTCGCATTCTTATCTGAAACCTCAACCAAGTAAAGTGACAGAGATTATGGATGGAGACACAGGCATTCATATTTTCAATGAAGAAGGATACCTGTAGTTTCTCGGATGACATAGTGGCTAAAAATCTCAGGTGCGTATAGTGGTCAACTGTTTCTTGGGTGATCACTGTTTGAAAGTACAATACAGTATCAAAGAAGTACTATAGTATCTTGGTGCAAGGAGTGCATAGTCATTGAAGAAACAACAGTATCTTCATGCAAGAAGTGCACAATCATAGTCTTGATGAAGATCACATGACACTCTGTCTCGACATTTGGACAATGATAATCATGATCTTAATGAAGACATTGTATCAAGTAATGGATATCTCAGTGGTATGACAAAGACCTTCGTGAATGTTAGATGTCAATAGTGCAACAATAATGATGATATCGGTAGTGACAAGGAAGAAGAATGGTGTCTTGTTATTGGAGTGGAAGAGAGGTTAAAGTATCAAGGTCTTGGTGTTCATCAATTGGAATCTCTATAAGAAGAATTATGTGTGGGTTTTCCTCTCCAAGAGGGAGAGTTTTTGTCCCTGGCAGAATGCCAACTTATTGAGTTCTTGTCTCTTTGTTTTGATAGCAGTTTTATGAAGTAAACACACACACTAATAATAAGAAGAATATCAAGCTAAGATAATTTGTGAAAAGCACTTCACAAATTTTTATCACGTCTGGAAGAGTCTTACTAATGTTATCTGCCCTAGATTCTTCAACATTACAAACACATAGGATCTTGAGCATGATAAGAAGATTCCATGCTTCCAATCATGAAATCTATTAATTCTAAAGCCCATAAACTATTCTTTTGATCAGTTCTATCTTCAAGGGATCGAATTATCCACTCTAAGAGGAATATTTATTCTCTTTTGGGTATAAACAATTAAGATCCATATGTTTAGGATTGACTGGTTATGGGATATACCTCCTTTCTATATTGTAAACCCTATACATAATGATGTAATGATATATAAAGGAAAAGAGTTTGATGTGGTTAATATTATATTTTCTAAGATAAAAAAATTTACTTTATTTTTGTAAAGTTTAATATAAGGTTAGTGTTGGTTCCATTAAGTATTTCTAGTTTCTTCATACCAATTTTTCCCAAGCAACATATGTTGAGTGAGATAGGACCCCGCCTCTCTGACATATGTTTCCTTATTGCATATTTTACTTTAGATTATGATGCATTTAGAATTCATAGTTATAATGGATAGTTATATTTCATTTTTTATTGTCTCAATAATTCATAAGTATCTCTAGACTAGTTTGCAATTAGTATTTGTAATTATATTAATATATTTCATTTACTGTTGGTATTCCTTAGTGAAGTTGTTGGACAGTTGAAAATGTCTACATGGTTGGTGGCACTCACTATGTTGGTATTGATGAGCATCTTGTTCAGGGGGATTTCCATGGTTGTTGCAGTATTCTATAGAGAATCGTCACAGTAGCTAGATTACTAGAGAAGCCATAAAAATATGAAAATGATGGACGAGAGCCCCAAAATTTGGAGGTATTTATTCCCCATGTGTTTAGTTCAGATGCTTTTAGTTATGAAATAGTCAACTAGTGCTTTGTAAGAGCTTTCCAATGGTATGTTGGACTCTAGAAAAGGCCTTCTAGATCAAGATTTATAGTCAGTTGAAGATTGCAGATAGAAAATCTTATTTTCTTATGACTTAGGAAGATTTTAAACTAAGGTTGGAACATAGGTGAGTTAGGCCTAGTCGGAGGTCGGGCCACATACGAGATTTAGTAGGAGAACAAGGCCCCTACCCTCGAATTTTGTGGAACCAGCTCCAAGTCGGTAGTCCGTATTTGAACCAATTGGAGGTTGGGAAGGACATCAAAGTTTAGCAGGAAGAATGAAGCCATGACTCTCGACCCTTGACCTATGTCGAAATTAGTATAGGCAATGTGGCAGATAACATCAGTGTGACATGGTAGTATGGAGGTCACATGATAGGAAGTTTCAGAATTTTTGGGTGGCATAATGGACCAAATTTGGGTGACACGTGTCACCATACAGAAGGATCCACGTGGCCCATATGATGTCAACATGACATACAATAATGATGTGGCACAACCTCAAAGTTTGTGCCAGGGGCTTTTTTACTGTAGTTTTTCCTGTGTATTCAGTTGTCGATGTTGAATGAATAGAGTAGGGCCAAAATAATGGAAAACGTCCCTAATTGGACCTACAGGCAAGTCCAGGGTCGAGGCTAAGATGGGCACACAAGTAGGTAAATCGGGCTAACTCATAACCTACTTTCCAATATTGAAAGTTGTTCCTAGGAATTAGTTTCGTAGGGTCTTCTTATGTTATTGGTGAATTCGTTAAATTTGGCAGAGGATCAGAGATGGTGTCAGTATCAATGGAGACTGCAGAGAACATAAAAAATGCACTGAGGACCTCAACTTGCAGAGAAAATTTAATGGGTCTGGCTCAGATGAAAGCTATCTTTCCTGAATATTTCTTGCATGCCATGAATAATTAAATGAAAAATATAGTTGGGTGCATAATAGATTGATTTGAAACAATAAATTCATGCTTGAGGTACATGTTGTTCACGAGGATCAGTTTACAAGCATGGAACACCTCTTTAGAGTGCACGATTTTACTAAGAATTAATTCTCATCAAATGTAATCACTCAAAAGTTCATCCTGTACATTAAATCGGTTGTCGTGACCGAAACACATGTTACAACAGAATAGGGAGCCTTGTTGAAGTGTGAAAGAAATATGCTTAAGTAACAATAGACCATACCATGTTGCAACACACTATTGGGTACAGAGACATCAGAGACAACATTTGTCATAGTGCAAAAGAAGAACAAGACAGTAGAGAGAAGTTATGCAAAGTAGGGGAATGCAAAATTGTTGAGTGTTACAAAGTGTAGTGTTGTGGGTGTGTGATTGAGATAAGCATCACTGAGAGAAGGAGTATCATAGGTTCTAGACCTGTTGGTTGAGAAGCAAAGAGCACAGTTTGAAGGAGAATTGGGGAGATGAAAGAAAGGAATTGGTATTAGAACAAACTAAATTTGAATTTTTATGTATATGAATTTGCCTCAATGTTTAGTTTGAAAATTGTATGAAAAGTATAACAATTGCTAGAGAAGTTAGTTGTCTGCATTCATAAGAGTTTGGTGCCTACTGGCAAGTAATTTATTTCCATCCTAAGGGGGCTGGGGTCTCCTGTGAATGGGTTCTCACAAACACATTGATGTAATTAAGTAAGTGCTTAATTTACATCGTAACAACAAAAAAATTGGTGGTTTTCTCCGTTTGGATTTCCACGTAAAAATATATGTCAATATGTGTTTGTTTCTCATGTGATGGATTATATGTACATGTGAATGCCTTATCTTTTTTTTCACTTGTATTGTGTATGAATTCTCTCACAAGTAACTTCTAGTAGTGAAAAGAATTATATACTTATACTTAAAATTTTAAGAATCTCACTATTATTGATTCAACCCCCCCTCTCAGTGATTCCTTATTCCAAAAATTGGTATCAAATCCAAGTTCCTTCAGGAACATCTTAACCACTCGAAGGTAGAACCATAAGGAATTATGTTTAGACAAGAGAGTCATGATGCTTAGTTAAAGCAAATACCAGTCTTCGATGGGACAAACTATGCCTTTTGGAAATTTAGGATGGAGGCCTATCTTATTTCCATAGGAGTAGATGTTTGGAGCTCCATTTTGATGGAATATCTTGTCCCTAATGTACCTCCCACAACATATGGTAAGAATGTGTATGGAAATAATGCTAAACCTAATAATTCCATTATCTTTGGCCTTAGTCAATCTCAACTTGTTAAAGTTATGCACTGTAGGTATACTAAGGAAGTCTAGGTCAAGCTCAATAAGAGTCATGAAGGAGATGAGAAATTCAAAAAAGAAAAACTTCAAATGTTCAAAATGAGGTTTGAAATCTTAAGAATGAGTGAAGAAGAAAGCATAGAATAATACTTTCTCATAGTTGATGAAGTAACCAACATGACTAGAGGGCTTGGTGAAGCTATAAAAGAAGTTATTATTGTACAAAAGGTCTTAAGATATCTACCTATGAGATTTAATCCCAAAATCTTTGCCATTGAAAGGATGTTTGACTTAAAGAGCCTCATGATGGACTAAGTGCTAGGTACTCTAACAGCCTATGAGATGAGAGTAGGAAAAGAGAATTTTGAACCAAAGGAGGTAGCATTGAAGGTGTAAAAGAATGATAAGGAGCATGAAGATCATCAAGATTTCTCCAATTATGAGTCTGATCAAGAGCTAGATCACTTTTCTAGGAAACTAAAGTGTGGCTCAGGAAAGTATAAAGGGAATCTACCCTTCAAATTATTTGACTATGGACGAGTCAAACATTTGTCATCCAAATTCCCTTAAGAAGAAAACATAAAAAAGGATGATAATCAAGAGTTTATAGGCATGTTTAAAAAGCACCAAAAGAAGAGGTTCTCTAAGAAAATAGGGCTCCACTCTAAAGAGGATAGCTTAGCTCTAGAATCAGATAATGAAAACTCCTTAGAGGATGAGTCAAATGAATGTTTACTAATGGAATTTGGAGGAGACTCCAAGATACGAGACATTATAGACTCCGAATAAGGAGTTGTGGAATTTGAAGGAGAACTCGTCAGTTCTCTTGATGAGTTGAGGAAGGACATAAGAAAGAACAGGAAACTAAAAGAACAACTAAACTATGCTAAATAATGTATGAATAACTTAGATAATGAGGAGTTTGTCTATCAAAAATAAAAACTTGAAGAAGACATTAAAAGTAAATATAACTTAACGATTCAACTAGAAGAAAAAACAAAAAACATGTGAGAAACTAGAAGAATAGAACATGCATATAAAGGAGTTGTTAAAGTTAAAGAAGGAGATGATCTCAAATGCATGAAAAGAAGAAATTGTCATTGAAATTCAAACTAGAAGAAGCTAAACGAAAGGAAGAATTTCTTACTGATTTAATCAATGAATGGGAAGAAAATTGTCAGAGTCTTAAGGAAAAAGTTGTCTCTCTAAGAACTGATCTTGAGAGAATGGAGACCTAGAAAGGTGTAAATGAAAAAAATTTAGAAGGGACAAGAAAGTTAGATCAGATTATGAACAACCAAAGGTCTCTAGAAAACAAAACAGGTTGAGGATATTCTAGGCCATAGGAATCTTCTATGAGAAAGCCGAACTTCAGGTCCACAGGTTTCAAGGAACCCATGAGCTATGTACAAATTATTCAAGGGATAATCAAAGAAGATAAAAAGGTAGCGAGTAAGAGAGTATCCCATCATTGGAATGAGAGGTCCAACTTCTCAAAAGAGCCATACCAACTGAGAATGAATCAATCAACAAGACAAAAAAGGTACCTTCTTGAATGAACTCATGAATCTTCCAACTCTAGGTACTTTAATCTATTTTATGGTCATTCTTATAAATTTCATATATTTGGACATAAGGTTATTGACTATAGAAGATTCAAAGTTGAAAGATATGAAAATTTCAGATACAGTAAGTATCAACATTATATATCTCAAAGCTCTCCTTCCATAAATAGAAATTCCTTCTCTCCCCACATGAATGGTGTTGAATCCATCAAATGTAATAATTTTGGGCACAAGACAAGTGAATGCATAAGAAGGTCTGAGAATCCACATAAATCCCAAAATACTTAGAAGCCATCCTTTCAAATGGACAAGAAGAATTGGAAACGCAAGTCTGGAATGAACATGGAATGTGGACTTGCTCTATCAGCATATAATCAAGAGAACATATGGTATGTATATAGTGGTTGTTCCAAGCATATGAATAGGGATAAAAAAAATTCTTATCACTAAAATAAAAGGACAGAGGGAAAAACGTCACTTTTGGCAACAATTTCCTATTAGGAATTAAGCGTAAGGTCATAATCAATCTCGATGAAACTACTAAAGGTCTCAAGTACAACTTGCTTAGTGTGAGCCAGATGTGTTATAATCACTATAATGTGACATTTTGATCCAAGGACTCTGAGATTTGAAATGAAGATAATAGAAATTTGGTAGGAAAGGAAACCAAAACGCATAATAATGTATATATGTTTGATGACTCCAAAGTGAACAACTATTTGTGCAAGATGAATCAAACCCAGTTGTGGCATAGGAGACTTGGTCATATAAATTTTGATAGTCTAATAAAGTTTAGTAAGATATGAGCTTTAGAGTATTTCTTAGTTTTTCAAGCCCTGATAATTCAATCTACAAGTCTTGTCAATTTGGTGAGAAGACCAGGACTCATTTCAAGACAAAGGAGTTCTCTTTATCTAGATTATTGGAACTAATTCACACACATATCTGTAGCCCAAACAAAACAAAAATCCCAAGAGGAGAGAGATCATTTATGTTTTATATTAATGATTTTACAAGAGCCACATGGATAATTATCTTGAAAGAAAAATAAGAATCACTTAAGAATTTCAAGATATTTAAGGCTCAAGCAGAGAATGAAAAAGATCTAAATATAAAATTCTTAAGATTAGATAGAGGAGGAGAATACACTTCAAAATAGTTTGAGGTATTTTTTGAAGAGCATGGCATAAGGAGGTAGTATACTATGGCCAGACCTCCACAAAAAAATAGGGTAGTTGAAATAAAGAATAAAGCAATCCACAATATGGCAAGATATATGATGGAAGAAGTAGATGTACCTGACACCTTTTGGGGAGAAACAGAACAAGCAACAATGTATCTATCAAACATAACACAACTCAAGTTGAAAAGTGATAAAACTACCTATGAGTTATGGAAGGGAAGACCTCCATCATTGAAACACTACAATGTGTTTGGAAGAAAAATCTTTATCAAAAGAAATGATAAAAATATTGGGAAGTTTGATTCAGGGACGATGAGGGTATATTTCTCGAGTACACTACTCGAAGAAAAGGACACAAATTCTACAATAAAAGGACAAAGAGAGGTGAGGACTACATTGATATAGTAGTAGATGAAATAATACCATAATTTGAGTCCACCAAAGGAAACATGAACTCACATATAAAAGAAAAATCATCAATTACGTCCTCAGACCATGATGAAATAGAGTCAAATGATGAAGATGAAGAAATGAGCAAAACCTTGAGGCCCAAAACAATGTCTAGGTATTTAAAAAAACAACATCTTGAGAGTTAAATAGTTGGAGATCAAATATTTGGTGTTCACACTAGGAGGAAATTTGTTGGCAGTCCAAGTTATGCAAATCTTGCTCTGTTATCTCAAGTTAAGCCCAAGAATCCTAGTTAGGAAAGTGAGGATAAGTCCTCGGTGAGAGCTATGAATGAAGATTTGGATCAAACCAAGAAGAACGACACTTTTGAGCTTGTTCCAAGACCCAAAGAGAAAAATGTCATAGGAACAAAATTTTCCTACAAAAATAAGCTAAGTGAGCGAGGTCAAGTAATAAGGAAAAAGTCACGACTAGTCTACAAAGGGTATGGCCAAATAAAGGGGATAGATTTTGAAGAAACCTTTGTAGTAGTAGCTAGACTGGAAGCTCTCAAAATGTTCCTCATTTTTTTCAGTCATAAAATTATCATGGTATTTCATATGGATGTCAAGTCGGCCTTCCTTAGTGGAGATCTGGAAGAAGAAGTATACATTAAACAACCAGAAGGGTTCATGCTCATAGAAAAAGGAGGATTTGTTTACAAACTAATGAAGTCATTATATGGGAACAAATAGGCCCCTAGAGCTTGGTATGCTAGTTTTGATAGATATATTCAGGAAATAGCAATTTGTACATAAAATTTGAACATGACACCTATTTATTATGGTAGAGTATGTAGATGACATAATCTTTGGCAAAAATCTATAATAGTTAGGGAATCAATTCAAAAACTATATGCAAACAAAGTTTAAGATGTCCATGATAGGAGAAATGTCCTTTTTCTTAGGATTTTAATTTTCTCAATCAAAAGATGTGGTATTTATCTCCCAATCCAAATACATGTGAGAAACTTTAAAGAAATTCAGACTGGAATATTGCAAGCCAATTAGCACCCCCATGGTTACATGTTGTAAGTAATGAAAAGAAGATGAGACACCCCTAGTAAATCCGACTGTCTACATATCGCTGATGGAAATCTTGTTATATCTCACAATGTCTATACCATACATTATGCAAGTAGTAGGTCTGGTGGCCAAATTTCAAGCTTGCCCCCATGAAAGTCATGCCATTACTATAACAATGATTTAAAAATACCTGCAAGGGACAATATACTATGGACTATGGTATGATAGAAGCAGAGAGTTTAAATTGAAGGCCTATATTTATGCTTATTAGGAAGGAAGTATTGATGACAGGAAGAGAACCTCTAGTGCAACATTGTTTTGAGAAATTGCTTAAGTTCCTAGGTTAGCAAGAAACAAGACTCCATTTCTTTATAAAATGTTGAAGCAGAGTATATTATAGCCACCACTTGGTGCTCACAAATTATATGGATGAAGTATACCTTGAAGGACATTAAAGTAGAGTTGATTGATCCAATTCGAATCATGTGTGACAACACAAGTGCAATCAACATCTCTAAAAATCTTATCATGCACTCAAAGACTAAACACCTTGATCAAGTTTCATTTCTTGAGAGAACATGTTGATGCTAATATTGTCCATCTTCAATATGTGGTCACTAAAGCATAACTAGCAGATATATTTACTAAGCCACTTACAAGAGAACCTTTTGTGTATCTCCGTAACAGATAAGAGTTGTTACTTTTCCTCCCAAATGAATCAATTACAATGAGTGTTGGAAGCTACCCAACTTGAATGATCAATTGACGAGTAGGTTGAAGTGGTTTAGGGGGATATTTAAGGAGAATTCTTTAGCATTGATGGCAAATGGGGAGAAGATTAGTAGTGCTAACAAGAAGATTACTAGTGCTGAGGAGAAGATCACCACTAAATAAAGTTATGCCTAGTTTTAGGAGGAGTTGTGTGTGGATCCATCAATGTCAAACGGGGATATTGTCAGATAATTGGAAATGTCTAGATGGTTGGTGTCACTCACTATGTTGGCATTGATGCCCAAAGGGGGATACTGTTGGACAGTGGGAAATGTCTAGATGGTTGGTGGAACTCATTATGTTGGCATTGATGAGCATGTTGTTCATGGGGAGTCCCATGGTTGTTGCAATATTCTATAGAGAATCATCGTAGTAGCTAGCATACTGGAGAAGCCATAAAAATATGATTATGATGGTTGGGGAGTCCCAGATTTTGGAGGTATTTATGCCCCATGTGTTTAGTTCATATGCTCTTCGTTATGGCATATTCACATAGTTCTTTGGAATACATTTCCAATGGTATGTTTGACTCTAGTAAAGGCCTTGAAGATTGGGAGATATAGCCAGTTGAAGATGGCAGAAACAAATATCATTTGCTTAGGACTTGGGAAGATTTTGTACTAAGGTTGGGACTTAGGTGAGTCAGGCCTAGTTAGAGTTTAGGCCACATAGTAGATTAAACAAGATAATAAAGCCCTAACTCCTGACCTATGTGGGACCAGCTCCAAGACAGTATTCGATAGTCGTACCAACTGAAGGTCGAGCAAGACAACAAAATTTAGCAAGAAGAACGAAGCCCCAAATCCTGACCCCTGACTTGTGTGGGACTCGGTACAGGGAAAGTGACATATGACATCAAAATCACATGGAAGTATAGAGGACACATAGAAGGAAGTTTTTACTTTTCAAGTGGCCTAGTAGATGAAATTTAAATGGCATGTTTCACCATACAAGATGAGCCACGTGGCCCAGATGATGTCAACATGGCATACACTAATGATGTGGCAGACAATTAAAATTTGTGCCAATATTTTGTTTTATGTAGTTTTTCTTGTGTATTCAGTTGTCAACATTTAATTAATAGAGCGGGGAAAAAATAGCGGAAATGGTCCCTAGTCACACCTACAGACAATTTGGGGGTCGAGGCTAATACAGGTGCACAAGCAGGAAAATCAAGCTGACTCACGACCTCCCAACCAACATTGAAATTTATGCCCAGGAATTAGTTTTGCAGGGTCTTCCTTTGTTATTGGTGACTTCATTAACTTTGACAGACAATGAGAGATGATTCCAATATTAATGGTGACTTTAGAGAACATAAAAAAAGCAATGAGGACCTCGGCTTGTAGAGAAAATTTAATGGGCCTAGATCAAATGCAAACTACATTTCCCTAATATTTCTTGCACAACATGAAGAATTAAATGAAAAAAATGGTTGGGTGGAGAAGAGATTGACTTGAAACAGGAAAGCCATGTTTGAGGTATAGGTTATTCACTGGTATTAGTTTTCTAGTGTGGAATGCCTCTCAAGAGTTCATGATTTTATTGAGAATTAAGTCTCGGCAAAGGGAATCACTCATAAGTTCATCCTCTACATTAAATCAGTTGTCATGACTAAGAAAAAAGGTGTAGCAGAATGGGAAACCTTGCTGAAGTGTGCAAGCAATCTGGTTAAGTAATAACAGACTATACCATGTTTTAGCACATTATTGGGTATAGATACATCAGAGACAACATTGGTTACAATGCAATAGAGGAACAAAATAGTGGAGAGAAGTTATGAAAAGTGGGGAAATGAAGAATTGTTGTGTTATAGTGTAGTGCTCTGGGTGTGTGACTGAGCTAAGCGTCACTGAGAGAAGGTGTATCACAGGACTGAGACCTGAGTTGGTTGAGCAACAAAGAGAAAAATTCAAAGGAAAATTAGGGACATAAAAGAAAGGAAATAGTATTGGAACATGCCATATTTGTATTTCTATGTATATCAATTTGCCTCTATTTTGAATTTGACAATTTTGTGAAGTCGAACAGTGGCTAGAGCAGTTAGTTGTATGCATTCATAAGAGGTTGGTGCCTATTGGCAAGTTGTGGATTGCTATCCTAAGGGGGTTGGTGCCTCCTATGAGTGTGTTCTCACAAACAAATTGATGTGATTAACTAGGTGCTTAATTTACGTTATAACAACAAACAAATTGGTGGTTTTATCCCTTTGGGTTTCCACATAAAAATACCTGTATCAATATTTGTATGCTTCTCATGTGATGGATTGTATTTACATGTGAATGCCTTATCTTTCTCTTCATTTGTATTGTGTATGGATGCTCTCACAAGTAATTGACAATAGTGAGAAGAATTAAAGACTTAGACTTAAAGTTTTAATAACCTCATTATTACTGATTCAACATCCCCCCCACCTCAATAATTCCTTATTCCAACATAAGTAACCAATTCTTTTCTTATGCAAGATAAAATTTTGAAGTTCATGAGTAATATCTCTATTTACATTGTTTAAGGTGTACCTTTCAGCTCATTTGATTTAGATTTTTAGTTGAGTACATTGTTATTTGTATCCAATGAATTGAATAGACTTTGGAAGGTTGTAATCAACCATAAAGCTGCAATTCTTATAGGTATTAATTACAAGTGTGGGATGCTCTTTCCATTTGATTAATTCGTTAGATATATAATTTTATCTTTCATATACAATTCTTGCATCTCCCAAGATTATGGGCATTTAGATTGATTAATATAATGTCGATATTTCAAGAAATTAAATTTCCTAACATTTTTGGTGTTGTTTCCAAGGAGATTCTAAAGGCATTATAACATTAATAGTTTGTCTATTTTATGTAAGAGTATTTCATGGAAAAAGGGACAAACTCATCAAGAATAGATAACTTGGTAACAACAGGGTCTTAGTAGCACGAGGAGTCCAAGTAGATTACGTGTCATGTGTTCTCATTTTTGCAATCAAATACATTTCAATAAGAACATTAAGCTTAGGCTTTAAATATTTAAAGTGTTTTAAAATCCTTGGATCCTAACCCATTTATGAAAAATAAATATGGACCAACAACGAAAATTTGAAGATGCTTAAGACCTTTTTTATTAAAGGAGGACATACTCCCACTAGGATCCTCTCAAATTCTTGTTCTTAATTAAAAAATCTCAAGGATGATTATTGCTTTCAAGTGATAGTATAAAAGCAAGGAGTCAATGAAGAAAATCCACAAGGGGATGATGTAGAAGTTTCTTCTTATCCTACTATCACATGGAGGAGATAAAGGATTCATGGGCCACCTTCGATGAAGAGAAGACACTATATCTATCAATTGAAGAATTTCTTACATGTTTATCATGAGATCCCTTATGCATTCAAGAGTGGGATGAACAATCTTTAGAAGAACTTCGTGGCATGTAAATAAAAGAGAGCCATGGATACAAATGCTACATTGAAACTTGGTTCCAGGTATTCATCAGGCCATAGTACCACTCCATTTTTTGACATTTCTTAGTAGAAAACCAGTATGAGCAGTTGCCCTCTCATATCTTGAAATTTATGAAGGTACACTTCACGATTTGGATACGATTTTAACTGATATCATATTCCAAATATGGATGCATTGGAATTAGTCCTACACATTAAGGAGACTATATTTTCTAAATAATATTAGGATACTATTGATGAATAAAAGAAAATGAAATAAATTAGTAAAGAGAAAAAAATAAGTTTGACTGTTGAAACTAGGACTCTGGAATAGTTAGACATTAGCTTCATTTGAAAATTATAGTTCTATCTATCAAGGTTCATACTAACTTTTGCACAATAATTTCCATCCAATATTCATAATTAATTCTATAAATCAATTTTTATTTAGTGCTTGTGTTGGGAAATGAGGGATTCCCTAGAGACCCTTATTCCATCAAATTTTGTCCCATTGACCTCAGAAGTTCACCTAAACCAATATTATTCCATGAACATCTATTCATATGGATGGAATTATACATGATGTGTTCTAGATAATTATTGCATGGTTTTAAGGTAGTAATATCATCTTCTCATTCTCTATATTTAAAAAAAATATGGTAGAGAGGAGGTCCCCTGTTCTTGTAAAATTTCTTAGTGAGTTCTATTTAAAATTGCTCAATACATTTCCTCATTACAAAAGTTGAGGCATACTTCTTGTCATATTACATCCTTTTTTTATTCCATCATTCCCATTACTCTCAAATTTTCCTATAATCAAATTTATTTGAATACAAAAATCCAAAAAATAAGGAATTTTTGAAGCACTTAAAGTATAAATAGGTATTATAGAGCATAGGAAGAATCCTATTTCAGATGAGGTAAAAGTGGGATTGAATTTGTGAAGGAAAATGTGAAGCAGTACATGCCTATAAGAATAAATGTATTTCAAGGAATGCCAAATCAAAATCTTGCTAGAAGGGACACCATAATTGGAAAGGGGTCTATTTCAAAGCATAGAAATACATTATTTATGAGTCTAATCAGCATGATTATACAACTAATCCTCTCCTATGGGGAATATTCCTTGTACTCATTTCATTCAGGTGTCCAAACACTCTATCTTCCAGTTACAACTAAGTTCTCATTGCACAATTGATCTCACCAATTATTGATATAGTAGATCATTTTGTTATTTGTCCTGTGAAATGCAATAACTTTCAACTACCTCCTTCTTATGGAATCATCATATTGAGTTTCAGTATATCATAAACCTCACTATATTCAATGGCTTTCTATGATTAAGCCAAGGGTCATGTTAGTAAAAAACCATATTCCTATCAAAGACAGTGTCTCACAAAGAAATTTGGTATTCAAGGCTAGTGATAGCTCTAGGGCTAAAGTTTGGTGATACTAGTAACAAAAAATAGGACATTATACAAATGGGAAGACCATTTCTAGTGTGGTGTATAGGTATAATAAAAATAAATTTAGGAATTGAATGGCCATGGTATGAATATGTCATATGGTGATTTTTTTTACCATACATATGGTGCTAATTATGTTTCAAAACTACAAAAGTTCAAAATAAAAGTTCATATATCAAGATTCCAAGTGTGGCTCAAAAGTCTTTATCCTAACACCACAAATACACATTCCAATAGAAATATTCTTGGCACATGCAAGACTAAGTAAAGATAAAGGATAAGGGGAAACTAAAATAGAGATATGAGATTTTCTTTATATAAATTTTCATTAAAACTTGGGAACTATGTGGAAATGAAACATAGTACACCTTTAGTGTTCTATGTGCATTACTGCGTCATCATTTTATGTATTGTTTCGTACTACAATTACACTCACCATGTTATACTTTGATTAAATCCTTACCATTATATACTTTTACTAAAATTAGTGATTCAATATGATTTTAATTTATATCCATGACTTGGTATATTTGAATCACCTAGGGATTCAAATTGAAAAAGATTATTGTTTCCTTTTGCCACACAATTTCAGTAGTAAAACCATGACTAACATTGGATATTAATACCATTTTCATTTGTACCATACAAAAACGTGATTACACATGATTATGCCACTTTGAGACCACCAATTAATTTTCATCCATATCACTTGCAATCCCCTAACCATCTCACTTTCACTTTGGCATTGTGAACAATGAACAAAGTATGGTAAAATATACCTCCACAATATAACATCATGAAGTGTGGTGAAGTGATTAGGTAGGAGACAAATGGAGAAAAATACTTCAAGAAAAATCCTAAAAGAAAAAAAATATTTCATGAAACACGATTTCTTTCCTTCTTTGAGAAGTTATAGATATATAATGATAAAGCTACTAGGGCAATTGTTGAGATCTTTGATTGGTATATATTCCAAGTAGGAAATAATATTCACCTAGTATCTAAGGATTCTATATCAAATTCTATCAAGCCACCAAAGGAGGTTGAACACTAGTTTTGATGAATGAGGGTTTAAAGGAATAACTGGAATTGATATTTACTGCCACTACAAAAAAAACACCAATTGGAGAAAGGAGATTCCACAATCATGGTTAAATGAGGAATTGAGGGATGTTTTGGTTGTTGTACACAAGTTCATTACTTGTGAGGGAAGGTATGTAATACTATTTTTTTGATAATTATTAATGACCAAACAATAGTTACAAGGGTTCTCTGTAGTATTAGATCCTAATTAGACCTCACACCATTTGGGATAAGAGACCCATCAAAATCATGGCCTGGTACCATTCTTGATTTTAAATGTTGTGAGATATTGAATTATCATCACATAAGAAAGTGTGAAAAATAAACTAATATCTATCTAGATAAAAAAAATTGAAATTTTTGTAAACTACATGTACGATGAAAGAGAGATGAGGATGAGAAGAAATGAGTGAATAAACAAAATAATTGTTAAAATGAGTAAATATTTAGTTGATTTTCTAGGACTTGAATATTTAAATAATTAGAGAAAATAATGTATATTTAATCTTTTCTTTAATAAATACTCATCAAAGAAAGAAATGATAAGGAAATGGTGCCAATGCGAGATAAAACTACCTAGTTCATACAATAATCTCTCAGCAAATAGTAGTCAATGTCATCGAATGGAAATATAAATGAAACTACTTGAGATTTGTCTAAATAAAAATAAAATTTCATTCTAACTTATAATTCCTATAGTGGCATTCTCAATATTCTCAATAATATAAAAGAAAGGAAGAAGGTGAGGGAGACTGAGAAAACATGGCAGTCGAGGGTTTCTAACAAACCCTTCCACGGGAGTAGAACAGGTGCGGTAGGCCTTCAGAGAAGTGACGCAGTCTTTCAAGCACGGGCTTAGTCACACTGATAGAGTCCAAATAATGAACATTCAGATGGGGGAGGCCACAGGGCCTCCCCCCATAGGCAGCAACGATAGTCACAGCCTAAACAGGAATAATGATGAAACTGAAAAGTCCTTGTCCGGGAAAACAGAACAGCCGCAGAACCAACCTGCCCAACAGCAGGAGGCAGAAGATCTAAACAAAGGGAAGGAGAAGACCTCCACAGGACCCGAAGAACCCATGAAGGCAACATCATCCACATGCAAGCCTATCGTAGTGGATCGCCCCAAGATCGACCTACCAAGCCATAGAATCAATGCCCAAATATAGTTTATGAAGGATCATGCGCTCATCGGAAAATTCATTGGTTACTGGCCAACCGAGAAAGCCCTGCAAGGATGGATTACCTCAAAATGGAAACCAAAAGGACATGTTACCCTACAGCTAGGTCCAAAAGGATTTTTCACGGCTATCTTCAACTGCATCGAAGACAGGAATCGAATCATAGATGGCGGCCCTTATTTCTTCAATGCTGCGGGTCTGTATCTAAGGGATTGGATTGAAAGATTCAATCCAGATAAGGAAGACTTCAGCTGGGCGCCAGTCTGGATACGAATGTACTCCTTGCCTCTGGAATATTGGGATGAAGAATCGCTCAAAGCCATAGGCAATGGGCTAGGAGAATTCATAAAGATCGCATAGGAAACAAAACATCGAAGGTACACCTCATATGCTCGCATATGCATCTACATGCGACTCGGCAATGCCCTCACAGACTCGGTAAGCCTTCTTCATGATGATTTTGAATGGATACAACCCATAGATTATGAACATGTGCCCTTTAGATGCAGAAAATTCCATGCTCATGGCCATCTATTCCATGACTGTCCCTTAAATGCCTCCTCCAAAACCACTAACCACTCGGAAAAATCTGATTATGAAGGGTTCACCAAAGTTGAAAATCAAAAGAAGCACACCAAAAATCCCCCTCATGGTCCCAAAAACCCCCTGCCCACCTTCTCTGCACCCTCCACCAGTAACAGCTTTGATATTCTATCACACCACACCATGCCAGAATCCGATATGTCCAAAACGGTTGAGCCATCCACCATGCCATCCACCTCACCTAAACTCAACGAGTCTAGTCTTCCTTTGCAGGCTAAAAAAATTGATCAAAAGCAAGCAGCCTCTCAATCCACCCCCTTCCAAGAGAAAGATACAGTCCTAGGGCAAGTGAAAGGAATGGATATTGACAGTTTTTTATCAGATCCAACCAAAACAAATAACTCAATGCCAGAGAGTAGCCAACAAAGTCATATGGAAGAAGAACCAGAGAGCTTTGATCTAGGAGACCTAGACATCTTCAGTCTTGAACAAGCTTGCAAAAAGAAGGAGTTCGACAAAATACTGGATAGGCAACTCGAAAATTTGGAAGTAGTCCTTTCAAGAGTGCACCAGCAGAGAACCTTAGGCATACAACCAGGAAGCAACTGGAATGGGAAAAATACAAACAAAGATGGAAAGAAAAGGGGCAGAAAGACATATCTGCAATGTACCATCCTCATTGGGGAAATGCTAATGGAGTCAGGCAGATGCTCCAAGCTAACCAAGTATTACAGATCGTTACCCACCAGTCAACCATGAAGATCATCTCATGGAATTTAAGAGGACTCAATAGTCATGGGAAATACATAATGATAAAAAACATGATACAGCATGAAATCCCCCATATCTTCTTCATGCAAGAAAAACAATGCAACAATCGAACATTGGGCTCTATTCTATCCAAAGCTTGGTCGGGATGTCAAACCGTTACGGTAGATGCATATGGTGCTTCGGGAGGACTTGCCATCGCTTGGAATACACAAACTATTTCACTCACAGAACTTCATGCCTCCCACCATCTTATACAGGCCACTTTTCACATCATAGGAACCAATATACATGGTCATCTGTCAAATGTATATTTCCCTCAGGACTCTATGCAAAAGATTGCACTACTAAACACATTGGAAGCTCTCAATTCCACCAGAACACACCCACTATGGATTACAGGCGGGGACTTCAACATGATTACTAAACTGGAGGAAAAAAAAGGCGGCAAAGTCAAGTTGGACAATGAAAGTAGATGCTTCAGAGATTACATACAAAATAACTGGTTGATAGACTTGCCATTCAATAATGGAATCTATACTTGGAATAACAAAAGGTCAGGATCCCAACAAATTGCATCTCGGCTGGACAGATTTCTAATTTTAGACAATTCCATACATCTGGGAGGTGACATCATAGCCTCAATCCTACCCCTGTCAGGCTCAGATCACTGGCCCATTTCACTTCAATGGAAAAGACCAGGAGACTCTATCAGAAAACCTTTCCGATTTGAAACTTTCTGGCTCTCACATCCAGATTTCAAAAATATAGTCAACACAGCCTGGGAAAACTTCACTCCTCCTGAAGGGTCAATCATGTATCAATTCCAACACTGGCTAAAGAATCTTAAAAAGCAAATCAAGCAATGGAATCACTCCACCTTCGACAACATTTTTCAAGCTCAAAAAATGCTTGAGCAAAGCATGAATGAACTCCAGCAGAGAATTATTGAAGGCGGAAGAACCGAAACACTAGCAAATCAAGAACAAGATCTCCTCACTCAGCTAGAAGACAGAAGGAAGCAAGAGGAGATACTTTGGAAACAAAAATCGAGAATCAGATGGTTAAAAGAGGGGGAAAGAAATACCAAATTCTTTCATCGCACCACCATCTAGAGAAGAATGCATAATACCATTGCACATCTTCAGAATCAACAGGGAGAATGACTGGAGAAACATGAAGACATTGAGAGAGAACTCCTCACCCATTTTAAAATGGTACATCAAGAGCCGCTAACAGATAGGCAACCTGCTATAAACAAAATTCTTCAGCATATACCAAAAATCATCACAGAAGAGCACAATCAGCTATTACTTTGACCAGTCACTCTGTTGGAAGTAGAATCAGCAACAACTCAACTGAAAGATGGGAAAGCCCCTGGACCTGACGGCTTCACCTCCAACTTCTTCCATCACTTCTGGGATCTCATCAAACTGGAGGTCTGGAAGGTAGTAGATGAGTCTAGAACTATGCACTGGCTTCTTCCTTCTCTAAATGCTACATTCATAGCTCTCATCCCCAAAGAAGAACAACCAAGCACTCCGGAGAAGTTCAGACCCATAGCACTCTGTAATGTTATATATAAAATCATCTCGAAGGTCATCACCAACCGCCTCAAGCCACTGCTCCCATTACTCATCTCGCAGGAACAATCAGGATACGTGGAGGGACGTCAAATCCTTGATGGCATAATCCTGACGCATGAGATCATTCACTCCTTAAAGCACAACAAACAGGCAGGTATGCTTCTCAAAATTGATTTATCTAAAGCATTTGATAAATTAAGCTGGACATACATAAAACAAATGCTCACTGCCTTTGGTTTCAGCCCGACCTGGGTTAGATGGGTTATGAATCTAATATCCTCCACTTTCTTCTCCATCTTAGTTAATGGTGTCCCATCACGCCCCTTCTCCCCCTCTAGAGGAATTCGTCAAGGAGATCCCCTCTCTCCCTTTCTTTTTGTCCTCATGGCAGAAGGCTTAGGTCGCCTTATAAAGCATGCTCTTCACTCCCAAGACCTCAGAGGCATCTCTGTCCACGGTACATCTGCCATCACTCATCAACAATTCGTGGATGATAATATGTTGTTTGGGCACCCCTCAGTCCACGAAGCTCATTCTCTCAAAGCCCTATTAGATACCTTCTCTCTGGCTTCAGGAACCACAATAAACACTGTTAAGTCTCAAATCTTCTTCTTTCACACTCCCCCTACAACCCAAAGAGTCATTGCTCGAATCATAGGCTTTTCTATTGCCAATCTACCCTCCAAATACTTGGGTGCACCACTGATAGACTCTGCTATAAAGCACGCATCCTGGCAGCTTCTCCTAGAGAAAATTGAAGGCCGCCTATCTCTATGGACTTACAGAGCCCTCAATATGGCAAGCAGGCTTGTTTTGGTCAAAGCTGTACTACAAACTATGCCTCTATACCTCTTCTCAGTTCTCGTAGTGCCGAAATGGGTGCTCAAAAAGATCAAGGACATGCAGCACAACTTTCTCTGGGGATCCTCAGGGAAAAATCGCAAATGGGCACTAGTAAAATGGTCGACAGTTTGCACACCAAAAAAGCAGGGAGGCCTTGGATTGTGGGATCCTCAGCACAGTAATGCATTGATGGGGGCAAGATTATGGTGGCAATGGGTATCAAGCCCACACACACCATGGGCCAAACTTTGGACTGCAAAATATGCGAATAATAGACCGTCGGAAGAGCTAATCAGAATCACCAATACTGATGCAGGCTCTCTAATTTGGAATGCAGCAAAATAGCATAGAGAAATAATACAACAACACAGTTTCTGGGAGATAAGAGATGGTGGCACTGCCCGATTTTGGGTTGACTCATGGCAACAACGACCCAAAATGTTAGAAGCCATCCCTCCTCAAAATCTTGAGGAAAATGCCATTAACCAGAGTGAAAAAGTCTCTCAGCACTGGACTCAATACATCAATCAAGGATTCAGGCAATGGAAAAAAGCCGAACAGATAATTCATCAAGAAACGGAAGACTACTACAAAGCAATGCACACGGAGCTCACCAATAGGAAAATCAGATATACAAACAAGAAAGACATTTTAAGATGGGGATACACCCCACGAGGGACATTCACAACAAAGGAGGCATATGGGTTGATGCTACAAGCACAGGTACCAGTGGACCCCATTTGGGCACGCATATGGACCCCTGGAATATGGCCCAAAGTATCTACTTTCACATGGCTGCTATATCATAAAAGAATTCTTACATGGGACAATCTCATTAAAAGAGGGTTCCATGGACCTTCATATTGCCCCAATTGCAAGCAGCAAAGCGAAACCATTCAGCACCTCATGGATTCTTGCAACTTGGCCAACCAATTATGGGAAAAACTCACCTTCAGGTGTCAAAGAGCTTGCAGAATCTTGGGGGACATCACAAGTACCATTCGTAATTGGGCCCCTGCTCCCTATAACAGTAAGCTTCTAAATTCTCTATGGACAATCCTACCAGGTCTACTTCTATGGACAATTTGGAAGGAAAGAAACAAGAGAATCTTTAAAAACCAATGCACTCCCCTGGACATCATTTGGAGCAATTTCTGCCAGAACATTCAAGAAACCTTGGCTCTCTAGAAATGGCAAGCAGAGGACCTCCCCACTCAGGCACAGGAATAGAATATTTGGGAGAATTGGAATATATGGATTCCGCAGGTTTAGGATGATCACAACATCTCCACTACCACTACTAGGCCATCCACTCAATGGAATCCCCCTCCAACAAATGTGATCAAACTAAACTTTGATGGGGCCTCAAAAGGCAACCCAGGCAAAGTAGGATATGGAGGCATATTCAGGAATCATGAAGGCAAACCTCTATTACTATACTTTGGATCAATTGGCTGGGATACGAATAACTCAGCAGAACTGGAAGGATTATGGCAAGGAATGTGTCTGGCTCATCAACATAATTTTCACCCTGTTATAATAGAAGGGGATTCCCAAATCCTCATCAACATGGCTACCCAAATACAACTAGGGACCTCAGCTTCGAAAGTGGCTACTAGTTGGAGACTGGTGGCTCGTTTAGAACTAATTGAGCAATGGCTAAAAAACAGGAGAGCTATCACCTTCACTCATGTCAAGAGAGAGGGCAACAAGGTTGCTGATCTGTTGGCAAATACAGGGGTAGATCATGATCAGGTACTCCAATCAGGATCCCTCACCATCCTTAATGATAGAACTCAATTACAGGAATGTACTGACCTAGTGCACAAAGAAGCAAAACTCCCGGATGTAGGTGCACGTAGGGACTGAACTGAAGGCAGGGGAATGAGATGGTAAGTGGCATAGCCACATGGCCACCCATAAACCCACACACAAACCCATAAAATTGCTTAGCAGAAGTGGTAAATGCCATTTAATTTGGCACTTGCATCAACTCGCTTGTGCCAACCTGTCTCAGCTCTGCGTCATGGCACCCTCAGGTAATATACTACCCACCTCCTCTGTCTCTAAGCCTATGCCTCTGAATTGCCAATGTCCCTTGGCTACAATGGAGCCAAGCTCACGCACTGCTATGGGCAGGTGCTGCAACATTCTCTGCTGCATCGAGTTTGGACAGGGTAACCATTATTCTCAGAGTATAATATGCAACCTGATTCCCAATTCTGAGCCTGCTGAGCGTTCTACCTCTGAGCCCCACTCAGTGTCAACCTCTCGCAGGCATTCTCTCCATCCCAACACCATCATGCCCTAACTACGCCACCGAATGTGTAGTAGAAGAGGTAGCAGCAGAGGCAGACTGCCTCGATCTCCACCTTCACCGGTCTCAGACTCCTCCCCCCCCTCAGCTAACTTCATCCCAAGCTGCTATCCAGATACTCATAGTGGAAAAGGCCACACACAAGCTATCCACTCCCACCCTTCGCAAAATGCCCTTCCAACCACTGACATCCCCTCTAGTTCTCAGCAACCCCATCATTCGGCCCAATTCATCTATCACTACCCTCTGAACCAACCACTCATCAAAGCCACCATCACAGTCACCTTCCAAGAGGAGCCATCCAGCGACGAAGGACGCCCAACCTACGCAACGAAGAAGAGGGACAATGCTCAAAGCAAGACTTCTGCAGAGGTGAAAAATCAAGAACCTCAGGCAAAGGACAACACAAGTGTGATGCAGAACGACGAGGATGACCTCGACGATTACAGAGGTTTCATCACTGAAGAACACCCATAAGCACTGCATGACACATGACTCGCTATGCGTCTTCATTTTTTAGGTTTTTGGAAATCATGTCTATAGGTTTATTTTATGAATTTTTGAGCAATCTGTTAGTCTTGAAAATGAAGTCAATAGAATTTTTCTACATTTTCATATGTTGGTTTCCCCTACGCGGGCAGCAAATTCTTTTTGGAGTGGAATGGTTTCCCATTCTTGGGCAGTGTCAAACTTGTTTTTGATGTTATATGCCATGAACCTTGGCACTGAACTGCAGAGACCAAATTCTCCTTGTATCATTATGTTACAGTAATAGATTTTAGACTTATTTAGAAAAAAAAAATATTCTCAATATTATTATCAATAGATGCAAAATACACCAACTTAGATCATTTTGCAAATATTTCCAAAATGAAATCAAAATTCCTTATCAATAGGAGCTTTCAAACATATATAGGTTACATTAGTAATTGCCTCTTGGTACTTTTGGTATTCCCCTCAGTAATTAAAACATTTTAAATTCTTATTTCTTTCTTAGATAATTAAGGAAAATAAGTTGTGCAATTCCTAGAAAATGAAGATGACAGCTACTAGAATATGATTGGGTCCTTAATTGGGACCCCCAAGACCAACCTCACACCAAGCCCACCAAGAAATAGCTAATCCAACCTTCACAACAGGAGAGAATATACACCATCCCACCAAGAAGAAGACACAACATCGCGTACGTTGCTACACCCAGAGCTTCTATGTGCTTGTTTTGATTTACAAATGTTGCTCGAATATCTTCTAGTTGCAATCAATCAATCTTTTTTCATTGCATTTGTTTTTTATTGATTCATGAAGATAGGCTACCCAAATCTCATAATATGATGAAATAATCTTAACCATAATTGGAAGCAACTATTTCTTAAAGACACGGTATTCTAGTGTGTGTTGAGAGAGAACTTATACATTCCTCTTCAACGAGATCATGATAGAATTCATAATTGGTTTCTTCTTGGATGGTTCCACAATGTGTTTTTTGAAATCATATTTGGTGAGTTTGTCAGTGAAAACACTAAAATATATCTCTCTAACATTTAGTCTCTCTTACATTTATCTATCCTCCTCTTTGCCAAGCTTGGATTCTTCTAGGGTTCCAATAGTTGGTAACTTGTTAATCTTGATTAACCTTTCAAGGAATATTTATTTTGGTATTGAGCCAAGAACCTAAAGATGTGTATTTAAGTTTTTATTGAACCTTTAGGGACCTATTTATAGAAACGGATTCATATGTCAATTAATCTTCTCTAATTCTAGGGATTTCATATGGGGCCTAGGGATATTCCTTAGGCCATTGATCTAGTTGGCTTAGAACACTTCATACCCCTTGGAGTTGAGTACCTATGTCATTATCTAATTCTTGTTGTGTGGTAGCTTAGTGGGGATATTCTATAGCTGATGGAATTATTGGTAATCATGTTTGACCATGGCCTTGCAAGACTCGTGCAATTTAGAAGAATAAGACCTGCAATCCTCCATTTTAGTGTCCTCCTACTTTAGGTTCATATTTTTAGCCTTTGATAACTTCACCTAGTGCTCCCTTTCTAGTATACAACCATATTTGAACTTCAACTATTCATGGATGTATTTCATAATTCTTTTTGTGGCTTGAGATAATTTTGTGCTTAGTGATGCCATATCAACCGAATCTTTCCTAGTGTCTAGCACAATTGGCCTTTTACTAGTGACTGACACTAGAGGTAGATCATGAGTTGATAAAATCTTCTCCTTATGATCCACTATCATATTCAATATGTGATCATATCTTAATATCCCTAGTTAACCATTTTATTCTTCCTCATTTGTACGATTCCCATCTCTGTGGTTGGTAAGTGGCCTAATGTGATAATAGGGGTTTATGGTTGGACTAGGTTAATTTCCATCAACATTATGTGCTAATGGGCATATTATTCTTATGCATGTCGTAAGGATTTGATAGTTTCTTCTTTAGATTTGGATTCTGCTTCTTCTTGTTGTCCCTTGTCCTATTCTTCTTATTTCCTTATTTATTCCTCTACCTTTATCTTTTATTCTTTCTCCCTCCTAATTATTTCATCTTATTTCTCCTTAAATTAAAGTTCCTATGTTATGTTAGCTACTTCTTGGAATTTTTAAAGGTTCTTCTCATGTGAAACTTGGGTTGTTTCCTATTGGGCATCTTGGCTTTGGGCAAGGTATTCTCTCTCATATTTGGTTCTCTCCTTTTTCATTTGAGAAGGGTTATAGACTATTCTAGAAATGACCCCTCATACATTTAATCATTTTATATTTCCCTTCCTTTGACCATGTCCTTAATTGGTGTCACAACTATACTTGGATGTCTTAACTTTAAACATTTTCTATTTCCATTCCTTTTACTATGTCTTTGGTTGGTGTCCCACCTATACTTGGATGCTTTGTAATGATTTTTCACTATAAATATAGGATCATATCTTTGTAATGTCAAATCCCAAAAACAAAAGAATTTCAAGGCATCATATTTTGCTTTGGCTTCTTTTATTACTTCAACATATAGCAGCCCACGTGTAATGGCATGTGTGGTTAGGGAGCTAATTATCATGTGCAAGAGATCCACCTACCCATATGTATACTTGATATGTTATTTTTGGTAATATTAATTAGTTAGTTACAAACTTGGGTAGTAGGTGAGGAGCCTTGGTCACTCCAAATATTCCTAGATATGTTCGACCTTGATTAACAAACCAATCACAAATTATGTAAATCACCTTTGTTTTCCTTTCAAACATGTATAGAGAAAGTAGATTAAGTGAAATTTCATACAGTGGCACCAGAAAGTCTTAGAAGATTTTGGTTTATGACTAGATATAACAAGACTCCCATAGGACTTTGCAATTAATGTGAACTAGATTCTCTCGAGATATTCATTGAAAACCAATTATTAGGAATGCATTATTTGCATTGATGATATCCAAGAGCTAGGAGGCTATCAAGGACTTAGGATATTGGTCTTCCCTTGGATTTTTAGGTGTCCTGGTGTTAACTTCCAAGGAGAGAAAGAAGATATCAATAAAATGAAAATTCTTCCTTCAACCATTGTAGAGTACATCGATGGAACCCACCTTCATAGAAGGTTTGTATATTGGATTATGCATACAACCTATATAACACGGTGGCCACTAACTAAAAGGGAATCCTCAATTGTTTTGTAGGTTACCTCTTATTTGGATGGGATTTTAAGCTTCCTTGATCGACCCACCATGTCTTTATTGCTTCTCTAGCTAGGATATCAAAATATACTATCCTGTCCTCATCTAATGTTATCTCTCCCTTGGAGATCTTGTAATAGATCTAAATGTCTAAGGCACTAGATGAAGGAAAAGTGTTCTTGTGATTATCACTGATAATGGATTCTTTAGGGTCAACATGTTTTACAATCAACACAACCACCTCTACACATGGGAATATAGTGGATGTGTAACTACCTTGTGCACCAAGATATTGTAACAACCTTGCATATTTTTTAGTCTAGGTCAACTAGAGGTATATTTTTGTCTATAATAGTGTTGAAGGCCCTGAAAATCGGGTCGACAACAAGGGGGATACCCGCCCGGTCCGGACCTTGGTTGGCAGCTCCTTATCCGTTTGGTATAGCGGGTCCGACTGGGGATAATGGGACCAGTTTCCCAATCTATGAGTGTGTGTGTGTATAATTTGATGTTGCTGATCTAATAGTTCCTATTTAAGATATTCTAATTCTAACTCTAATTTAATTCTATGCTACTGTAATCTAATAAACAGCACATCTAAATATATACTAACCCGGGATGTAATTCTTCTATTATGCGATCTAAAGAGATCTCAAATAACAACTGGTAATAAAGATCATTCAGCGATTATAAGAAAGGAAATCAATTAAGATGAACCACTTCGCATAAAAAGTTAGACGAAATAGTTGTGAAAAACATATCGCATAATGAGCTATTCATACATTAGGCATAAATAAATAGCTATCACCGTACAAAAGTGCCAAATGATAACTCAAGCATTCATGCAATAATACATAAACAACTAAAAACTGTATATCACTTTAACATATAAGCAGAAATGGTCAAGAGATAAAAGTACCATTTATGACTAGTCCTACTTATAAGCTTCAAGCAACAATGATTTATCTCTCCTTGCTCTAACATCCACTAAGAGCATAGAAGTGCAACATCAGTAGCAGATATCAAATGCAAACATCAACAAATCTTGATCCATTCATTCACCAAAACCTCCTCTGAGGGTGCAAAAGTGCATGTTCTAAGGACAAGTTTTTGATAAATTTCTGGACCCTTCTCTAAATGCATGAGAAGGGTTTAAATACTACTAACTATATAACTTAATTACACAGATTTAGGATACGGTTTAAATGACCGCCCTTTTTCTAAGCAAAACTATTTCTAAAAATTAAATCTAATATCTAACTATTTCTGCATTTGCTCCTTAATGTTGCGAGCATTCAATATTTGCCTGGGAGAGTCGGCTGACTGTCTTCCACTTTTGGTTGAGCTAAGCAAACAAAAATGGTAAGAGCTGGCACCATCTTTTCAGCAAAATGGATGATATACTCGAGAGTCATCTTCTGACTATGTGGATTTACTTCGTATGCCCACTAATAATCCAAGTTCAACTTGGTTAACCCTCGAATTGCTTCTGCCTTTTCTTTCAACTTTATGTTTCCAGTTTTTTCTTTACCATTGCTTTCTTGCATTTTCCGGGCTTACAAGTGATTGAGCAGTTAGAGGCTTTTCTTTTTGAGCAATTTTCTCAGTGATGCGCGATTAGCACTAGGCGCTAATCGCGCATCGGAAACTGCCTCCGTTCTTTGATCCAGACCTCTCTGATGCATTTTTCGCCTTTAGCGCCTTTTCCTTCACCGGGTATAAGCTTCAAAATTTGTAAAAATACTACTTTCGTGAGCTTCTGATCTTGAGCGTTAAACCACCTGTTGATATCAGCATTGTTCAATTACTCATTCAACCATGGCTGTGAATGAAAGATCTGTAATGGATAGCTCCACAGCGTTCTATGAATCCGCGGCTTTGTTGCATGTGGGCGTCTCTTCTCTGTCTTTGAATCATTGGAGCATTACCCTTTTTCTTCATAGCTTCCTACACATTGCTTTGCATAACTTCCATTTTTCGTTCCTGCAGTACACAAATGAGGAGAGAGTAATGACAATAAAAATTGACAGGAAAGCTTTTAAATTCTACGGATGTACAAAAACATGCCATCTGACATAACCTGACTCTTCGAACAACACAAAACCATCTTTCATTAACAACTAGCGTATAATTCATTAATTATCATTAAAAGCGCGTATCCAGTTCTTGGTTTATGGAAAACTTTTCTTGAATATTGAGCCAGGGAAATTTGCGATGGACTGTTCCTGCGGTTCGCACCACAACATCGCAGCATCGCATTATTGCAATTTCATTGTGTTGTGTTATCTCAAGGTCATTTGATCACGCTATCGCAAGATCGCGGATCGCAGTATCGCGAAATCGCAGATCGCTGAAATCGTTAAATCGTTATGTGTTTTTCATGCAACTTTGCGATATGCGATATGGCGATATTGCATATCGCATATCAGCGATCTTTTATAAAGGTTTTCCAATGTGATCATTTCTTAATGCATGCAATGCGATGGAGTTCGCGTCGCAATCTCGCAGTTTATCATTTTTACTCATAAGGAAATGTCCTATCATTCTTTGCGCCATGCGATGTTTTCCTAAGGAGTAAAATACATGAGCCTTAATTGATTTTTCGAATTTTTCCTAAGGGTCCCCACTTACCTAGTGTTATTGCTAATACTAAATAAGGAGGGGGGTTGTTGGTGGCCACAACAATTGGCGATTCACTTGGAAGAACCAGTTATCTCTACTTTTCTATTGAATTTTCTAAACTTCCAAAACAGAAAATTTTTCAGAAAATTAAACTTTATTATGGAAAGATAAAGTACATTATGCTCTAAACTGTCAATGATATTTTGTTTCAACCATTTTCCACTTCAATTATTTGCTTCCTCAGGCTAGTCCTTGTATTTACATCAGTCATTACTTGGTCCTGTAAAGATAAAACAAAGTCTCCTCTGTAAACCAGTTTTAAATATGCTCATTTGTCGTAGGTAGAGCCTCTGCTGCCAGCAGGCGTTTATAGCCTCGACAGGGTTACCTGTTACCCAGCAATGATCTTGTATCCTACTTAAGGCAGCCTACAACTTTCAAAGAAAAATCCATATCCACACTTATTGCTTTGATTTTCTTTTTATTCTTAAAGAACAATGTCTTGGTTTGGTAGCCAAATTATGACATAGTCATTCACTTGATTTATAACTTTGCTAAACAATATGGCTCGCGATGAGACCCCTTGTCTTTTGATTGCAACAATCTTTAGTCATTGCCCTATTGTGGTGTATAATATTGGCAAAGTCAGCAAGTTATAATATCTGTGATAATGATAAGCCGGCTCATGATGAGACCTCTCATTCTTCAAGAAAAAGTGTATCCTTGGATCGTTCCTCTAAAAGTTGCGATTTCCTTAGCAGGGAGGAAGTCATTGTTTCCTTAAGATAGCTCTGGACGACAATAATAGATTTTTTGGAAACATCTGTTCTACAGAGAATCTTTATTTTGTTATTGATACCTTTCATTGTACTAAGATAAAACAATTTCTTCACTAAAGGTTGCTTTCATCAAACTTTTTGAAGTTGAAACTGGTATCATATCTAGGCTAAAGTTTTTAACTGTATCTATCAATAATAAAGATCAGTTTTCCAAAAGATTTTCTATTTATACAAGTGAAAAGTTCAAAATTTGAAAGAGAATTGGTGTCTTTTTCGTAAATGCCTAATGTAACCACTCACAACTAGTTTTATTATGAAAAAGAAAAACAACTATTCTACAAAAAATAGAAGAATAATCTTCTATGGAAAATATTTCTTGAGAATTTGTCCATTAACAGGCAAAGGATCCCTCTTACCTGCTAAATCCTATAACACAAACGTTGATGGACCTATGACTTCTACAATCGGAAAAGGACCAAGCCACATTTTTTGAAATTTTGTATGTTTGCCCTTTTCTTCATGAGCCTTGTCCCACTTTAAAACTAAATCTCCCATCTGAAAATATTTTTTGGTCATTATGTTTGAATCAAAAGAGGATTTTACTAGTGCTTGATGATGAGCATGCGTTTTCCTAGCCTGTTCTCGTTGTTCTTCTAATTTGATTATTTCCATTTGTCTTAGCTGTAAGGAGGAAGTGGGTACTTCATCAATGTATTGTACTAAAGACAAAGAGGGAATTGCTAAGTGAGTCAGAAGAACCACTTCTTTCCCATAAACTAAATTAAAGGGAGAAGTGCCGATAGAAGCTTTTTGCGTTATCCGATCTACCCATAAAGCATATATCAAAGCCTTGTGCCAATTTTTATGATTTTGGTCAACTGTTCTTTTAATAATCCTGATTAGGTTTTTATTTGTTGACTCAGCTAGCCCATTACCTTGTGGGTAGTAATTGGCCGAATATTTAAGTTTGAATCCTCTTTTAAGTGCGAATTCAGTCATTGCATTTCCAGAAAAGTATGATGCATTATCAAACATTAAAGTGGATGGCAATCCAAACCTGGTGATTATAAATTGATCTATGAACTCAATGATATTTTCAGAATTAGCCGTCTTGAGCGAAACTGCTTCTACCCACTTAGTAAAATAATCTGTTGCTGTGAGGATGTATCTATGCTACTTAGAAGAGTGAGGAACGATCTCACCTATTATGTCCAAGCCCCACTGACTGAAAGGTTGCTCGATGTTTACCGGCTGTAGTGGCAAGGACGGCTTCTTTTGTCTTCCAGCAGTAGTTTGGCTGATTTGACATTTCCTCAAGTAACTGTGTGAGTCTTTAAACAGTGTGGGCCAGTAATATCCTGCGCATAAGATTTTATGTGCAGTAGCATCTCCAGCATAGTGTCCGCCTGCCGGTCCATCGTGGAGTTCCTGCAAAACTTTTTCAGCTTCACCTTTCTCAAGACACCTAAGAAGAACAGAATCATAATTTTTTCTAAAAAGAATATCATTCATGAGCTGATATTGTTTGGCTTTCAACCTTAGAGCCCTTTTCTTAGTATGATCGAGATGTGAAGGAGCATACCCATTCTTAAGATAATAAATGATATCAGCGTATAATTATTCTACATTGTTTAGGCTTACCTCACACATTTGTACCTCTTCAGATGGAATTTCATAAATTTGCGATGCTCCAGCCAGCACTTTGCAGAAGCCTTAACCTCTTACAATGTTTGCTGGTTTGATCTCAATGTCATATTCTTGTAAGGCAGTAACCCAATTGGCCCTTTTCTCACCCACATCCTTCTGTACTAGAAGATTCCTTACCGCTGGAAACGGTACTATAATCTTAGTATGGGTTTTGAGTAAGAAAGGTCTGAAGTATTTGACTGCTTTGAAAACAGCATAAGCATGTTTCTCCACGTCTGAATAATTTAGTTCAGCACCCTGTAAATTTGAACTAAAAAACACAATTGGGGCTTCCGCTTTTTCTTGATTTGCTTGAGTTAGAATCGCAACATATGATTTATCTGAGGCAAATGTGTATAAAATAAAAGGCTCTAAAAAATTCAGAGTTGCTAAAGATGGAGCATTAATAATAGCTTGTTTGATCAGGTCGAATGCTTCATGTTCATTTTGGCCCCATTTAAAATTTGAATTCCTTTTAATCATGGTTTGCAAAGGAGACACAATTCGTGAAAAATCTGGAACGAATCTCTTTACAAAGTTGATCTGACCAAGGACAGATTGCATGGCTTTTTTGTTATGAGGTAGGGATATTTTAGAAATTTCTTTGATTCTGTCGGGATCAATGTGAATACAGGATTTTGACACTATGAATCCTAGAAGTTTCCCTTCACTTAGCACGAAAAACGATTTCTTTGGGTTAAGTGAAATTCCATACCTTAAACACCATTGAAAGATTTGTTTCAGGTCTTTGAGATGGTCGCTTCGTTTCTTCGAGTACACTGTTATATCAACCAAATAAATTACTACAGATTTATTGACTAAACCTTTGAATGCGATGTCCATGGCTCTCTGAAATGTGGCACCAGCATTAATCAAACCAAATGGCATCTTTCGATATGCGTATGTACCCCATTTAGTTCTGAATGTGGTTTTGAATTGATCATCAGGATGTACCAACACTTGATTGTATCCTGAAAATCCATCCAAGAAAGACATTAATTCTGAGCCCGCCACTGCCTGCAGTATCTGTTCCATAGGTGGTAGAGGAAAATTATCTTTTTGACAGGCTTTGTTAAGGTTTCGAAAGTCAATGCAAATCCTAATATCTCCGTTTTTCTTTCTAACAGGTACCATATTGGAGACCCATTTGGAATGTCTGACGGGAAAGATTATTCTGGCTTTCAATAACTTATTGAGCTCAGTTTTTATCTGATTTTCTAAATTGGGGTGGATCTTTCTCAGCTTTTGTTGGACAGGTTTTTCATTATTGATCATGGGAATAATGTGTTGGATGATAGAAGTGTCGTATGTTTTCAGCTCATCATAATTCCAGGCAAAAACATTTTTATATTGTCTCAAAAGACGAATATACACAAGTTTCTCTTCAGGGGCTAGGCCGAGGCCTAGATTAATGTTTTGTGGTTTAGCATCGGTTCCTAGGTTTACTAATTCGTAGTTCAAGGTTGAAATTTCGAGTTTTGAATTGGTAGACCTCTTAAACCGATCTTTCAAATCGTACAAGTCTTCTAACTTGACCATTGACTTAGGTATAGCATTGTTAGTGCTATTTTGTTGCAATTGTCGATCGTGCTGGTCTTTGTCAATTATTTGATTGGAGTAGGATCCTTCAGATGTGAGGAAATTTACAATATCAGGATCGTCATTGAATACTCTCCAATTTGTGATGTTGTCAGGAATGGATGGTCTAAAGATTAATTCTATTGAGAATCTATCTGGACTAAAATCTTCGAAAGGAATAAACTTAGAAGCTACGTTAGCCAAAAGGTCTGCACTTGCATTTTGGAGTCTGGGGATTGAAGAAATATTAAACGCTATGAAATGCTCAGTCAGATCTTGAACTAAGGATTGATAATGTTTTAAATGACCTGATAAGCAATGTATAGTGTTACGTACCTATTTAACCACAATCTCAGAGTCTCCAAAAACTTGAAGATACTTGACGTTTAACCCGATTGCTTTGTACAGGCCTTGGACCAAAGCCTCATATTCTGTTGTATTGTTTGTGCAATCGAATTCAAGTCTGCATGTGAGCATGATTTTATCTCCTTCTGGACTAATCAGAATGCATCCTGCTCCTGCTCCTTCGTTAGATCTAGAACCATCAAAAAATAATTTCCAAAACAAAGATTTATTTACAGGTTTATCTAAAAAATTGATACATTTCGAACTATCAGTTCGAGAAAAATTTTCGACTTGGGACAAAACAGAGTGTTCTAAATAGGGTGACGCATGAGCATTGAAATTGCCGAGGAAAGAATCTACCAAGTAATTGCCAATAATCCTGCTGTTATATGCTACTGGTTCATTTTCTCCCTCTAAATCCGTTACTATGTACTTCTAATGTAACTCTCGTTCAACTTTTATTTGGTTGGGTTTACCGTTGTAGGGCAGCCACATGTGCAACCATTCAGTTGTGAAGTATCCATGAAGTTTTTCTGACCAATCCCTGCTAAGAATTAAGCCATTGAATTCAAGAATGTCAGCAACTAAAATGTCAATAACTTGACATACCTTTGGGTTGGATGACAACCTTATGGTTACTTGATTTAGTTCGCCAATCACTTCGACTTGAGATCGATCTAGCTGAACTATGCGCACTGCGGATTTCTGTGGTTGAACATTTAACTTGGCACATATGGATTTGGGTAAAATATTCGATGAAGCACCAAAATCTACCAAACAATTGTGCACATTTTTATTGAAGATTTCATAAGTAAGGAGAAACAGTGGAGTGTGAGATCTTTATCTTACTCCAATTAGAGCGATGTCATTTGGATCAATCTTATTGATCGTGCTAGTTGGAGGTCTTCCCATGTTATGGGAAGCTTGAGAAAGTACAACGGCAGGCAAAGGTGCAACTGGCACGGCATGTAATTCTTTCATTATTATCTTTTGTTGATGCTTCAACTTGCTCAGTTCGTAAAGGGTGATGTTGGCCTTAGTCTTCTTCATGTCCTCTATAATATTGTACTCCATTTCATCCGACACTATCAGTGTTTTAGATGGAGTTGTTTCATCTATTTGGATTGGGCTGGTTTGAGTCGCTTTAGACGTCGTTTTCTTTGTTGCGACTTTATCCTTTATTGCAGAGCTTGCGCTCTTCAGCTTAGGGGTAGTTTGGGGAGGATCAAGCTGATTTTTGCTTCGTGTGCTAACTGGGAATACTTCTTGATCTTCTTCTTGTGGGAGGATGAAATCCCACATTCCTTATAATTCCACAACTTCTTCGTCATCAGTCTGCCCTTCAGTGGCAATTTCCTCTTCCTCTTCCTCGGATTCAGCATTTGAAATGGCATTGGGTGGCTTTGAATCTGTTGAAGGACCTCTTTTAAAAGCTCTATAGGGCTTTTTTGAAGAAGTTTCTGCTACTTGCATTTTTATGTCGACCATTTCATTGGACATGGTCTTTAGAACTTTCTGCAATCCTTCCAAATCAAATGGATCTTTTGCTTGTTTCTTCTTGGAGTCTTCCTTGAAGGTGACCTTTTTTGGATTTACATTCCTCTATCGCGGATTTCTTTTCCAGGGATATTATTCGTTTCTCTACTGCTATTGCTTCTTTCATGTTCTCGGCTAAGGTTGTTTTATTGGCCCTGTCCACGAAGATTGCTATGTTCGATGGTAGAGCGGTGATATACCATTCACATCGTACTTCTTCGCTGGGATGGGAAGCAGTAGGAATTTTGCTGAAAATTTTGTTGAAACGTAAATTGAAATCCTTGATAGGCTCTCTAGTTTCGGCTTTAAGATTGGATAGGTCATTGATTAACGTTGTCGTAGACCTGTCATCACCAAACTTGGTCAGGAATTGCTCCTGGAAGATGTCCCAACTTGTGATAGATCCGGAGGGTAATGAAAAATACCATGACCCGACTGTTCCCTGTAGTGTATAAGGAAAAAGCCGAACAACAGCATCTTCATTAGTAACCCCATTGAGATTAATGGATAGCATGAAGTTGTTTATGTGCTCTTCTGCTAGCATGCCTGCCTCGGGATGAAATTTAGGCAGCCATTTCTTAGGATGGGTCGGTATTTGACTCAAGGGTGCAGGCATTAAGACTGCCCCAGGGTTATTCCATGGAGACTGGGCCATTGTTGAACTGCTAACAGAGGAAAGTGCAGAAGATGATCCCTGCGGCTGGGAGGATGAGGATACTATGATTGTAGATGATTGAAGAGGGGTTGTGGGGGTTCCTATGGACAGATGGACGATGATCTGGAGTGGTGGAGTGGATGGTTAACTTCGCGGTGAAGAAGTTGAGATGGACGATGTTGACGAAAGAGTCTCACTGTCGGACTCTTTAGGTGATTTCCTTGCTCTTTTCCTGGTGGGAAGAGGTAATTCGGTTGGCTGAACACTAAACTTTTCACTCTTTAGCCTGGTCAGGGGATGAGCAGGATTGTACTGCGAAGTCACGCTGCCTTGAGATTTATTAGACCTTTGAGGAGAAATGGAAAATCGCTGAAGTTTGTGAATGAGGGATTCGACTTCAGGAAGTTCAACGGTAGATTGTTCTGAAATATCAGGGTGTGTAGCAGCGGTTGATACTCGAGCGACTTCTGACTCTGGATTTAAGTGTAATGGAGAAGTCGGGGGAGATGATGAGGGCGATTTACTCTCAGAATGGTATTCAGATTTAGATTTACTTGCCATTCATAGTTCAGGCCCTCCTTCTAGCGCCAAATATGTTGAAGGCCCCGAAAATCGGGTCGACAACAAGGGGGATACCCGCTCGGTCTGGACCTTGGTTGGCAGCTCCTTATCCGTTTGGTATAGCGGGTCTGACTAGGGATAATGGGACCAGTTTCCCAATCTATGAGTGTGTGTGTGTATAATTTGATGTTGCTGATCTAATAGTTCCTATTTAAGATATTCTAATTCTAACTCTAATTTAATTCTATGCTACTGTAATCTAATAAACAGCACATCTAAATCTATACTAACCCGGGATGTAATTCTTCTATTATGCGATCTAAAGAGATTTCAAATAACAACTGGTAATAAAGATCATTCAACGATTATAAGAAAGGAAATCAATTAAGATGAACCACTTCGCATAAAAAGTTAGACGAAACAGTTGTGAAAAACATATCGCATAATGAGCTATTCATACATTAGGCATAAATAAATAGCTATCACCGTACAAAAGTGCCAAATGATAACTCAAGCATTCATGCAATAATACATAAACAACTAAAAACTGTATATCACTTTAATATATAAGCAGAAATGGTCAAGAGATAAAAGTACCATTTATGACTAGTCCTACTCATAAGCTTCAAGCAACAATGATTTATCTCTCCTTGCTCTAACATCCACTAAGAGTACAGAAGTGCAACATCAGTAGCAGATATCAAATGCAAACATCAACAAATCTTGATCCATTCATTCACCAAAACCTCCTCTGAGGGTGCAGAAGTGCATGTTCTGAGGACAAGTTTTTGATAAATTTCTGGACCCTTCTCTAAATGCATGAGAAGGGTTTAAATTTCTGGACCCTTCTCTAAATGCATGAGAAGGGTTTAAATACTACTAACTATAGAACTTAATTACACAGATTTAGGATATAGTTTAAATGACTGCCCTTTTTCTAAGAAAAACTATTTCTAAAAATTAAATCTAATATCTAACTATTTCTGCATTTGCTCCTTAATGTTGCGAGCATTCAATATTTGCCTGGGAGAGTCGGCTGACTATCTTCCACTTTTGGTTGAGCTAAGCAAATAGAAATGGTAAGAGCTGGCACCATCTTTTCAACAAAATGGATGATATACTCGAGAGTCATCTTCTGACTATGTGGATTTACTTTGTATGCCCAGTAATAATCCAAGTTCAACTTGGTTAACCCTCGAAATGCTTCTGCCTTTTCTTTCAACTTTATGTTTCCAGTTTGTTCTTTACCATTGCTTTCTTGCGTTTTCCGGGCTTACAAGTGACTGAGAAGTTAGAGGCTTTGCTTTTTGAGCAATTTTCTCAGCGATGCGCATCAGAAGCTGCCTTTGTTCTTTGATCCAGGCCTCTCTGATGCGTTTTTCGCCTTTAGCGCCTTTTCCTTCACCGGGTATAAGCTTCAAAATTTGTAAAAATACTGCTTTCGTGAGCTTCTGATCTTGAGCGTTAAACCGCCTGTTGATATCATCATTGTTCAATTACTCATTCAACCATGGCTGTGAATGAAAGATCTGTAATGGATAGCTCCGCAGCGTTCTGTGAATCCGCGGCTTTGTTGCATGCGGGCGTCTCTTCTCTGTCTTTGAATCGTTGGAGCGTTACCCTTTTTCTTCATAGCTTCCTGCACATTGCTTTGCATAACATCCGTTTTTCGTTCCTAAAGTACACAAATGAGGAGAGATTAATGACAATAAAAATTGACAGGAAAGCTTTTAAATTCTACGGATGTACAAAAACATGCCATCTGAAGTAACCTTACTCTTCGAACAACACAAAACCATCTCTCATTAACAACTGGCGTATAATTCATTAATTATCATTAAAAGCACGTATCCAATTCTTGGTTTATGGAAAACTTTTCTTGAATATTGAGCCAGGGAAATTTGCGATGGACTGTTCCTGCGATTTGCATCGCAACATCGCAGCATCGCATTATCGCAATTTCATTGTGCTGTGTTATCGCAAGGTCTTTTGATCGCGCTATCACAAGATCGCGGATCGCAGTATCGTAGTATCGCGAAATCGCAGATCGCTGTAATCGTTAAATCGTTATGTGTTTTTCATGCAACTTTGTGATATGCGATATGGCGATATCGCATATCGCATATCGGCGATTTTTTATAAAGGTTTTCCAATGTGAGCGTTTCTTAATGCATGCGATGCGATGGAGTTCGCATCACAATCTCGCAGTTTATCATTTTTACTCATAAGGAAATGTCCTATCATTCTTTGCGCGATGCGATGTTTTCCTAAGGAGTAAAATATATGAGCCTTAATTGATTTTTCAAATTTTTCCTAAGGGTCCCCACTTACCTAGTGTTATTGCTAATACTAAATAAGGAGGGGGGTTGTTGGTGGCCACAACAAATAGTTGGGATGCCTATGGTCATGCATATGATGTATGCTTGTAAGTGAAGCATACAATGTCTATTAACTTGGGACGAGGTGAGAAAGTGTGTCACTTTTCATTTAGTATCTCAAACATAGGGGCATTGTAACCATTTTCTTGACACGTATAGAGTTTCCCTACATCACCCATTAAAAAAAACATAGTATACGTATTAATTCACAAACATTAAATACAAGAAACTATGAGGTATCGATTCAAGGATGTTTATGATTGTTTACTGGTTTATTCTTCCACTTTTAAACCTACGCAGACACCCCAATTTCTTGTGGAGAGGCAAAGGAAAAAATGATAAGAATAACTACGAGTAGGACAATGAATGATAATGCAAGTCATAAAATCATATTCTTGACAAGGCTAGTTCCATATGACATTGTAAAGATGTTTCTTTATGTTACATAGCATGAGGCTAAGGCTTATGTGAGACAAAATTTATGTTATTTTATTCCTTGGTGAGAAGTGATCAACGTGTGACTAATAATAGGGCCAAAGTTTAATGAAAAGGATGGACCAAAGGTGCAAATATGGTTCCTCAGAAAGGAAAACCTAGGTGATTAGGTGAAATTAAATAGAGAAGAAGAAAATATTAACAATATAGTGATATCCAGTAAGGGGTTTTCAAGATTCCAGGATCTTAATGGCACAACAGAATTTACTAAGGGGACAGTAAAAAATTGTAGCTTCAAAGGAAAAATCCTAGGTCTAAGTGGGAAATAAAATCAATGTGATTAAAAAGTTTCATATCATGAGGTCCTTATCATGTGTTGAGGACATTTTATAGGTTCCATTGTGGGCTATACTAGATGGATTTAGCACATGGAGAGTGAAAAATTGATAGTGCTTGATGGGAAATGTGACAGTGCAATCACCCACTTTATTAGTTAATGGCGAGAAAGGGGTGAGTGGGAGGTTTAGGAATGAGAAAGAGAGACATTTGGGCCATTGATGGAGATCAGAAAATTCATCCAAAAAATAAAAAAATAAGATAAGAATCAAAATTTGAGTGGAAATGATTTTCCTCTTACTTGAGCTGAGTTGTTTGACCCCCAAAACTAATGAGGAATGAATAAGTTGTATCTCCAATCAATTCTTTTAGTCTCAGAAGAGGAAGAAATAACTAAGAACTATGAGGAATGAGAGTGATATAGGGCCTTTGCAATGTTTTTTTCTAGAGCTTAGGCATGAGAAGACCAGTAATAAATGCCTGTTCACATTTTAATTCCACTAATATTCATGTCATCGATACACTAAAAGAAGATGAGACCCATTGTGATATGGAAAAAGATTCAAAAGAGAGAGTTTGTATTACTAGACTAACCAACATCATATCAATAAAATGCTAAGATAACCCTTATCATAGTGATATATCACTGAGATAAGAATAATCACAGTGATATAGCAAAGAGATAGTCATGATGATAGTGATATACCATTTGGATAAGTAGTTTTTAGGAGTAAGTGATAAGTCATTTTTAGAGATTTATATCATTGGTGAAGTCATTATTGAATCATTGTATCACTAGGCTAGTCATAATTTTGGTGATATGTTGTAGGAAAAAGCAAGTTCGATAGAAAAAAACCTAAATTAAGTCACATTTTGAGTCTGATGCTTCAAGAGAAACCACTCTTCAGAGCATTATATCACTACAATGACCAACCTTCTCATGTTGTCTTACTAGAATGGAAACATCATGATGTTGTATCGCTAGGGAAAACATCTTATAGGCCCTATATCACTAGGGAGGTAACTTCTCAAAAGATTGATTGATGTTCATCTTAATTGATTTCAAATCCAACAGCTAAGAGAAGGTAAAATCAAGCATAGTAGTGGCATGGTGAGACTCTTTAGTAGATGGGAGCATTAGCTTTCTCTAGGAAAAGGTGATATTTAGAGAAAAATGAGGGGGTTATTGTAATATCTTCAACAATTAGTGATGTAGTCATAGAATTTGTGAATCTTTATGCATTTCGTGTGAATACGTTACAAATCACCTATGATAAGTGTTATTTTAGGGTGTATTGATCTTTACAGGAAGGTACGATTGATTATAATAGTGGTACGTTAACCTTACCTTCCCATATCTTGGTTTTTTCCTAAGGAATGACCAAAATAGTATAACATACAACTTAGGCTTACCTCTTTATATTGGAATTTGATGCTACTAGGAGAGTGATATTTCAAGAGATAGATATATCAATAATTCATTACGAGTATCTAGTGTTCTCCACTACCTGCAAGTGTCCATAGCTGCAATGGAGGCACCACATAATCATAGGCCTTTTTTCACTACCATCAAGCATCCATACCCTAACAAGGGTACGTATGTGTCTCGTCCTTTTAATAATACTTTCTCAATCCCTTACTTTTATGTGTATTCACAAATGTGTGTGTATGTGTGTGTGTGTGTGTGTGTATAGGCTCAACTCGACCATAAGGTTTATGAGGGATCCTATTCCTTTTTGTGTAAGATGGTTGGGATGATTCCCATACATGAAATTTTATAGACTTCTTATAATAGATATGTGTATCTCTTCTCAAACCTTTATGCTTTAGGCCAAAATGAGGCCTATGCTAAGAATATATAGGGTGTTTTGAGATCTACCAACCATCTAAGTAATTGGGTTAGCATTGATTCAACATTCTCATTCTCACTATTCACAGAGTGTTCCCCACATGGTATTGATCATATTATATATAGGGAAAATTTAAGACCGTGATTAGAGTGAATTGGTCCCATATGTTACATAGATTCATGGTCCAACCTATATTATTATTGAAAGACACATTTTTGCGGTGACGTATTCTATTAGAGAAAATGTAGGGAATCCACTTTCAAAGTGAAATTCATTTATTTACAAAAATAAATGATGTTAACTAAAATTGAAAAGCAATCTGGAATGAAAAAAAATGGAAAGAAAGCTTATTTATGTATAGATGATAGAAACTAAGGCCATTGCATGAATTATTCTTTTAGAATTTGGGCCATTTAAAGGGAGAAGTTCTATTTCTCCCTCTATATTGTTAAGTTGAGCTATTCTTAGGACAAATTTTTATGCAACTATGTAGGTACTAAGCCATAAGGACTTAAATTTGGTGTGTTTACCCTTATCTTCATGTGCTTTATCCTGTTTCAACACGATCTCTCTTAATTGGAATTCCTTCACACCAATATATTTATTGTCAAACTATTTCTTGATAGTCTACTAGTGGGTTGGAAATCTTCTATTGTGGTTTAATTCTCTCTTCTACGAGTTTCATCAAAGTATTAATTGTACTTTAAATTAGTAAAGCTAGTTGAGGTTGGGAATCCTGAGATAATTGTAAGGAAGGTAGCGAGATATTGGGTAGTAGTATAACTTTTTTTATATACACTATGAAATAAAGGAAGGTCCCTAAAGTAGATTTGGGGTTTACCTGGTTTTCCCACAATCCATTGGTCAAGGTGTTTTTCCAATTCCTAAGTTGATCTACTATTTTTCTCTTTAAGATGTGACTCGGTTTTTTATTGCTAGACTTATGCAATCCATTTCCTTAGGGGTAATAATTTTATGGGTGCTTCAAAAAAATTCCCTTCTCTAATGCATATTCTATTAATTTTAAATATGAGCAATATTAAGCATTATAGACTACCAAATAATTTGGAATGGAAAACATGGTGATATTTTGTTTCTCAAGGAACTATATGACCACTTGATAACTGATTGTAGTCAATAGAACAACCTCTCTCTAATTGGTGAAAGAGTCAATGGCTATTGGGATATAGTTGTGATGTTTCAAGGAATGAGGGAAAATATCTTGGATTACATCGAATCCCTATTGTTGAGATTTTTTTCTACAATCACTAGTTTTTCTACAATTACATCAATTCTCGTAGCTACTTCTACATGAAAAATGACCTTATTATAGGATGAAGAACTATTACTTTTATGCCTCTTTTTAGGATTTATAGCTAGAACTGCTTAAACACCTTGTACACTGCATAGGCTTTCTTTTATATGTAAATATACTTCAACTTGGAACCTCGTAAACACATATTCATAAAATATATTGGACTTTCATCTCTATAATTGTATTTTTATGTGAATGTGACTGCTAAGGAGAAATCAAATGAAAAGGTGTATAATGACAATTCATTATTGAACTTAGGATTGTATAAGGTATGCGCCTATTCCATGGCGTCCTTTATTCTACTAAAATCCTTTGTTTCCATTGTAATCCATATAAATTGGGCATGCTCTTAATCATATACTAAAGAGGCTTAATGATCTTGGTGAAATCAATACAAATCTTCTTACAAAGTTTATTTTTCCTAGGAAGGACTCCATGGAACTATTTTTGTTGGGAGGAGGTATGTGTGTGATTTATTTTAAACTATATAGGAATATATATATACCTTAATTAGATATTACATGGCCTAGAAGGTTACCTTTGATTGTGACAAAAATTCCCCATTTTGGATTGACCAAATCCCCTATTTTCTGCACATTTTGAATATTTTCATAAGGTGGTGTGCGTGGTCCAATGTTTGATTAGATAATATGGTGAAATCACCAATATACACCATAATGATATGCCTTAAAATTCCACAGAAGGCAATGTCCATTATAGACTAAAAACTAGCACTAGCATTCATTATCCCAAAAGGAATGTGCCTAAAGGAAAAGGTCTCCCACCTGGTGTGGAAAGTGGTCTTAATCCTATATTCTTATGAAATAAGGAACAAGTTATATCTAGAGAATCCATCTAGTAGACAAAATATTTAAGAGCCTCAGACTTAAAAGAGGTATGTTCCATAGGTGATCTGAAATCCCAATCGAAATTGATGCTAGTTCATTAACTTTTTAAAAGTATTTGCATGTATTTAAAATCACAGTTAAACAATGATAAATTTAAAATACATAGGAAACTTGAAGAAAAAAATAGCAGCAAATGGAGAGAAATAACCAAACACATATGAGAAAATGACACCAACAAATTGATCACAGAGTTTGGTTATCTTCAAGCCTAATTTTTCGGGCTTGGTCTTCAATGGGGAGAAATTTTGTATTAAAAATTTTCAAAATCCATAAAATCTACATATAAAATCCTTTAACTATAACCCAAACTGACTTTACTGTGTTTTTCTTTTTCTCTAGATCTTGTAACAACTTTCAGATTTGAAAAAGACTTCCTGGTTTTCATAGAATGTCTCTCTAAAGTTTAACTATGTTGCTTCCCCTTTCTACATAAAAACCCACTTTTTGCACAAACATACAACTCTTGTTTATCTTGTGGTGCATTGGCATAGTTTTAGAACAAAATCTGAGAAGTTTGGCGATCAAATCCTGACCTCCCCACCATGGTGGTGTGATACGATACAATGCATATAAAAAAAAAATAGAAAACAAAAAAACAAAACAAATGATATGGTTTATCCACCATATTGTAACCACCTCCCATTATATCCCATTTATTACCCTTATCCCTCCATCATCCTTCCACGTAACTCCATAGATATTAAAGATATCCCACCACATATTTATCCTTAATACTCCATGTAGTATGGTTCCACCACCATTTATTACATTAACACCCAATCCATAATACAAGGTATTAAAATAAAGAAAATCATAATATATGATATGTCGTGGATTTAAAATGAGTTTAGTGCTGAATGGATATGGCAGATTTTGGATAGTTTCGGATTGTCGGTGAGTATGGAAAATCCGCAAACAATGGAAGGCTCTACCTTCTTTTATGCCAAATGCAATTGCTATTCACTTCAAATAAAATTGGTGGAGATTGATCTAACAAGAACCAAACATATCCCAAAGTTAAAGTGTCAGATCTGTAATGCAGAGGTCACATGATCAAATATTGTCTAGTCCGCTTAGCAAACTTTTGACCAACCGAGACAAGCCACATGTTTCCCTTTAGTCGGGTTATTTGTCGCCAAGTCAGCACCACATGTAAACATCATATTGATCCATCTCCTTCAATTGTTGTCTGCCAATTGGCGCCATATGGTGATGCCATGTCGTAGCCTAGAACCCTAAGCTATGGAACCATGATATAGAACCATGCGTTGACTTTGACCTCTAGAACCATGTGTTGACCTTTTGACTTTAACTAGTTGACTTTTCCCTTTTGGAGTTTTCCTTGAAAACTTTGACTTGGCATAACTTCTTCATACCAAGTTAAATGTTTCACATTCAAGTTGCATTGGAATAATTTTTTAGATCTCTACATGATGGCGCTACTTTCACTCAATTCTAATGACTTTAAGTTTTTTCCCATTAATCCCTTTTGGATCAATTTAAATCATTTCAGATAATTCCTCATCATTCCTCCCCACTAAGACCTTTTGGACCACCAAAAGTCTTTACCTAGTTTTGACATGAAGACAATTTTCCTCCACCTATCCTGTATCACCAATCCATTTTTTCCTATGCACTTGTCTCATCAAAATTAGTTGTAAAACCACCATCACAATGGAAAACACATTGTTAGTTGTTTGCATGTTTCCACATCTTTCTATTTCTATTTCTTTCACCATAACCCATGTACAACACATCAATAGCGATAATAAAAATAAAGATGCTAATGTAAACAAACCAATATGTTTACCCTTCTTTCCATATATGTACGAAAACACCTCATATCACACTGTTGTTGTCTCCTGAAGCATAGCATGCTTAGATATACCTACTGCCACCATCTTGCTTTCTTACTTCTTTTTTGCTAATGCAAGAGTTGTGCCTTCTATTCAAAATATTCAAAGGGTAAAATTACATAAAATACAACCAACTGTAGGCTAAAACTTTTAGCCCTTGGTAAAAGCCTTAACAAAATACAAATCCACCAACTAGGTCCTAAAGATCCAAACAACAAACTTGTACATAAAAGGCTAAAATCACGAAGAATTATCGTGCGATAAACGACCTGGACCCACCAACCTGCACATTTATCCTCGACCATTGATTCTCCTCACTTGATCCAACGGCAGAGGATCATATCACAAGACCAAAAAGTAGAGAGAATTACCATGCGATGAGGGCGGTATTCTCTCCCCAACCTTGGCCACGTGTTGCGTGGTGAGTGGAATCGCTCCCAACTCCAAAATACTACTTCCGGCTTGAAGGGCATGCGATAAACCAGAAACCACCCCGAGGGCGGTATTGACACCACAGGAAGTAATGTGAAGGTTTTGAGTCTGCTGAGAAAGCCTGGACTCCGGCCCATCGCACCATCCCATCTCCTCAGGCGCATGAACCAAAGGAAGATGAAAATCCATCTGTCCATCTATCCATCCAAGAAACACTGTCTACCAAGCAGCTTCAACCTGAGACTTCTGGGTTTCCACTTACCTAAGTTGAGGAGGCAGACAGAGACTTGCATCCCAAATGTGACATAACTTCTGAAATAACACTTCATAATGAATCCAAATCAACTAGACCCCGTCTCTATGGATCTGTTTCGAAATAACGTTTTGTCCTCATCTGCCTAATCGAGACAATGCTCCCTCAGTCTATTCTGAGGCATCTCTTGCCAACTCAACTTGACCCTGGTTTTGGTGTAGAGAACCCCTTGATTGGCTAGAATGTCCACCAATTTATTTTCCATCCTTCGCAAATGAGTAAAACTCATGGTTCATAAGCACAGAAGCTGAAACTGAATCCTTTGAAAGACCCGAAGCAGCCTCCAGTGTCTTGAGACTTTTTCCGGCTCTGTGCCACAACAGATTCTCTTGACCGAGTTAATGATTAACTCCAAATCAGCTTCAATTATTATATTCTAGAGATTATCCTGCTTCAGGAATTCTAAACATTTCTCAAGTGCCATTAATTCCACCATATTGTTTGTAGCTCTTCCCAAATGGCAATGGAAAATAAAAAGGATGCAACTATTTTCATTCCTTAACACCCTTCCAAAACCAACAATACCTGGGTTGCCTTTTGAGGCCCCATCAATGTTGCATTTCAAAAAACCCTGAGGGGGGGGGATGCCAATAATCTGGCTTATTGTCCAGTTTCATCACCTTCCTGTCCATGCCCTGTGGTATAATCCCTTGCATACCCAACTGAAGATGTATCTGCATTTCAGCTTCTGAAGGTGGATTCTTTAGGGAAGTTCGCACTAAAGTACCTACCGTCTCCTTAAGCTATCTTAAGATCTACTCAATAATGCATTGGGAGGAAAAAAATTTATTTTTGAAGATTCTGATGTTCCTTTGTTTCTAGACATTCCATATTATGAAGCTTGGAGTTAAAGCCCAAGCTGAACGAAGAAATTCATAATCAGAGAAATTTCGTCTCCAGTTGTTTAGGGTATTGATAATGCTTCCTTTGTCCCTGTCTATCTGTTGGAAAATTGTGGTAAAAGTGTCCCACAACCTAGAGGTGAAAATGCAATTATTGAGAAGGTGCTCCATTTTTTCCTCTTGGGCTTCATAGAGCTGGCATTTAGAATTTCCCAAAACACCCATCTTCTAAATGTTTTCCCAAGTCATAATTTTCTTATAATGTGCCAGCCACATGAAGAGTTTGATTTTCATCCATCCTTGATACCTCCATAGGTTCTACCAAACCCTGTCCAATACATTGGAATCCAGCTCTAGGATTATGCGCTTTGCCTCCTTAAGTTTGAAGGTACCTTCATTATTTTTACCCCATCTAAGTTGGTCATGGCCCTCTGAAACTAGAATTTTCCTTTGGTCCATCAACTTTTGCTTTCAAGAGGATATCATCCCTGTATTCCATATTCTTCCAGGTTCTCCATTTTCCTTCACTATTGGTTTGATCCCAAAAATATTTTACCCTAAGTAAACCTTTGGTATTAGTTTCTTTCTTGAGGTCCAAAAAGTCCTCTCTTAATAGTGTAGGTTCTTGTTGCCATTTATCCTCCCAAAACAAAGCAAAATCTCCCTCTCTGATTTCCCAGAAGCTATTTTTTTGCACTAAGCCTCTATTCTCGCAGGTTTTATTCCAAATGTAGGAGCCTTTTATGATGTCAATCATCCTTATGTGATCATTATCTTGCCAAGTGCTGGCATATTTTTCTTTCCAAATACTATCCCACTGAGCCTTTGGATCTTTTACCCAACGCCACCATAATTTTGCCCCTAAGACTTTTCTTAGTACTTCTGGATCATCCCATCCAAGACCTCCATGGTTTTTAGGTTTGCAAATCTTATCCCAAGCTACCAAGGCCCATTTCTCTCTCCTCCCCCTTACCCCAAAGAAAGTCTCTTTGAATGGTTCTAAATTGTTGCAAAACTCCTTTTGGAGCTGGAAGGGATGAAAGCATGAAGACGGGGATTGATTGAAGTACATCTTTTGTAACAACCAACCGGACTACCAAGTTTAAAGATCTAATAGTCAATTTCCGGGTTTTATCGTGCATCTTATTAATCACCGGCTCCCAAATGCTCTTGTGCAAAGATTTATTAGTTAGAGGAACTCCCAAGTATTTGGAAGGAAGGACATCCCTTTGAAAGCCCAGAATTCTGGAGATATTCCTCTGGATAGGAATATTAGTATTAAAGAAAAAAATATTAGATTTGGAGAGATTTACCTCCATACCTGTAGCCATGGCAAAGTCACACAGGATTTGTTTATAAGCTAGTGCTTCTTTGACTGTGGGGATACCCTGCAGCATAGTGTCATCAACAAATTGTTGATGGGTCAAAGCCTATCCAGTCTCAGAGAGTTGGAGACCCTTGATGTTACCCACTTCTTTCGCATGCTTGATAGACCGCCCAAGTCCTTCCATCATGAGGATAAAGAGAAAGGGAGAGAGCGGATCTCCCTGCCTGAGGCCTCTTGAAGGAGTAAAAGTCTTGGAAGGAGAACGATTAACCAGAATTGAAAAGCTAGAAGATGTTACCAGGGCCATAACCCATCTTACCTAGTTATGGTCAAATCCAAATGCTAGACGGACCTTCCTGATATAGGTCGAATTCAACTTATCATAAGCTTTGGATAGGTCCAATTTCATAATCATTCCTGCCTTCCTACTGCTTAACAATGAATGCACCACCTCATGCGCTTGAATGATGTTATTGAGAATTTGTCTACCGTCCACATAACCTGATTTCTCCACAAAAACTAGAGTAGGAAGAAGGGGTTTGAGTCTATTGGCAATAACTTTGGATATTATCTTATACACCACATTGCACAAAGTTATGGGCCTAAACCTGTCTGGAGTCTAATCATTGTCCTATTTGGGGATCAAGGAGATGAAGGAAGTATTGAGCACCTTCAAAATGGTTCTATTCATCCTCGAGTCCTCCACTACATTCAGAATATCTTGTTTAACAATGTTCCAGCAAGCTTTAAAGAAATCCACATTGAAACCATCAGGGCCTGGCGCTTTACCATTTTGCATTTCTTTGATGACCTCACTAACCTCCTCTTTAGTCACTGGCCTATTGAGATTGAAATTATCCTCTCTTGTTACTAGCCTAGGTATATGCCTTGTTAAGTCCCTGATAAAATGAGCTCTGTCTGAAATGGTCTCCTCTGCTATACCTCGAAAGTGCTGAACTAACACAGTTTCTATATCTTCATGGGTATTGAGTAGATGACCTTCGGCGTCCTTGATCGAAGAGATCCTATTATGAGATCTGTTCGCCATGGTGGATCTGTGGAAAAATCTAGTGTTTTGCTCCCCTTATTTTAGCCATTGAACTCTAGATTTTTGTCTCCAAAATATTTCCTCTTGTTTACATAAGTTCTCCCAATCTTGATGATGTTTGGTGACTTGATCATTTCTGACTCTATCAAAGCCATCCATGATAAGGGCTTGATTGAGTTCCTGCATTTTATCTTCAACAGCTTTTTTCGCTTCAAAAATATTGCCAAATTCATTCTTGTTCCAATATTTGAGTCTGAGCTTGATGTGTTTTAGTCTTTTGTGTAGTAGAAACATTCTTGTACCCCGAATATGTAGATCTTCTGTCCACCATTTTGCAATGTTGCTGATAAAATGTGGGTGGGTGAGCCAGATATTCTCAAATCTAAAAGGTCTATTCTTAGGGGTGCTAATGCCTTGAACCTAAAGTTGTACAAGCCAACGGTCCGAGCCTCCAAAGGGGAGAATTCTCACTATCATTTCCTTGTCAGTGAGCATAAGGTCCTCTGAGATTATGAATTTGTCTAACTTTGAGGCTACTTGAGATTCTCCTCCTCTCTTATTGTTCCATGTAAAGAGGCCATTACTCATATCAGTGTTGACTAGCTTCATATTCTTTATAAAAGTTTGAAATGCTATAGAGTCTTTGCTTAAAGTTCTGGTTCCCCCTTTTTTCTCTGAAAGTGATTTGATCATGTTGAAGTCCCCACCCATGATCCATGGTACTCCTGCATGTCTATCTCTTAGTTCCACAAGAGAATCTAGAAACCTGAGTTTATCATCCAGTCTTTGGGGGCCATAAACATTTGTAACCAGATAAGTCTCCCTATCTCCCACAGGCTGAATAACCACTGATAAATAATTCCTAGATGCCTCAGCATCTATTATGCCAATCTTTTGGGGGTTCCAAAGAGTGAGTATGCCTCCTACTGTTTTATTTGCTTTGAATTCTAGAAACTCATATTTATTAAACCATTTGTTGTGTATTTCTTTTATTTTTTGAATGGAACATTTAGTTTCCTGGGTAAAGATCATATCCAGAGCTTCTTGTTTCATTCTATTGCTAACTATTCTTTGTTTTCTTTTACTACCTAGACCTCTAATATTCCAAGATGTCAATTTCATTATGAAAGATTTGTAAAGGAGTAGCTCCTTAGGGCTTTCATCTTACCTGAATCTATCATTAGCTTTCCACATTCCATCAATAACTCATTCTGCTTCTTTCTGCCTCTTTTCTTTCTTGGATTTCTGGGAGCTAATCCTGGTGTGGTTTTCATAGTTTTCACACCTTTGTTGCCTTGCCTTTCATTGTTTCTTTGCCTTTCCAGCCCTTTAGCCCAAGTTTTCCATAGGAACAGCTATTGTACTCTATTGAACTCTTCTTGAGGTAGTGAGTCTACCCCTCCCATGGTCCCATGTTTCAAGAACCCTTCCAGATCTAGGTGTTCCCTATCAATAATATCCTGCAGTTCATGATCCTCCATTTCCATCTCACTCTGGGTCATTTCTTGGTCCATTTCCAGTTCTCCATCACTCAGCGTTGTCTCTTTCTGTTTATTAATATCCTGTGTCTGCCCACTATTTTCTTCTTTCTCCTTCTCCCCTAGGCTGCCTTCCATTACCTGATCTACTTTTGTTATCTCTTCCTCTTCTTCTAGTACTTGGAACCTATTCAGACTGGCTTGTTGCCCTTCTGTTTGATGTTTCTTTGGCCCCCTTTTGCCCCCTTTTCCTCTATATCCCACTTTGTGAAAGTTTTCAGTGTCTTTCATTGTAGTAGATTTACTTTTGTTCTCTATTTTACTGAGAGGGCAATCTCTAAATAGGTGCCCATGCTCATGGAACCTGCGACATCTGAAAGGAATATGTTCATAATCTACTGTTTGTACCCATTTTTCATCAAAAACATCCAAGATGACCTCATCTGGTAGAGCTCCAAAGAGATCCATCTCCACACATATTCATGCAAAGGAAGTATATTTTCCCCTTCTGGTGGCCTCATATGCTTTGACAAAATGCTCTAATTTATTTCCTATGGCAGATAATGATTCAATTTGCCAGTAATCAAGAGGTAGGGAATAGAGTCTTACCCAGATCGGTACCGAGGTGAAAGTCTTTCTCTCCGGGACAAAATTCATCATCCAAGGCCGCATGTAGAGGCCTGCAGCTACATAGAAGTAGCGCCCTCCTTCAAACACCCTGTCTTTGTCCTCAATATTTGTAAAGACCACAGTGAAGAAACCCTTTGACCCAAGATGTAGATCTATGCCTCCTTGTTCCTTTTCTGTGGGCCATAATCCCATGAATTTACAAATGATAGCATAGGTCCGCATGTGGTCCCTGTGCGCCTGCAGAGCAGGATCATTTAAAACTACTCTAGGTGTGACCTCAGCCTTGGGTTTACATGGCCCCTTTTGCGTTTTGTTTTCTGCTTTCTGTTTCTTGTCTTCTTCCTCATTTTCTTTTGTTCTATTGTCCTCCCTTGTTTTGGTTAAATCTTGTTCCTCTTCAATGTTCCTTTTCCCTTCTCCTGAAGGACCTTTGGCAGTTTCTATCAGTTTCTTACCTTAGTTGGCCACTGCCTGACTATAAGAGGGAGTGGAGCTCCCCCCTTTGCACCCCTCCATGGAGTTCAACACTTGCAGAAGCTTGAAACCCTAGCTCTTCGTCCTCAAACCTTCGTTTCCTAGCTTGATTCCTATTTCGTCTAAGCGTTCATCTTGCTTTCTTACTTCATATCAGCTATTTTTCTCACTTTTTTAGACATGGGTGGGAATCTTTCACTTCTCATTCCCACTGCTAAAATACGAGTCTCATGTTTAGACTCAGGTTCATGATTTAGCTGTGTTGTTCGATCCACTTACTACTTGCCATTTCACTTCCTTTTCCAATCTTGGAATTGCTTAGGCTTTTGTTCAGGGTGTAGCTTCTAGCAGTGTTCTCTGACGTGACCACATTTCTTGCAGTATGAGCAAGATCGTTTCAGATCTTTCTTATCATCACAAAAACTTGGAATACTTTCTTCATACTTTTCCTCCTTCGTCATGACCATCATATTCTTGTAAAAATCTCTTCTCTTCCAGGACTTGGCAATGTGATGGTCAGATAACCCAAAAAAAGTGCACACTTTTCTATTCCATAAGATTTTCACATCGTGAGTCTTTCTAAAATAAAAAATAATGTTGAAAAATTTAACTTTATTATACCTTGGATGACTGTCTCTAGTGCATGCATGTTGTGAATATTTTATGTTCATTCTTTCAATTGACATCTCACATGCCTTACTACCAGACCAATATTCTTTTCAATATTTTTATATGACTAACACATAGAAGGTATCCCCAACTTCATCTTGAGTGGTGAGGATGTATGATGTATTTTTTGAATGTACAGTAATCTCATCATTTTGGATTAAAAAAGGTATAGCAAATTTTTCTCAAAATTGCTCTTTCTTGGCCTTTTGCAGCTTGAGACGCAATGTTCGCTTCTCATCATTTGTGGTTTTGAGAAGCTTCTTGAGCTTTGCATTTTCCAGTTGAATACTATGGTTAAGATCCTCCAAATCCTGCAACCTCCCTCATTTCAAGCCTTTATCCACGTCTAATCTGATAAATGCTTCTTCCCCTGGTGATCATGTACATTTAAACAAAACTATCAATAATCGTTATGATACCACTTGATCTGAAATCCCAATCGAGATTGATATTGGTTTATTAACTTTTTAAAAATGTTTTCATGTATTTAAAATCAACATTAAACAAAGCTCAATTTAAAAGACATTGGAAACTTGAAAGGAAAATTAGTAGAAAATAAAGAGAAATAACCAAACACATAAGAGAAAATGACACCAACACATTGATAATGGAATTTGGTTATCTTGAAACCTACCTCTTTGGCGCCATCTTTAATGGGGAAACCTTTTTATTCAAAATTTTCAAAATACATCAAAAGTTATAGTCGAAATTGACTCTGTTGTGTTCTTCTCTGACTCTAAATACTATAGCAAGTTTTCGATTTGAAAAAACCTTCCCGATTTACCTGAAATGTTTCTCCAAAGTTTAATTATCGTGCTGCCCTTTTTGCATAAAACTCCACTTGCTGCATAAACATACACTTATTATTGATCTTGTGGTGCATTGGCATAGTTTTATAACAAAATATGAGATATAGGGTGATCAAATGTTGACCTTCCCGGTGTGGTTGTGTGATACGACACAATGCATAATATAAAAAAATAGAAAATAAAACAAATGATATAGTTTATCCACCATATCGTAACCACCTCCCATCATATCCCATTTATTACCCTTATCCCTCCATAATCCTTCCACGTAACTCCATATATATCAAATATATCGCATATATATATCCTTATCACTTCATGTAATATGGCTCCACCACCATTTATTACATTAACACCCAATCCATAATACAATGTATTAAAATAAAGACCACCATAATATATGATATGTCGAAGATTTCAAAGGCGTTTACTATTGAATGGACATGTCGGAGTTTGGATAGTTTCAGAGTGTCGGTGAATATGGAAAAGCCGCTAAGAATGGAAGGTTCTTCCTATTTTTTTTTATGCCAAATGCAATTCGTATTGACTTCGAATAAAATCGGCGTAGACTAATTTAATAATAACCATCAGGGATGGTAAAATGTCGTATTTGTAATGCGGAGGTCACGGGATCAAATATGGTTAAAGCCGTTAGGAGTAGACTAATTTAATAACCATTAAAGATGGTAAAGTGTTGTATTTGTAAAGCAGAGGTCACGTCATCAAATATTGTTCAATCCGTTGTTTTGTTTAACAAAATTTTGCAATGCGAAGGTCATGGGATCCAATCTTGTTCAGTTTGTTGGTCCGCTTAACTAACTTCTTGTATTTGTAAAGCAGAGGTCACGTCATCAAATATTGTTCAATCCGTTGTTTTGTTTAACAAAATTTTGCAATGCGAAGGTCATGGGATCCAATCTAGTTCAGTTTGTTGATCCGCTTAACTAACTTTTGAGCAATCGAGATAGGCCACGTGTTTCCCTCGGTAAGGCCAATTGTCACCGAGTCAATGCCACTTGTAGACATCATATTGGTCCATCTGTTCCAATCATTGTTTGCCACTTAGCACCATCTTGTGATGCCATGTGGCAATCTAAACCCTAAGCAGTGGAATGATGATATGGAACCATTCGTTGACTTTGACCTCTGGAACCATGTGTTGACCCTTTGACTTTGACCAGTTGACTTTGACTTTTTGGAGTTTTCCTTAAAAACTCACTTTGCATAACTTCTTTCTACAAAGTTAGATTGTTCCCATTCAAGTTGCGTTGGAATCATTTTTTCAACTCTACGTGGTGGCGGTATTTTCGCTTGTTTCGATGATTTTTAATTTTTGGCCATTAATCCCTTTTGGATTAATCTGAATCATTTTGAATCATTCATGATCAATAGGAGACATATGATAATTATGTTTATCAGAGGCTCAGTTGAGGTGTATAAGATCGACATAGAGCCTGATATCTCTTAACTTATTTCTCACTAGGATAAGGTTTGAGACCCATGTGTTATTTCTAAATTTAAATTTATTTGTACATATGTTAACTCTTTATACTCTTTCTATTTTAATGACTCAAGTGTGGGGTGTACCCTCTGTAACTTTTACAAAAATGGCTTGGAACTGTCTTTGATTGCAATTTTATGTTGAATGATGTAGGTTTCATATGATTTTAGGTCATCATATGTCCATGCAAAGATGTCTTTGGTTTTTGTGAAGAGTTGGACAAACATGTGTTTTTGAATCAATGAGCACTAATTGCTTAGATTGACAAACTTTTGGTTTTGGTTATTCCTGGAGACTGAAAAGTGAATGAACTAGGGTGGAAATATGAGTCTTAGTGTTAGTAGCTACACAAAATTCAAATTGTAGATCAAAAAAAAAATCAAGTGATACCACCCATCTGGGGATATTACCCCTATTCATGTTTTAACACTATTTCTCATATTCCCTTTTCTTGTAATTTTGTTCTTCCTTAATAACACCATCCTTGAACATGTATCCATTAGTTAGGAATTCCACTACCTGTGTATCATCATTGAATACCCACCAATTAGTGACAACATTAGGGACAATGGGATTGAAAATCTATTTGATGGAAATCTATGACACAAATGAGTAAATCTAGTAGCTACATTAGCCAAAGTATCAATGGCAACATTCATAGACTGAAGAATGGAAATTATATTAAATTATTTAAATAAAATTTATATGTTTACATACCTCTCATTGGTAACCTCTTAGGGGTAGAGATAAACAATGAATTTCATTATGGACCTAGCAAACAATTATCTTTGAATGACAAAAAAATAATCAAAATATCTACCTTCATGTCAATAGATTTTTTCAAACTGAAGATAAGTGTTCTATATTCGATAGTATTGTTATTATACTCAAATTCTAATTAGTAGGAGGTAATATTTTTTTGTTTTTGTAGATCATTGAGGATGCATCTCACACACACTTCATCATGCATCTTTGAACCACTAAAACATAATGTACAAATATTAGTATCTATTCCTACATTAATGGAACTATTGATATTTATAACTATTGCACAAATATCATAATCACTAGTCTATGAGCATTGAAGGAGTTAAAACTATGTATCAAATTGTAGGGGAAATGGACGGGTTGTGTAGCAACCAAGTTTAGCTTCTATAAAGTAGTTTTTGAAGGTGGTATACGTAAAATTGACAGGTTCATCGGGTTTTTCTAGTTCCGTCAGTGTATGTTTCATATGTGGTTCACTATATACCGTTATCTACTTATTAATTCCTTTATATGGTAGTTAGAGATGAGACCAATATGAGGCGAGGTGTCCTCGAAACTTTTCTACAAATATGATCCGCTCATAAGTAAACCAGAAGCTTTAGGTATGTTAACCTCTATAATGTGTATCATTTGATGAACTCTAGGGTCAAAAGACAATATTATCAAAACAACTTTAAGCTCACTTATAATCTCGACCTTTGTCCTTCTAGCTAAATGATTTTGGCATTAGTCATTACTCAGAAAACAAATTTTTTTGGCACAACAAGTAGGGCATACCATTAGAGGAAGATCGAGAATCTACTAGGAAATTATGCACATTCTGATTAAAAATTTCAAAGATTAAGAGGAAAGGTGGGTTTTTGATACTTTGAATGAGCTATAATATTGGAAACATTAATAGTAGAATTGACAACATTTGAGATATTTTTCATCACAATAATGGTTTTCCCTAAGGATTTAGGATTTTCTATGGACTTCAACTTGGTAGGAGAGGGTTTAAAGGTTTCATGATTTATTCTCTTTCTTGGGGAAGGCTACAAAGGTCATAAAATGAGACATTCACACTAGTTTTCTTCATATCCTCAATAGAAATATACTCCAAGCAATTTCCATCTAAAGAAGCTAGGGATTTAGGGTCATTTGCATAAGTTCAGGATTTGGTGTTCTGTGTGGAAGTAGATGGTTTATTGTAGGATTTTAGATCTTCTTTATGTTCTTTGTAGGGTTGGGATCTTATTGAAGTATGGACTTAGTATTTTTCATAGATGTTTGGGGTGACAACACCTGTATTAGTACATATTTTCCTTTGGTAGGTAAAGGGGTATTAGATGTGGGTCCCTTACTATGAAGGTTATAAGTTCTTAGGGCTTCCTAAATATCTTTGGATTCTCCTAAAAACACTTCCCCAATGGTATGAGAATTAGTGTCAACTATCCTATTCCATAAGAACATAGTTAATCCCTTTATGGTTTCATCATTAGTTGTACTAGGCTTATCATCAACTTCTTGAGTTGGTTCATTATATAACATATGTTTTTCTAGGACATGATTAATAGCCAACATCTTTCCATTTATCCACTAAGGATAGGTTTCCTCATCATTATTGTAATGGTGATAGGAACACAATTTATCCATGCAAAAATGATCAAAGTTCATATTCATACTTTAACTATCACTGGGTCTAGGTTGATTGTTGATTTTGTTGGAATAATGTCGTCCTTGATGTCAAAGAAAGGTGGGTACTTCTTTGTAACTCTAAGAAGAGATCCATTTTGATTGTGAAAATGAGAAGATTTCTCTGACCTAAAATTTGAAATATGAAATTAAAAAAACCTTATAATTCATGGGCCAAAACCTTAAATATGAGAAAAACCTCAAAATATGGCATGGAAAGCTAAAGAGTGGAATAAATTGAAAATTCAAGAAAGCCTCAAATTATTGGTGAAACATAAAATTTCACCAATTTTAACTATAACATGGAAGGCCCCCAAAAATCCAATGATTTAGATAGCCCCCCATCAATTAATGGAATATGAAGATATTTGGTAATTAATGATCCATTTATTAAGACCCCTGATGTATTAGGGATTTTACAAACACTGATTTCACAAGTTTTATTGATATGTCGGTGTGTTGGAGCCCTTAGTCAATCCCTTGGTCATGGAGGTGCTAAGAGTTAGTGCCTAAGGGCTAAGAACCCCTCAACATGTTGGCATGTCATTGATTCTAGAAGGTAGAGAATCCTATTTTTCCCAATATCTAGTAAATAATAGTTGTTTATCACAATCCTAGTCATGCGATGTTAGGGTATAATTGATAAGGGATTAAAGCCTCAACATATCGCCATATCAGAGATTTGGCAAACTTCATAGTGATTTATTTTTATGATATCTAATATAGTGACTCTTGGTCATATCCCCTGGCCATGTAGCAGTATGATGTAGTGCATAAGGACATAGGGCCCCTTGGTGTATCACCATATCAACAATTTGGCAAGTTCAGGGTTGTACATTTTCTCGATATTCTAGTATGGCTCAATCCACATGTATGCTTGTGGTCTCAAGGACCATAGTTATGGATCCAAGGACTTAGAGCCCCTGGCATATTGGCACCTCAAAGATTTTATGGTGTGAAAACATAAAATCACCTGATACCCCCGAATATCCAATACTTATGATCAATCTATTGAAATGAATATTAGAGAAAACTAATGGAAAAGTTCTTCATCTTTCGTACTCCAAAAGGTAAGTTTTGGTGACAATCTATAGTGTTACATTTTTTCGGGGATTTTTCAATATCTGTTTGAAAAAGTGGAAATAAACTGGTGGAAATATGAGGTTTAAACCTCAACACCCCATAAACATGAAAATTAGTGTTTCAAGATCTCGAGTTCCCTTGGTGACTATATGAGCTAATGTGTGCGTTCAATTAGGAAATTTGAGGTAAATCTTTTATATGATATCTCAATATGAAATAGGTCCAACCATGTTGTATCATAAAGAAAGTAAAGGGAAGGTATAAGGCTTTCAAAAGTTTCGATAACAGTTTATACATATTTATACGTAGAAGATCTCAAAAAATAGATCACATCTATATCCACATTAAAAAAAATCACTTATACACGAAGGTCAAGGAAATATTTTTGTTACTCGTCTTCTTTTTCTTATGAGATTTCGCATGTGCCTCCATCTAGATCGAATCCATGTAAGAGAATTATAAAAATTTAAACAACGATTCTGCATGCGGAAAAAATTCAATGAATCATTGAAACTTAATGCCCAGGGATACGAATTACCTCCAGCCATTGGTGAAACTCTTGATGCGACTTCTTTCTGGAAAAACCACGCTCCAGCTGTCCAAGAAAAAAAAAAAAGAATGCAGAAATTCTGAAGGCACTTCCAAGCTCTGCTATCTCAGCTAGATGGTGTGAAAAACTGAAGGTGATTGAGATGCAAGCTTGGGGACCAAACAGATGAATTTATAGCCAAGCTTCCATCAAGCTTCTGATAGCTATGTGTCAGATGTCCCACAGATCAAGGCAGAGAACTCCAGATGGGAGTAATGGACCACTTCAGTAGCTCCCAACGATAAATTTATTAACTGCAGTTGATTTCCTTAACTTAAGGAAACTACTGCAGTTGGTTTCCACAAGTTAAGGAAAGACTGCAGTTTAAATTCCATAATTGTAGGCAACAATTTTGCAAAAATTAATGGAGCTTAACATTCTCCCACTTGGTCCATACTTCCAAACTTAATGTCTCAACTTAAAAACCATTGATAATCTGTATTAAGTAATAGATACATGAGTCATGGCGATAAGTCCTCTAATGACGAGTATTATCTTCCATGTATTACTATGCATTTATTCTTATTATAATTTATGTGGCAACAATTTCTTAATGAATAAACCTTATGTTTATTCTTGGTCCTTCTTAAATGAATTTTCTCAAATCAACTTAAAGTGCACATAAATATGAGAAAAAGCATCACAATAATTAAGAATTTCATTAAAATAACATTGTCCATACAATGAGAAACTACATAATGGAATCAAGTCCCATATTGATTACATGATCCTTGAATTTAAATGGTGGCATGCCCTTAGTCAAAGGATCAGCAATCATCAACTCAGTGCTGACGTGCTCAATGACCACTTTCTTTTCTTTAACACGTTCCCTTATAGCTAAATACTTAATTTCGATGTGTTTATTTCGACTCCCACTTTTATTGTTTTTAGCCATAAAAACAGCAGCTGAATTATCACAATATATTCTCAATGGCTTAGAGATAGAATCCATAATTCTAAGCCCAGAAATGAAACTCCTAAGCCATACACCATGTAAAGTAGCCTCAAAACAAGAGACGAACTCGGCTTCCATAGTGGAAGTGGCAATCAAGGTTTGCTTGGCACTCCTCCATGATACAGCTCCACCGGCCATCATAAAAATGTAACCTGATGTTGATTTACGTGAATCAACACATCCAACAAAGTCAGAATCTGAGTAGCCAATTACTTCCAAGTTGTCCGTTCGTCGATACATAAGCATGTAGTCTTTGGTTCCTTGAAGGTACCTCATTACCTTCTTTGCAGCTCTCCAGTGGTCTAAACCTGGATCACTCTGATATCGTCCCAACATTCCCACAACAAATGCAATGTCAGGTCTTGTGCAGACTTGAGCATACATTAGGCTTCCGACAGCAGAAGCATATGAAATATTCTTCATTTGTTCCCTTTCAAAGTCGTTCTTCGGGCATTGGTTCAAATTGAACTTATCACCCTTCACAATGGGAGCTACACTTGGTGAACAATCCTTCATCCGAAATCTCTCTAAAATTTTATTAATATAGGTTTCCTGTGACAGACCCAAGATGCCTCGAAATCTGTCTCTATGGATCTTAATGCCAATGACATAAGATGCCTCACCCATATCCTTCATATCAAAATTTTTAGAGAGGAATTGTTTCACCTCATGTAGCAAACCCTTATCATTGGTTGCCAGCAAAATGTCATCCACATATAAAACAAGAAAACAAATTTTACTCCCGTTAACTTTCAGGTATATACATTGATCCATAATGCTTTCTACAAAACCAAAAGAAGAAATCACATTATGGAATTTCAAATACCATTGGCGGGATGCTTGTTTTAAACCATATAATGACTTCTTGAGCTTGCAAACCAATTGCTCACCATCACTAGAGGGGAATCCTTCAGGTTGTTTCATGTAAACCTCCTCTTCTAGATCTCCATTAAGAAAAACCGTTTTCACATCCATTTGATGCAACTCCAAGTCAAAATGGGCTACTAATGCCATAATAACGCGTAAGGAATCTTTCTTAGATACAGGAGAAAAAGTCTCCGTGTAGTCGATTCTTTCTTTCTGAGTGAATCCCTTAGCAACAAGTCTTGCCTTGTATCTCTCAATGTTGCCCAATGAGTCTTTCTTTGTCTTAAAGACCCATTTACATTCAATGGCTTTTGCACCATTAGGAAACTCAACAAGATCCCAGACTTTGTTACTCTTTATGGAATTCATCTCTTCCTTCATGGCATTGTACCATAGTTCTGATTCTTTGCAACTCATGGCTTAAAAAGACTCGGGATCATTTTCGGCTCCAATGTTGTAGTCAGATTCTTGTAGATACACAATATAATCATTAGGAATTGCTGATTTCTTAGGTCTAGTAGATCTTCTTAATGTTGTACCATCATCTTCCTGAGAAGTATGTGGTTCAACGTGTTGTTCAAAATATATAATTTTATTTAATTAAAGATGCTGTGGCTATTCTCTAATTAATTAAAATTATATGGATCACTAGACATTATTTTGTTGCATAAACAAAACTTAACCAGAGAGAAAAATAATGTTTACTGAAAGGAGTAAGTCAAAATGACATTTTAATAAACTCCATATAACTCTAATAATTCTCCAGCAAAATTAAAATTAAGGTTAAAGCAGTCAGCATTACCGAAAATGACTACAAATTGCATTGCAAGGCTATTGAGTTCAAAATAGAGATTCTCACAATTTAGAGTTATTTTCTTTAAGTAATACTTTAAAGGTCATCCCTATATTCATTTCCTCTAATATTTTTATAAAATGAATACAAAACCTCATATTTAAATTCCAGCCTCCATAATTAAATATAACTTCAAAACAATAAAATAATTTATACCCATAAGAATTCAATTCTCACATAACCAACCAATTTATTTACTCAAAATTAAAAGCTTCCCGTTATTCTCCTCTAACTTTGCTTACTCCGCCTCTCTAATATGTAAGTTCAAATATTTCCTTTAAACTTTGCTAAGTTAAGCATAAGTTCTCTGCAAATTAAACTTGGAGAACAAATCGCCCCATATATGTTATAATCCTGGGATTAGTGTTGGAATTACTCGCCTGATGTAAAAAAAAAAACTTTAAACGGTGTTTTGGTTTCATGGCCTGCAAAATGCCGATTTTTCTAGCGGGAGACATCTTTTTCCTTTAAGAGTATACAGTTTGACTATTTCAGATGGGCCCATGTAAAGTCTGGTGCCATATTTATGAAAGGTTTGGCGGCAATAACAAACACAGCTTCCAAGAAAATTTAAATTGACAAAATTCCAGAGTAGTCAAGATCTTGATGTAAAGGGAATATGGGCTTTTTATTTATTGACTAGCATCACTTTGGAGTAAGCAGCATAGCACATGGAATCCGAGAGCTTCGAAGCGCTCGGGTATGGAGGCGACTGACACCGAGACTGTGAAGGAGACAATGCCATCGTATCTATAACCTCAGCAAGAGTCTATAAGAATGGGCTGAGAAAAATAAATCCCCAAAACCAAAAACCAATTTCTCAAGGAGGCCGGATTTCTTGCCTATTTCTTGAACAGCTGGCCTCCAAACAATTCCAATTATAAATTATAAACGTGGTAAACAGTTTCAGCGTCTTATCTTATTCTAATCTTTTGTGAGAATGCCGAGAAAAATATTGAACCCGTATTTGGCAAACAATTCGGCCAACAAATTCAAAATATTAATGAACGCTAGCCTCAGATCCCATCCACGGAATCTCATTGGATGCTACACTCAAAACAGCTCTTATAATTTGAACTAAACATCGATTATTCGGTTTCATTCGAAAAACTTGTAATATTCAATTAATGTTTTATTGAAAAAATCAGCACAATTGAATATGTACATATAAGAAATGCACGCATAAGGTTTCTAAACAGCACAAAGCCGGAACCCTCTGCACATACACAGAAATTGACTGTTATGCTTAATAGGCCATGCCCAAAAATAAGAATTTGTTTCTTGGCCAACACACAGCGAGGCAGAGATAAAAGGGCTCTGATACCAAATGTAAGAGAATTATAAAAATTTAAACAGCGATTCTGCATGCGGAAAAAATTCAATGAATCGTGAAACTTAATGCCCAGGGATACGAATTACCTCCAGCCATTGGTGAAACTCTTGATGCAACTTCTTTCTGGAAAAACCACGCTCCAGCTGTCCAAGCAAAAAAGAAAAGAATGCAGAAATTCTGAAGGCACTTCCAAACTCTGCTATCTCAGCTAGATGGTGTGAAAAACTGAAGGGGATTGAGATGCAAGCTTAGGGACCAAACAGATGAATTTATAGCCAAGCTTCCATCAAGCTTCTGATAGCTATGTGTCAGATGTCCCACAGATCAAGGCAGAGAACTCCAGATGGGAGTAATGGACCACTTCAGTAGCTCCCAACAATAAATTTATTAACTGCAGTTGATTTCCTTAACTTAAGGAAACTACTGCAGTTGGTTTCAACAAGTTAAGGAAAGACTGCAGTTTAAATTCCATAATTGTAGGCAGCAATTGTGCAAAAATTAATGGAGCTTAACAATCCAACCTTTGCCCATGAATCTATTGATGTGATAAAACGAAATATGGGTGAAATGTGATATCAGGGATTTTTTTTTTTTTTTTTAAAAAGATAAAAATTTGATTTATCCAATTCATGACGTTCTGGGAATCTCCATATACATGAAAGATAGAGATGTTTTGAGAAACTACAATCTGAAGTACTATTTTTAAAATGTTTTAACTTAATAAACATTAAAACAAATAAAATTAAATATTTAGAATTTAATAAAAATATTCATTTAGGAAATTTATAGAAATTTAAAAATATGCTTAAAAAAATGAACTTATTTCTTTGAAAAGTTGGTAGTTTGTACCAAAAAATTTCTCTTCCATCTGACGGATTTTGAGCATTTTAAGAGAGCAAAAGAATCCCTGGTTTACGAAGCCACATCTTTTTAATAGTCATTTTGGCTTTATTTCGTTTCCTCTCATCATTCACTTAAAATGAAGTACTAATAATGATTTTAAGTATATTATTTATGTGGTTCATTCACTTAAAATGAAGTACTAATAACGATTTTAAGTATATTATTTATGTGGTTTTTGGGAAGGGTTTGATAAGATAAATTTTATTTTTAATTAAAATAAAATATAAATAATAATTTTAAATATAAAATTTGTATGTTTGTTGAATATATTTAATTTGTGAATTAAAAACATACTTTTTATAAATTAAATAAAAATATTTCTATTTTTTGTTGTTTTATATTTTAGATTATTTTATTTATTTATTTATAATTTAAGTAACGATACTTAGTTTATAAAAAAAATACACCTGGTTATCGAAAATTAAGACTATATCATAAGAATTAATAATCTAATATTATATAAAATAAGGTAAAAAAATATTATTAATTATAGAATAATTTATAAAATTATAATTATATTTAAAATAAATAAATATAAAATAACATTAATAAATTTATGAAGAAAAACCTATAATATTAAATTTAATCTAAAATATCATTATAATAATTAATAATTTAACATATAATGAAATATTTTTTTTTCTCAATTGGACTAATTCTATTAAGCAAAAATATGGTACAAGAGGATACATTCAAGAGAGACAGAGAGCCGGCAACCGGAAATGATAGGACTATCAACCTCGGTTCCGGAGAAGGAGTAAAACAAACAAGGAGCTACATCATGAGGCTGGGAGCCAGAAGAAACAATGACTTCTACCCTGAAAGGGTAGAGGCCTCAACACGAATCTTTTTCCCTTTCCTTTTTTTGACTTCGACCCAACCATTTTGGGGTGGATGAGCAATAACAACTTGAAGATTGGGGCTCTCCACAGGGGAGCCCTCCTTTTCTGAATCAGAGGAGGAGGACAAATGGGCGCGTTTCTGAGTAGTGGCTGTATCGGAGGAAGGCGCCAGACCATCGGTGGAAGGGACCACGAAGTTAGGGGCCTGATTCTGTTCTTCATCGCTATCTTCATCTTCAGAGCTGGAGGAATCCGAATCCACAACTGGAGGTGGAGAGCAAGGCGCCCATCATTTGGATTTAGGCTTGGAGACGTTGGCCTTATTCTTTTTTGCCGGACGAGATGGGCAGGTGTTCTGCAAATGCCCAGGTTGGTGGCAATGGCGGCAACGAAAAGCGGTATTCTCATAATCCAGTGTCTGGGTTCAGACAAAGTCATTTATCTTGAGATTGATCTGTTCTGGAAGTCCTTTTCTTAAGTCTAACTCCACACATACTCTTGCATATGAGTAGAGACCTTTGGATTCCCGCCATAAATCTCCACTAATGAAGGTGCCCAGGGTATTGCCTATAGCTCTAAAGACACGAGTATTCCATAGGTGGGCCGGTAAGTTTGGAAGCCTGATCCATACAGGGGTCTTAGTAATGATTGCAGTAGCTGGATCAAAATCAGGGAACCAAGGAGTCATGAAGAGCCCTGCAGTTCCCATGAACCAAGGGCCCTCTTCTAAGGCCTTTTCATAATGCTTATTGTTATCAAATAGAACAATGAAGTACCCTTTTGAACAAAAAAAGATCTTACAATGATGTGTCCAGTTTGCATGGATCCATGCATAGAGATCCTGAGATCGCGGCCACAGTCCATTAAATCTGAAAATGATGGCTCTTTCTGCAAATTCTTGAAGCTGGGTTGCCAGATCTTCATGGGTGAGTTCAGCACAAGGAACTTCTTCAATCTTGTCAACCAAGAAGGCCTTTGATTTGAGGGCTTCCGGGGGTTTGGGGTTCTCAGAGTGTACTGCATCTTTGTATGAGAAGGGCCGAGCAGATGATGACTGTCCCGCTGCACCTCCTCTCAGACGAAGGGTTACCACCACAGAGCTGTTCCTGGAAATGCTGTAAAAAGAGAGGGGAAGAAGGTCTTCAAGTTGTTTACCTTGAAAGAGAAGTCGTTGAAAGCTTGATGGGATCCCCGTCCGGCGTTCTAGATTCAGTTTGAGTTCTTGCACCAGATCTGAAGGATTGACCCATTGCATGATGGTTCTGCCTGTGGGCTGAGAAATTTGGATCTGAAAGGGATCAGAGATGAGCCTTGACCCCATGCCAGGGCTTCCTGTGCTTCCTAGATCAGATCTGCCTTGGCTATTTCCCATCCGGGGAGTCGGATCTGCAAGATCTTGGCCGATCTGTTTGTTGAGAAATTTCTTGACATCTTGTTCAGGCATTTCGTCAAACAGTTCGCGCGCGATCTTTACCCTTCCACGATTTATATCCAAATCCGGAAGGGCATTCGCCACAGCCGCATGGAGCTTGCACCCTCTTCTTCTGCGGGGAAGAGGTTCGCATCGCCGGAGCATGAGTTGCTGGGCGAGATTATCGTCGTCCGGGCAAGTACCCCCACGTTCGTAGCTCATGTATTTCGCCAGATCATCCTTCAAAAGCATACACGGATGCCCGATCGGAATATATCCGGTGTCCGTGTGGAAGGCGCTGTTGAAGCCCAACGGGAGCTTCTGCCCCGCAACGATCTCAATCAGCTCCTGCGGCAGCTGTTCTCTGTTCTTCTCCGTCCACTGACCCCACGGGTCCCCGCCGTCCGTCTCCGCCTGCGCGTTGCCTTCGCCTCGGAACGTCGCTTTGAGGAAATCCATGAGGTGGGCGAGCCGCCGCAGCCAAGACCGAACCTAGTTCTTCCGAGAAACCCTAGAGTTGCAGAGATCGTCCTTCTATCTAACATAATCAACATATAATGAAATATTAAATGAATATAGTAATAAATAAAAATTAAATGAATATAGTAATAAATAAAAATTAAATGAATATAGTAATAAATAAAAATTATGATGAAGCATTAAAATAGTGGTAAATTAATGTAAACTAAATTTACATATTCTTATTGATAATGAGTTTATTTTAATTTTAAAGTAAAAAACAAATTTGACTATTATTCACCACTGTATTTATGGGTTAATTAATCTATATTTTGAATTGGATATGGATCAATATTAATTGTTATGGTAATTTCATTGATTTTAGTTTTATATACAACAAAAAAATAAAAGCTTTGAACTACTGTTTTATTATAAAATCCATAGCATGGGTGTACTATATTACTATTACGTATTATGTGTTTGTATATAATTGAAGGGCTCACGTTTGCAAAAATAGCAGCATCTTTCGGTACATTACTATGATGATAGGTGATGCCTTGATATACTTTTTGTTGATTATAATAACATGCTCAACAAATTTTGAAGGAAATCGGGGCAATAAGAATGCCATTGGAATCCAAGATAGCCATATATATTTTCACCAACATGTTGATGAAATGTTGTAGAGACAGATTATGATTGTGCCATTAGAGACAGATTATGATTGTGCCATTAGGTTCCCTATTTTTCCTATCTACTCTAAATTAATATGACACAAAGTTTCTCTACAATAAATTGTCACCTCTCATGGAGCCTTAGATGTATGATGAGAAATATCTTCTATCGTGTTGCTTCATTAAACCACGAGCCCATTGGTACTGAATCCATGGGGGTTGTTCTGTTGGGTGTATCTCAGACATCTTCTATAATCCCCAACCAAGAAAGAGAGATTAGGGTTTGGAATATAACGAACTTTCCTCTAAAGGATAACATTGTGTCTTGAGTAAATCACATGTGTTACAAGAATAATGGTGTCCACGTTGAAAGCTTTTCCATCTGGCATAAAACAATGTACTCTAGTCAATATTTGACTTCAGAAGATGATGTGAAAGGGTAGAGAATATAAGGAATACACATGGATTACGGAGGAAACATTTAATGTTTCTTTCAATGATGAGCTCAACGGGTTAGACTGGTCAATCTTCTAAACTAATGAGGCATTTTACTCTTTTAAGGGGACAAAAGGTTGTTAATGACAAAGATAGGTTGGTAAAGTTAACAAATATGTCGATAGAGGGATTAGGATTAGGGTTAGACACTCATTTTTTTTAAATATGGGAGCAGGGTGCAGAGGAAGTTCTTTTTATTGTTGACATTAGAGCTAGGAAAGAGAAGGAGAGAGCATCATATTTTAAGAAAGAGGTGTACTAAATCCATTCAGGCTAAGACATAGAAGGAATGTTTTTTATTAACAACAAACTCTTCCATGGAATAAGTAAATCACCTGGCGAAGAAATCCCTCTTTGGCTTCTTTATGCAGGGAAAGGTAAATGGGAATTCTCTACAGATGTGTATAAAGGAGACTTGGGAGCCAAGATTGGGATATGCTCTTCTTTACATCTACTAGATCAAAGGATGGGTGATTTTTTAATTACTGAGAATTGGAGATTGGTACTTTATGATGAACAATGTATTGTTGTGGGAGAAATCAAGTCTAGTATTAAACCATTGGTACGCAGGGTTTAATCTTGATACAAAGCCCTTCATCAAACACCAGGTATGGGAATTAGTCCAAAGATTTTTGCTAAAATTATGGAATAATGAATCCATTGAATTAATGTGAAATTAGCTAGGAAATTGGTGTTTCAAGAAAAATTGGTGCCTCAAATATTGGTTAAGGTTGAAATTTCCAAAGACTTAATAGGGGATATAGAAATCTCATGGAAGGGATATTTTTTCAATAAAAAAGGTTAGTATTGGGGTACACCATTTTAGTGTTTGGTATGTAATCAGACAATACATTTAAAAATATATCAGCAATGAGGGAAAAAGAAAAAGACTAGAGATATCAAGGTCTATAAAGAAAAATAGGTCAACCTACCACCAACATCGATAGAAGACTCGGCATTAGTCCCAAATATGTCCAATCACAAGGAGGAAGGAATTTAATACTTTGAATCTTTAGAAGGAAGTTGAAGCTTCTTTGGGAATACAACATAAACAACCTCAAGAGATTTTGTTGGAGACTTATAAGGTTTTAAGTACAAAAGTATTTGAAGAAGAGAAACAAAGCTTCTCAGAGTATGAAGGAGATCTTTGAAGACCAATGTCACCAAAAAATACCTCTTCTCCTGTTCTAGAAGCATGTGGGGGTAAGTAGAATATTTTCAAGTCATTGAGAGTTGGATTGTTCAGACCTTTATTTCCAGAGTTGAAGAAAGGGGAGTTTATCCTTGGATTTAGAACCACTAAATTTTGTTTTCATAACCTTTTAAAATTTCTTGAGAAAGGAATATATCGGTCTTTATTTCTGTTAGGTCCCTATACTACTAGTGTAACCCATTATCATTATTAGTACAACCCCTTATTATATTGTTGTGCCCATGTAGTCCCCATATTTTTATTATTGTGCCCCATAGAAGCCCATTATTGTTATTATTGTGCCTTTACATTATTATTGTTATGTCGGCTTTGATTATATTATGACCCCTTAGACTCCTATATAAAGAAAGGAGGTCTTGTCATTTGTATCATCTAATAATTGTTCATTTGTGTAATGTAAAGGAGGCTTCCCCCTCAAAGAGGCTTATTTGTAAGGTGTTGATCTATCTTTTCTATCTTTTGTGAGTTGGTTTCATAACATTTGGTATCAGAGCTTTGGATTCTAGGGTTTCGCTGCTCCAAATAGGTCATCATGGAATTTTCGCTATAATTTTTTTTTTGCGATGTTTCAGAAGATAAAAACAAAACCCATTTGAGAGGAAATCACGCTGAACCTCAGGTATAAATTTCAAATCTTGTCTCACTATATTTTCAAAGATATGATCTGAGGAAGTTAGGGTTGTTGCAAGCTCCAGAATTTCGTCTATAATTAGGTCATCACGGAAGATTGAGAATAAATATTTCTTCGGGAATCCAATTGTGATCAAACTTACGGAGTTAGAAAGCGGACTCAAAGAGCTATTACAGGATGAAATTTTAGAACTTAAAGATCCGAAATTACAGAGTTACAGTAATTTCAAGATCGAGCTCCTAAAATCAAGAAAAAGCAAGATGAGGAAGTTTGATGGCAAGGATCCAGTAAATTGGATACCATAGATGGAGAAATATTTTGATCAACATGGTGTACCACTATTACAAAAGGTACATATTGCATATAAATATTTAGAACCAAATCAATTTTTATGGCATAAAGGGCTTTGTTCTCGTAAACCACTTGTCACGTGGTCAATTTTCACAGAGGAAATTATAACACATTTTGAGGATATAAAGAGAAACACCTTCTTTAGCCAATTGATAAATCTCAAAAAAAAGTGGTCAATGGCAGAGCACATTGAGGACTTTCAAAAATTAAATATAAGAGAAAATGATATTCCAGAGAAGTCGAGGATTGATGTCTCCATAGGGACTTTAAAGGATAACATTCACATGAGCTTCATCTTTGGGAACCTGATTCATTGGAGAAGGAATTCAGGTTGGCAAGAAAAGTGGAAAGCAAAATTATGGCAACAAGGATGTCTACCCCTCACAACTATAAAGATGGAATTGTTGTTTCTCCTAGCCTTCCACAACAAACAAGGTTGACATCACAACAATAGGAAGAAAAAAGAGCAAAAGAGCTTTGTTACAATTGTGATAACAAAGACACTAAAGGTCATAAGTGTGCTGAGAAGAAATTATTTTACATAGATTATGAAGAGGAGGAAGAAAAGCATCAAGAAAAATCAAAAGAAGAGGATATACACCAGGAACCAACCCCGGAGAAAGAAGAAATGAATCTGACCATATCTTGTAAAGAATTGGCAAGAATTACCACTCATAAAACTCTCAAGATAGAAGGACATATCAAGAAGAAAAAGGTTCAAGAAGTGAAAGATCACATTGAGAAAGAAGAAATGAATCCGACCATATCTTTTAATGCACTGACTGGAATTACCTCTCCTCAAAATATCAAGATAGAAGGACATATCAAGAAGAAAAATGTTCAAGAAGTGAAAGATCACATTGAGCATCAAGAAATGAATCCGACCATATCTTGTAATGCATTTTAAGAAATTACCACTCCTCAAACTCTCACGATAGAAGGACATATCAAGAATAAAAAGGTTTAAGCAATGAACGATCAAATCGAGCATCAACAAGTTATCCAACTTTTAAAGGATAATGCCACTTTGGTGTAGAATCGAATGAAACAAGAGGCATATCAACATCGCAGTGAAAAAAGTTTCACTGTAGGCGATTGGGTGTTTTTACGGCTCCATCTCAAGCAAGCTATTTATGAGAAGGAAATGTTGGCAATACTACATGCACTTAAGAAATGGAGACCTTACCTAATGGGAAGACACTTCAAGGTAAAAATGAATCATGATAGTCTAAAATTCTTTTTAGAATGAAGATTATCTTTAGAAGAACATAAAAAATGGGTCACAAATATGTTGGGTTATGACTTTGAAATCATCAACAAGAAAGGGAAGCAAAATGTTGTTGCAGATGCACTCTCAAGAAAGGATGAGGATGTGGAAACATTGTTTTGTGCTATTTCTATTATCCAACCAGATTGGATAAACAAAGTAAGGGATGAATGGAAGAAGGACGAAGAAGTGTGGCCACTCATTCAAATGTTGCAGAAGATCCCAGTTCAAACAATATTGCCATAACTTGACAAGGAAGGAAAAATAATATTGGAACTTGGATCAATCACAGAAATAAGAACCCAACAGCTACAAAATCAATCAATTCTAGAGTATCTCGTCAAGTGGAAGAACTTACCCGCTGAAGATTCCACATGGGAAGACAAGAATTTTATACAGAACCATCAAGAACTACTCAAGCGTTGAGGACAACATTTTTTGAGGGAGAGGGGCACGTTAGGTGCATATACTACTAGTGTAACCCCTTATTGTTATTTGGACAACCCCCTTATTATATTGTTTTTCCCATGTAGTCCCCATAATGTTATTATTGTACCCCATAGAAGCCCACTATTGTTATTATTGTGCCCTTACATTATTATTGTTATTTCGGCTCTGATTATACTATGACCCCTTAGACTCCTATATATAGAAAGGAGGTCTTGTCATTTGCATCATCCAAGAATTGTTCATTTGTGTAATGTAAAGAATGTTTCCCCCTCGAAGAGGCTTATTTCTAAGGCATTGATCTATCTTTTCTATCTTTTTGTGAGTTGGTTTCATAACAATTTCTATCATGGAACTCATATATTCTTTATTTTTAAGAGGTGGAATTAAAGGGGGTTTATCTTCTATTCCTTTCAAAAGGAATCATAGCCTCATAGGTTCATGGACAAAACTAGTGTTAAGATGAGGGACCTTACCTACCCATCAACAACCATTTTTATGGGCACATAGAGTTGATCATCTTCACCATATGGTAATCTAATTATTTTTCTTTCGTTCAGTATTAAGGGGTTTCGGGTAACTCCCAGAACTCTTTCCCTTAAAATAATTTTGATGTTTCATAATCCTCATTTTTTACTTCTACAACAAACCCTAAGCTCTCACTTTAATTTTGTCGATCTTTTGTATTCTTTTTTAGCTGGATAGACTTTTTATTATGCCCTGACAATAGGCCACTCTAGAGGGCTTATCATTGGATGGAGCCCTCTAGCTGGGAATTATATTAGAGAATATTTTGATTTCGGAATCCTTATAAAAGGTTTTTGTCCTACTATTAAGCACCCTCTAAGCATCTTAAATATCTATTAGCCTTATTGTAATCATGAAATTTTCTAGAACCACATTGTTCAGAAGGGATGACTTTCCAATCCTAATTTAATCCTAGGGGGGACTTCAATTTTAATTTTTCTACTCATGAAGTATGGGGTGATAGATCCCAACTGCATTCTTTATCAAACTATTTTAAACATGTTTTGTCTAGTTTTGACTTGATTGATATTGTACCCCTTAAGAGAAGTCCTGCTTAGAGGAATATCTTTTCTGGTTCAGATGCTATTTCAAAATGACTTGATCATTTCATTGATGTCGAGTCTTTACTTACAAAAGTGGGCTTTTTTCATGCTTGGTTAGTTTTTGATACAATGTCAGATCATTTCCCAATCCTTATGGAATTATGGATTGATACTTTTGTCTAAAATTATCCATTCAAGCTCAACAATGGATAGCTAAACATTGAAGAGGTGAATTAGATTATTATATATAAGTGGAAGAATGTTCACCTACATAAGCCTAAATTTATGGTGCAACAATTTGTGGAGAATCACATTGATCTTAAAAATTGTGGCTTCTTTTTGGGTTCACAATAGGAAGGAAATGGAAAGAAAAGTTTTGATTGATTTATACCTTAAAATAGATAGTATTTTGAATCTAGTCCAAGTGGTTTACTTTAGAATTTTGAAAATTATAAGCTACAGGAGTATCAAAAGAGGAAGGCTAAGATGGTATTGATGGAGGAAACAACTCTTATGTTAAAAAGCAGGGCACTTGGATCATTGAAGGTGACAAAAAAGTCATTTTTTAAAACAAATTTATGAATATTATGAGATCGATTAATCACATTTGGTGCATTAAGGATGAATTTGGGAATTAGGTGAACTATCATGAGGAGAATGCTAAAATTCGTAAGGATTTCTTCCATAATATTTATATTGATATGAGGGTATTTAATATTAATGATCAACTCAAAATCATAAATTTATATCCTCATTTCTTGAACTCAAATTCCCGTAACGATTTATACCACTAAACCACTTTAAAATAAATTCAGACTATCCTATAAATATTTCCCAAGGATAAAATCTTGAGCCCTGATGGTTGGGTTGTTGAAGTGTTTATCAAGTTTTTTTATTTAATGGGGGGAGATTTCATTAAATTGGTGGAGTAATATAGGTCTAAAGTTTTGGTCTAACGTGGATTAAATGAAACATTTATTGCGAAAAAGTCTCATACTAAGAATTTAAGTGTTTTAATCCCTATTTCCTTGTGCAATGTGGCTTACATGATTATCACAAAATTGATAGCAGTGAGATTGAAGGATGGGTTATCTAGGATTATGTTACGAAATCAGTTTGGTTTCTTATCCAATAGATTGATTTTCGATGCTATTGGCATTGCTCAAGAGTTTTTTCATACTGATAAGGTCAACGAAAATCCAGCGGTCATCATGAAACTTAACCCTCAAAAAGCATATGATAGGGTGGAATTGTCTTACCTACAACTTCTACTTCAAGAAATTAGATTGGGGACTTGGATGGTTATATAGATAATGGCATGTGTTTCTTTGCTCAGTTTCTTAGTCTTTATTAATAGATCTCCTACTAATTCTTTCAAAGCATCTCAAGGAGTAAGACAAGATTGTCCCATTTCACCCTATACTTTCTTGCTAGTCATTGAAGGACTAAGTATGGATTTTATTGAAGCCAACATTAAGGGTTTTCTTTCAGGTATTCATATCACTCATGCGAGGGCCATTACTCATTTACTATTCATTAATGATGCCCTCTCTTTTGTGAAGCACTTGACTTCTGAATGGGATAGTTTTTCATACATTTTAAACAAATTTTCAATGCTTCAAGGATGGTTAGTAGTCAGGAAATATAAATTCTCCTTACTAAAAATTTGGAGGTAGGGGATGAAGCTTCTATCAAGTAGTGTTTTTCTACAAAGTTTGATACTTCGGACAAAGGGCTAAAATATCATGGATTTTATATCAAACCTAATTGTTATAAAATGGAATATTGGCGATGATTATTAGGAAAGTGGAAAATTGCATTGGGCTTTAGTGTAAACTTTGGTTGTCTCATGGTGTGATTTGAAAATGGAGAAAAAATCCTCCAATAAACCGATCATCCTCTGACACTTTGCAAGATAACGAAATGGGTCTTTAAAGGTAAAATAAGTTTCACAACCTCTTCAAGATGGTGAGTTAAGTTTTCACATGAACTTGAAAGAGAAAAAAATACACATGCAACTCAAGATGATAAACATGAAGTTAAGATACCAACATTTGGTAATGGATTTCACCCCTCTAGGGCTACATCTCTGGGCTTGATCCAATAGCTGGACTATTATATTGATTTCTGCAGCAAATGAGTACATTACAACTTGTTGACAATAGAATGCCTTGTTTCTCCTAATGAGAAACATTCTCCTACAAAGTATTCTCACTCAATGAATCACTCCCTAGAACAAGTCATAAAAATTTCAACATAAAAAGGACTCTCACACAATAGGTCCTTGTATTCCACCTGAAATCAAAGGCATAAACATGTAACTCCTTCATAATAAAGAGTTAAAAAGGGCTTCTCTCCTTAACACATTGAGAAAACATTGAAAAGAGTTACTCTAAAGAAGTAATAACTAATGCACAAGAAGCTAAAAGGCTATAAAACCTATAAGTAGGCTCTCTCCCTCCTCAAATATGCCTCCATACTACTCAAATGTGTCTCTCCCTCTAAAACTAAAAGACTTGATTTTGCAAAATTCTATCATAATATGCTCAAATTAAGAAACTTAGCCTGCCATTGAGTTGGGGATGCTAAAAAACCTCCATCTAGGCTCTTTTTGAGCTCAAAAAGGTTAAAAATTGAGAAAGGTATGCTTCTCCAAGCCAAGCTCTACTATCTGTCCTACAAATTTCCAAGACCTCCTAACTGTGCGACAATTTCACCCTTTACATAGTCTGTCGAGTCACAATTTCACCTAAGACCCACAAGATTCTTTCTGAGAAAGGTGTAATTTATTGCTTGATTAATTCTTCCAATAACCATTATGTTTTTGGATCAGGGTCACATGGCGTCCATGTGGCTAGGGGCTGGGGCTAACCACCCACCCCCACTGGCTAATCCCTATTTCATCAGCATGTGGTCATGTGCTGACAATATGGTCGGGGTCTGTGGGACCAATTTACCACCCCCACTGGCCTAGCCCTCTTTTCTGTAGGCTTATAGGTCATGTTTTCTAACAAGAATAGAGGGCCAGGGCTTATCCACCCGACCCTTCCACCTAAATCGCTATGCAGTCTTGTGGTGAGGGGCATGTGACTTGGGCTTGGCGCTTAGTCCTCATTGCTCTACTATAGCTCTCCACCTGGTCACGTGTTGGTGTAGTAAGACCATGGGTTAATGCCTAGTCCCAACCCTCTCCTCCATTTTTTTTTGTCATGTGGTGGTTACCGAAACAGGGGGCTAGGGCCAAGCGCCCTGCCCCTCCACTTAAATATTGAACCATATGACATCAAATATAAACTGAGTTCATTATATCGTTAGAACTAACATAGTGGTGCGATGGTAAGGTCGAAGGTTGGTTTCCGAGAGGTCTAGGGGTTGAACCCCATCGAGGCCATTGGGCCTAATATAAAAATTTTGGCCAACCACAGGGTGTCATGTGGTGCCCTCTCATTGGGCCATGTGGCGGTATCTGATTGGGCCACCTCAAAGCTAAACAACCAACAAAAATGTGCCACCTGTACCCATACCATGATGCCATGTGTCAAAACATGATTGGTTCATCACCAACCATACCCTACACAGTCAGCTGATGACGTTAGTTGTACAAACAACCCAATTAGCACCCTAGTCAACCCTACTATTGACTTTTAGTTGTTGGCCAAAAACTTCAAAATGCCATAACTTCTTTATACGACGTCGGATTGAGGTGATTCAAGAATTTTTGGAATCAGTAGAAAATAAACTACGACTTGATGTTAGTTTAAGGAGATTCCTAGTGTTTTCATTTTTTAGCCTATTTTTTATCTTCGGATCATACCTCCCCACTAGGAACTTTTGGACCTCCAAAAGTTTATCTTCACTCAAAAAATAAGTAAGGAAAAAGCTCATTAACTTTATCAATCTCAATCCTTCCTTTTTTGTTTGAATTGGTGCCTTAAAGCCCCCAATCAAGGTACTCCAACTCATCGTTGCATGAAGTCCTTTTCTTCCTAACAAGTGTCATGGTTTGCTGTAATTCTTCTAAACATGCAAGAAAACGAACTTTGATGGATGAACCTTGGCATTTTCTCCAAAACCATCTTTCTTTGTCTCAAACAAACTTCACCTTGAAGTCTCTCTTTGTTGAAACCAAACTTGATTTCCCACCTGAAAATCACAAGCAACTCAATGCTTTCCATACATTGATTTGTACTTTGATTTTTTATCCTCAAGATGCACTTGTACTCTTAGATGCATTGGCTGCATTTGTTCAGTGACATGATTAGCTTTTTCCACATTACTAAGGTCATCTTCTACACAATCTTTATCAAATATCAAATTCAGAAACAAGCTTCATATTGAAATATTTGCATAAGTGAATGATTGACAAAATTATAGACATATTGGATGAAATACAAATTCTCATCCCAAAAGTTCCCAAACAAATGAACTCATAATCAAGCCAAGGTAACGTAACATACTAAATAAAACACACTTTTTGCAGATAAGTGATTGTGCATGACGTCACTTTACAAAGTACCCAAACAGGAATATACAACAACTATTTACAATTTTACAAAGCAATCTTACTATACAAAATAGTCTACCCATTCTTTTCCTATCCTAGGATTATGGGTTCTATTTTTGCACTTGCTCTGCTTCGAAGGTTGTTTAGGAAATACATTAGTTTCTATTTTTCCACCTATTTCTTTCCTTGCAAGGGATCACATGACCTCTTTTCCATTCTTGGGACAAAGCTCCAGATGAAGTTTTCAACACTTTTCAATATGGTGCCCATTCATGTTACAATGGGTACAAAAATGCTTATGCTTGCCTATCAACAAGGAAGTATTCATACTTGAGAGAGGTTTCTCATGACTTGAGCCAAGGATTTGATCCATTCTTTTGACCATCACCTTATGTTTCTCACAATCATCCACACAATGGTCAGTTGCATCACAAAATGTGCAAGGAAACATTTCCCATAAATAATCAAAATCACCAACATTTCTGACATCCCCATCACACATATAGCTTTCCCTTGGGCTTTGAATTTGACGAGAAGGACTAAACTTTCGATTTCCCTTGGAACATTTATCTCTCTTTGGAGATAATTTTCCATCATCACTATTCGCGGATTGCAGCCAGAGATGGTTGTCCTCACTGTTGGTTTGACAAACTGAGTTTGATAGGTTTTTCCACCTTTTGAAAAAAAAATAAAAAAATAAAAAAATAAAAAATAAAAAATAAAATTACAATATACAAGTAAAATAAAACATACAAATCCAAAATTATGAAGGTTTGATCTTACACTCAAACTAATTGTCTCTTTATTTATACTCGCAAGCAGATCTGGAATTTCAAATTCTTGTTGCCCGTCAAATGAAAATTTGATGACGTTTTAATATTTTTCATGCCTTTCATTTTACGTTTTAAGCAAATTTGTGAGTGTCGACTTCTCTTTATCAAAAAATTCTCTTTCAGAAACTTTTTGCATTTCAACCTTATTTTTCATGCCTCTCATTTTACCTCTTAAGCAAATTTGTGAGTGTGAACTTCTCTTTATCAAAACACAGTCTTTCAACTACTTTTTGCATTTCAACCTTCATTAATCTCTGCGTTTTAATCTCCACCAGAGTACTTTGTTTTTTCCTAAATTAGCTAAACGAGGCTTATTTCAACATGAAGCCTTGTGAAAAGCTAAATAAAATGGTTATGTTAAACACGCTAATTGTGAAAAATTTGCTTTAAACAAAGGAAAGGTAAATAGGAGAACAATAGGGGAGCACAACAACAATGTTGCAGGAGTCCATGAAGCTTAAATAATGTTTTTTTTTGTTATAGACAGGCTAATTTTGAAAAATTTGTTTTAAACAAAGAAAAGGTGAATCGGAAAACAATAGGGGAGCACAACAACAATGTTGTAGGAGTCCATGAAAGTTAAATAATCTTTTCTCTAATATAAAAAGCAAACATAAACATGAGAGGGTGGTGATTTGGATATTCAATATAAAAAATTAATAATTGATTTTACTTTATAACTATTTAATATATAAAATAAATAATTAATATAAAATTATATATATTTTTATAAAAATAAAAAATATATATATATTTTATAATAAAAATGAAATGATATATGAATTTATATAAATTTTAATTTTAAATATTTAATAAATATGTTTTGTACTATAAATATTTAATAAATAAAATCTTCAATCATGATAAAATTAAATTATGTCTCTTTTCTCTTTTCTTTCTTAACCAAAACCCTAAGCCACTAAGTTTGAACTCTCTTCTGGCCGGTTCAGTGCATTCATAATTCTAGGCATTACAAACTCTCTTCTATGCCGGTTCAGTCTATTCATATTTTTAGGCATTACGTTTGTTGTAGAGATATTATGAATTTTGAAATTAAACGTCAAAATTACAAGTGTATAACACACTTGCCCATCAAATACTTCTTGGAACATGAAATACATCGTACAAGAAGTCAAATTCCAGGCCTGCTCTCAAGCTAAGTCTTGCGTTTGGCTGTTTTAATTTTTTATTTTAATATTTGTAAATATTTTTTTTAATTATGTGATTGTATACTAATTAAAAATATGTTTAATTTTATATTTACATTGAATTCCAATGTAATTAAATGTAAGAAATAAATAAAATAATAAAAGTGCTTTATTAAGATATTTGTTAGTGCGAAATGATTCAAGTTTTAAAATTTTAAGTCTCCGATGTGGATGGGACTCTTGAGGGAATGAAGATATTTCGGGGGATTTGCTGGGTTTGCATTTGTCTTATTTCGGTCATGGTGTGGTAGTGTGTATGTGGGAGGGGATAATCATTTATGGTTGATGTCCTTTCATTATAAATGCATGCTATTTCTAACGGGTTGGCAAAGGCACGCTATGCAAGGAAGTGGATGTATGCTCATTCTAATGGGTTGGCAAAGGCACGCTATGCAAGGGAGTGGAGGTAAGATTCATTCCTCACCTTTTTGCACCTCGATTCATTTGGTCTCGAGTTTTTTTGGTTTTGGGTTGCACGCTGTTTAGCTAAGGTTTGTTGGTGATGATTTAGTTTATTTGGGACTTTGTTTATGCTAGTGAGAGTGTGATGTTTTTCGTTTTGTATTTAGGTAACACAGAATTTGGACCACGGTTTGAACTGATTTACTTAACTTTACCCATTTTTTTTTTATAGTGAATTCAGAGGTATTCTTTATCCATGTCAAGTCCTTGTTTGTGACTATTGGTAGCTAGGTCATTTTTCTGTGTGATATTAAATTTGAGAGGAGTCAAGTTCCATCAATGGAGGGTTGACATATATTTAATGTTTTGTTTAGACCTTTTTGGTTTACAACTGTGTAGTTCTTAAGGTTTGTGAATCAGGGATTTGTTAGGTCAATTGAGGAGCTAAATTGTTGCTTAAGATTTTGAACCACCTTGTGTTTGTTTTTATTTACTATTGGTGTTGGGACTTTTTTTGTGGCCCTTTTGGGTATTTATAGGCATCAAACGCTGGTATGGTGCTAGAGTTTGCGGTGCCTTATGTCCTTGCAGTGTGGTAAATTTTAAACCTTACTTGAATTTGGAATATTTGGTGTAGAATTTGGGGGACGACCTGGTTGTCTTTCAGTTTGGTTTAGAAGGGGTGATGGTTTGTTTGTTTTCTTGCTTTTTTGGTCGTGGTGCTCTTATTGTTTGTTTTCATTCTTCCCTTGTTGTTTTCATTATGCCTGATCATAATAAAATGGTGAGCATATGAGTTGGTGTAGGTAGTGTTGGAGTAAAAAAATCTCGGCCTTTTACCTACGAATCAACGACAACTTTCTTTGATGTACTCCCTCTTGAGGTTCACAAAAAAATTATGTTGGTAGAGTCGAAAGAATGTGGGGATCTCCCTTATCATTCTTATTTGAAAATTATTTGTGATGGGTTGAAATAGGTTCCAAACCATGGTATATTTAAGAAGAGAATACCCCATTTCTTGCATTCTTTATCCGTGAATCAACAAATGGACACTATGTTACATTTAATTTTCAAGGAGAAAGTTGAAAATTATAATGTTTTTTCGGGGTTGGAAGATATCAAGCGTATGCCAAGGAATCACAGCTTTTGTATTAGTAATATTGACTCTGATATGAGTCATATGGAGAGGTTTCTGGTGTCTCACTCAACTTGAAGGGATCTCACGAGCCCTCATGGAGATCCTACTGATCCACTAATTAGAAGTACTCGAGACTTTAGTATCATTTCCTCCAATCAAGGCTAAGAAAATGGTATCATAGTTTTTCCCTTTTTTTGAAAACTTGTTTTAGTGATGCTCACGACTTTCTTGCTCTCAACAACAAGGATTTGTTGATATAATTGGTCTATTTGAGGGCTTCCTAGTTTTGTACTTGTTTTGGTGTGAGCAGGGACATGAAACTCATTACTCTTGCACTTTATACCATTCAAATCTTGTCACAGTCTATTCACTTTAAAAACTCTATGTTTGCCATATGTAATGGGCTACTCTTCTATATTGGTTTTGTCAAGCGGTAATAGTGGTTGACCTCTAATTATGTTGGATAAGATGTTCACGTTGGTCGTGATGTGAAAGATTTTATCCGTGCATTTTCTCTTTGGAGCATTACTGTTGTTTTTGTTGTTGTCTCTGGATATTGGTTGCTTAGGCTTTGGTTAAAATTCTCCTGGAACTGTTGTTCTACAATGACTTTGGGTTCATGGAATGCTTGGAATTTGGGTTAAGTTTTGTTTTCACTTGTCTTAGATACTTGGAGAATGGAAATTAGACCATGTTTATTATGAGGAGTCGAACTATCTTGGTGTTTAGAAAATATCTTTGTTCCTCTACTATTAATTTCTGATCTTAGAAAACACTAGTTATAGTTGTACTAGTCATATAATCTTTTTTTAAGTACTATAAAGTACTACAATTCAATTTTTTTTTTTTTTTTTATAGTTTTAAGATATTTCATAACCATGTTTATTTTTATGATTGTAATTTAAGTAAAAATGTTTTTCAAGTTTTATATTTATTTTTGAGATACAGTTTAATTAAATATAATGTATATAATCAAAATTAATTATAAAAAATTACATTTTACAACAAAATTACATATTTTTAAAAATTATACATATAAATTAAAATATAATGCCAAAATTTATTACAAATTTCATGTATATTGCTTTCCCTTTGTATTTTTTTCTAAACACACTTATATTTATCTATATTTTAATTTATTTATTTTTTCATAAAAATAAATAAATTATATTTGTTTTTCTTTATTTTAAAATTTTAAAATTTTATTATTAAATTATAATTTTATATTATTTATAACTTAATGATAATGAAAATCTACGTTATCTATAATTAATTTTTATTTTATTTTTTTCTTTGAAATTAAATTTTAATAATTATTAAATTAAACACTAATCAATTAATATATATTTTATAGATAAACTAATTATGTCTGAAGTAAAAAGTTTATTCAATTATATATAGTAAATTTAGTGTTAATTATATCTAATTAGCCTAGATCCTTCTCAACCCCAAATCTATCAAGCACCAAGAGGGATCTAATCTTTCCAGCTACAAACCTTTTTTTTAAGTGTAAAATTTCAGGAAAGGAATGCACCTCAATAGATTTTGTCATGCCCCCAATTCTTTTTTCGTTTAATTGGCCGGGTGTGGCACCGCCTAAGTAATTAACATGTTCCATTGTTATCTTACTTTACGAACTACGCCTTAACATTCATCTTCATTCATGAATAACATAACATTAATGTGCGGAATCCATTAACATTATAAACATCAATAATAGACATCCATAGAATAGCAGGAGAACACATTCATATGTAACAAGAATCTTTTATTATATAAGTATGAGAGATTTTACAATGACTGGGAGCTAGGCTCCACCAGCGTTACAACCGAGTCGGGCGCCCACCCGTGCACACCCACACGGTGGTCTCACCCTCCAACCATTCAACATACAACACACGAGTTCCTTTGTCAAGGTGGGTGGGTGCGCCCGTGCACGACCCTCACCCGAGATACAACCCAAACTCGTTCAAGAAACTCAGCAGGTGGGCGCCCTCACATGCCCACCACCCGCGCCTTCAACCGATTCAAAATTCGTGCCAAGACTGCGTATAACCGTGCCCAGCGGGCGGGCGCATAACCTACACCTTATTGCGGTTATACCTCCCTTCGCTCGCACCTATGCTTGATGATCGAAGACCGAATGTGATGATGAAATGCCAAGACTCCACTGTGCATATATATGCTACCTTGTGGAGGTCGCGCCCTTCGGCCGACCCTCCATCCATCCTTCCAACCGCATGTTCATCAAACAATCTTCGCCTTTTGTGTGGGTCGGCCCGCCCATGGCGCGGGACTGCCCACCAACAACGCTCTTTGTTTGCCTTTCGCTTTGTCGGCTTGTGGTGCGAGCTCCCCAACTCGCCCATATAAATGTTGAACGACCAACTCGCCTATGTAATATAACATTTCACCCTTGGTCACCTTGCCTTCGCATGACTTCGCTACTTCACATGGTGGGTGGACGGCACGCCCAGTTGACTCGCCAACCGTAGGGCGTTACATCCTCCCCCACTCGAAATCTTTGTCGCCCTCGACAATCCTGACCTCCTCAGTAGCTTCCTGTCATACTTCTCAATCTTCTTCTTCCATCTCCAAAGTGAGTCCTCTGATTCCCAGCTTTCCTCCTCCGGTGCATTCTTCCATCTGACAAGAAACTCCCGTTTCATGTGGCAACCAATCCCTATAGTTTTGAAGATCAAAATCTTATCCAACTCCAAATATGGCTTGTCCACAATCCCAGCGGGTCCTCTCGGCGGCTCAGCTCTCTCTCGATGATCAGTATCAAGTCTGCATCTCTTCAACTGACTCATGTGAAAAACCGGATGCTTCATGTGCATATGTTGTGGAAGCTCCAGTTCGTAAGCAACTTCCCCCACTCTCTTCTTCACTCGGAATGGTCCCTCATACTTCCGATTCAGCTTTCTTGCAATCCCCTTAGGTACCTGAAACTGCTCCCTGGTTATCTTGAGAAACACCATATCTCCCATACTGAAGTGTACTTCCCATCTTCCCTTATCTCCCCATTTCTTCATTCTCCTTGCAGCTTCGTGCAAGCGCAACCGTGCCAGCTCTAAGGTCTCATCCCAAGCCTTCATGAATTTCTTTGCATGAGGACTCCTCAACTAACCTCCTGTCACTATGGTATGTGGTGTGACTGGCATTTTTGTATTCACCAACTCAAATGGACTATACCCTATCACAGAACTCTTTTGAATGTTATAGATGAACTAAGCAACATCCAAGAGTTCAGGCCAATTCTTCTGATCAGCCATCACATAATGTCTCAAGTAATCCTCCAGCAATGCGTTGATCCTCTCGGTCTGCCCATCTGTCTACGGATGGTAACTCGAACTCATCAACAACTCTGTCCCGACTAACTTGAACAATGTAGTCCAAAATCTGCCTGTAAAACGTGGATCTCAGTCCGACACGATGCTTAATGGCATCCCCCAATACTTCACTATGTTCTTGAAGAACAACTCCGCAGTCCGCTCAGCTCCACAAGGTATCTTTGTTGGAACAAAGATAACATACTTGGAAAAACGATCAACCACGACCATTATCCCATTATACCCCTGAACCTATGGCAACTGAGTGATGAAGTCCATCGAGACACTCATCCATGGTCTCTCAGGAATCGGTAAAGGCTGCAACAGACCTCCTTGCCTCTGAGTATCCGATTTGTCCTGCTGACAAATGATGCACATATGTACATACTCCTCTACATCCTCCCGCATCTTCTCCCAAAAGAATCCTCTCTCCAATAATGCCAAAGAATGATGCATCCCTGGGTGGCCAACCCACGGTGAGTCGTGGCACTTCTTCAAAAGGTTCCTCCTAAGCCTAGATGACTTTGGAACATAGAGCCGGTTTCCAAAGAACAAGAGTCCATCTCGGAGAAAGAACTTTCGTGTCTTCCCCTCTTTCACCTGCTTCACTATAATCTGTGCCTGAGTATCGGTCTCAACACTTCCCTTGAGCTTATTCTGCATCTCTTCTAACATTTGAACTTGACTCCTACTCCTAGCTACCTGGTCTTCTCCTTCCTCCAATGCTGCAAGTTGTCCCTTCCTGCTAAGGGCATCTGCTACCGCATTGTGTCTTCCCGGTCTATACTCGATAGTCATGTCGAATTCTGCCAGGAAGTCGTGCCAACGAGCTTGCTTTGCAGAAAGCTTCAGTTGTGATGCAAATTAACTTGCTGCAACGTTGTCTGTCTTGACAACAAACGGCTTCCCAATTAGGTAATGCCTCCATACATGTAAACAATGAATGATTACAGTCATCTCCTTCTCATGGACCAGATACCTCCGTTCTCTATCCTGCAACTTCTGACTCTCATATGCCACTGGGTGCCCATCCTACATAAGAACCCCCCTATGGCAAAATCTGAAGCATCTGTGTGTACCTCAAACAGTCGCTCGAAGTCCACTAACTTCAGTATCGGTGCTATAACCATCCTCCTCTTCAAATCATCAAATGCCACCTGACATTTATCCGTCCAACTCCATCTCTTGTCTTTCTTCAATAGGTCTGTCAGTGATGATGTTACCTTGGAGTACCCCTCTACAAACTTTCGTTGGTAGTTGGTCATGCCCAAAAACACCCTCATCTCATGGACATTTTTCGGTTCAATCCAGTCCCCGATCGCCTTCACTCTGCTCGGCTCCATCCGTATGTACCCTTGACCCACTATATGCCCAAGGAACGAAATCTCGGTCTGAGCGAACATACAATTAGACTTCTTTAGGTGCAACTGATTTTCCTTCAGTGCCTCGAACACCATTGCCAAGTGCTTCTTATGATCTTCCATGTTGTCACTGTACACCACTATATCATCCAAGTACACTACTATGAACGAATCCAAGTATGGTTGTAGAACATCATTCATCAAAGTGTAAAACGTAGTAGGAGCATTGCACAACCCAAATGGCATAACAAGGAATTCAAAACTACCATACCTCATTACTATCGCGGTCTTCTTCTCGTCTCCTTCAGCTATCCGCACCTGATAATACTCATGCCTCAAGTCCAGCTTGGAAAACACTCGGGCTTTCACAAGCTTGACAAAGCAATCAACAGCTAATGGCAAAGGATACCTATTCCTTACCATCTGTTTTTTCAATGCACAGTAATCACAGCACATCCGTAGCTCATTCGAATCCTTCTTCCACTGGAACAATACCGGAGCTCCATAGGGGGACCTTGACGGTCTGATGAAACCTGCATCAGTTAACTCCTTTAACTATTGTTTCAATTCCTCCAACTCGAGTCCTGACAACCGATAAGGTGCTTTAGCCGGAGGTTTCTTTCCTGGCTCAAGCTCAATGCTATGGTCCATTACACGCCTTAGTGGAAGCTTCTTTGGTAGCTCATCAGGCATCAAATTTGCATATTTGGCCAGTGCCTCAGAAATCTCAACTGGAACAGGTGTCCCCACTCCATCACCTTCGACTCCTTTGAACATCATCGCATATGTCTCCATATCTGACTCCTTCATAGCCTTCTCCAAACTCAGTGTAGAAACATGCTGCACCTTGACTTCCCGCCTTTGCCTATGAGTGGGCAAAGTCCAAGTTTGTGATTGTCCAACCAGTACCACCTCATCACAGAAGGGGACAACAATTGCCTTGTTGCCCTTCAAGAAATCTTGCCCCAATATCATATCAAAGTCGTTCATCTCCATCACTGTGAAGTCCAACTGACCCTTCCAGTCTTTTATCTGCACAGGCACATTGTGTGCCAAACCCACCACTTTAGCTCTAGAGTTCACCGCCTTGACTTCCACATTCGATGGGAAGATCATCAGTCCAACCTCTTTTTCCAACTGTGTCGTCATGAAGTTATGAGTGGCCCTTGTGTCCACCAGAGCTTGAATGGTCTTGCCATGAACCATCAAGTCCATGAAACCCAGACTGTTAATCCATGATTTCTCCATAACTTTTCCCTGCATACATGTCTGTTCTCTGCTTCCGTCAAGCTTCTTCAACCCTGAATCAGCTTCACCTGTCATGAGCAACCCTGCTCTGATACCACCTGTCACGCCCCCAATTCTTTTTTCATTTAATTGGTTAGGTGTGGCACTGCCTAAGTAATTAACATGTTCCATTGTTATCTTACTTTACGAACTACGCCTTAACATTCATCTTCATTCATGAATAACATAACATTAATGTGCAGAATCCATTAACATTATAAACATCAATAATAGACATCCATAGAATAGCAGGAGAACACATTCATATGTAACAAGAATCTTTTATTATATAAGTATGAGAAATTTTACAATGACCGGGAGCTAGGCTCCACCGGCGTTACAACCAAGTCGGGTGCCCACCCGTGCACACCCACACGGTGGTCTCACCCTCCAACCGTTCAACATACAACACATGAGATCCTTTGTCAAGGCAGGCGGGCGCGCCCGTGCATGACCCTCACCTGAGATACAACCCAAACTCATTCAAGAAACTCGACGAGCGGGCGCCCTCACACACCCACCGCTCGCGCCTTCAACCAATTCAATCTTAGTGCCAAGACTGCGCATAACCGTGCCTGGCGGGCAGGCACATAACCTGCGCCTTGCTGCAGTTATACCTCCCTTCACTCGCACATATGCTTGATGATCGAAGACCGAATGCGATGATGAAATGCCAAGACTCCACCGCGCATATATGGTACCTTGTGGAGGTCGCGCCCTTCGGCCGACCCTCCATCCATCCTTCCAACCGCGTGTTCATCAAACAATCTTCGCCTTTCGTGTGGGTTGGCCCACCCATGGCATGGGACCACCCACCAACAACACTCTTTGTTTGCCTTTCGCTTGGTCGGCTTGTGGTGCTAGCTCCCCAACTCACCCATATAAATGTGGAACGACCAACTCACCTATGTAATATAACATTTCGCCCTCGATCGCCTTGCCTTCACATGACTTCGCTACTTCGCACGGTGGGTGGAGGGCGCGCCCGGTCGACTCGCCAACCGCAGGGCATTACAGATTTGGTTCCTTTCTACGCTTGATAGATCCAAGGTTATGATAGGTCTATATTTGTTATATAATACTATATAGCATGTAAATTTGTATCTATGTGTCTCTTTCTTATTCCCTTTCTCTATATCACCCCCCAAACATACACATTCTCTCTCTATATCTATCTATCTCTCTCTCCCTCACTATTTCTCTCTTCCCCTTCTCCCTCTCTCTCTCTCTCTCTCTTCCTTCCTAGTCTCCTCTCTCACTCTCTCCCCATTCCTCCCTTGTCACTCCCTCTCTCTACCCTCCATCTCCAACTCTCTCTCCTTCTCTCTCTTGATTCCTCTCTCTCCCTTTATCTCCCACCTCCCTCTACCCCCCCCCATCTCTCTCCCTCCATCTTTTTGTCTCACTCTCTCTCTTCCCCTTCTCTCCATCTCTCTCTCTCTCTCCAGCTTTGTCACTATTTTTCCTCCCCGTCTCCATCTTTCTCCCCCTCCATCTTTGTGTCTCCCTCAACCCCTTCCCCTTCTCTCCATATCTCTCTCCTCTCCCCTTCTTTGTCTTCCCTCCTCTCCTCTCTCCCTCACTCTCTCTCCATTTCTCCCCTTTCACTTCCTCTCTCTCAGTCACCCCCACTCTCTCTCTCTCTCTCTCTTACATTTGATCCCATTGTATTGTGTTTAAGAAAGTATATAAGTTAAAAAAAAAACATGATTGGTTGTAAATATTGAACATATATGTGGGATCAATCATGTCAACTAAAATACCATAATGAATAACTTAAAAAATTCAGGCACCCTCATTCCTCTTTTATAACTTTTCTTACTCTCATTCCTTAGATCCTTAGTTAATATGGATCTATACTAGTTCTTAATAATATTATTTATACTATATAAATTTCACTTCTTTATATTTATATAAGTATTCTCATTTTTAACTTTATTAATACATTAATTTAATTTCTATGGGAATATTTTTAGTAATCATTAGGATATAGGGTTTAGATATATCTCAAAAGTAATTATAACTTTTTTCCTTTCAAAATCAATTAAAATAAAATATTTTTATTGTGAAATAAGTTATGGTTTCTGGGGCATTGTAACAAAACTTATTTACAAGTTAGTAATATCAATGGTTAAGAAGATTTTCTTACTGATATAAAATATTTTGATTGTGAAATAAGTTATGTTTTTTGGGCATGTGGTATTGACAAGTCATGGCATTTGCCCATGGTGTTGTAACAAATCCTATTTTTTACAAGTTAATAATTTCCACGATAAAGTGGGGATGAATATCGATTGCTAAGAATATTGTATTGTTATAAAATATTTTGGTTGTGAAATAAGTTATGGTTTTCGGGCATGTGGTATTAATAAGCCACAATATTAACCCATGACACATAACAAAGTCTATTCACACGTTAAAGACAAAATCAATATAACAAATTGAATTTTATTATTTTTTACTTTAACTTTTTATTATTAATTGAGCCAACATTTAAATCTTTACACTCATCCTAGATGCTAGGGTTTATATTATTTTTTACTTTTTATTTATTACTTTGAACTTCTTGTTTATTATTTTTAAATTTTTACTATTATTTGAGCTAACATTTAAATGTTTAGACTCATCTCGTGGAAATGGACATCAGTTTTCACCATTTTTATTTTATTTTTTAATTGAGTCAACATTTAAAATTGTTTACATACTTACATTACAACTACACATTTAACCTACACTAAACTGTGGAGCGCCTCTCACACAATAAATTTAGTGTATACTTATTTCAAAAATAAAAAAATGTATAAATAAATCATTAATCTCGATATTCATAATAACTAGTAAAATGGTATAAGGGTATAAATTTTGCAAAAACTTTTATGGCTAACTTTCTATCATTAGTTTCTTTAAAAAAAACTTCCCTTTCTATGACGTTTGATATTTTTTCCATTATTTAAACATATTATTTACCATATGTATTTTTTAAATATAGATATTATGTTTTATTTAATTAGTTTTTTTAAGCTGTAAGTTCTCCATAAAATATTATTTAACTAAGTAACTTCATAGATATATATATTTTATATTATCTTATAAAGATTAACTATATTTTATTGTGTTGATTTAGGTTATTAATTTAACTCATGATTTGTTGTGATTATAATCATGTAATTTAATTTTTTTTTTTATAAATAATATGGAGTCATTCTTGAAATATTGTCAAGTATATTGGTCAACTATAATATATTTTGAAGAGGAAAATAAAATTTTCATTTTCAAATATTTTAAATAATCATTATATACATAAATTCATAATCTTAATTTTTTTTGAAAGAAAGGAGAGAGTTTGATATCAACTTTCAAACATTTCAAGTAATAATAATATATAGAACATGCATTTTAGATAAATTTATAGTCTTCCAACAAGTAACAGAGGAGATTCTCTAAACCACCCTAACGCCCAAAAGGCCCAAAATCAATTGCTTTTAGATTCATGATGTATGAATGTATTGAAGTCATCATAAACTTAGTAACCATAAATTTGTGATTCAAATCCATTTTCTAATTAAACTAATAAAGAGACCCATTTTATAAAAACTTAAATCTATCAACAACATATCAACAATAAAGAAATTACAGAAAAACTTTCAAATCAAACAAAATTATCCACACAAATAGGAAGGTCATCTCGATTCTTTCTATTGTGCCATTAAAAATCTCTACCATATGATTGTTCTATTCTCATTTTTTTCTTGTTTTATACACCATATCAATGGATCATGGGTGTGGACATGTTTGATTAATAAAGGGTTGTGGATATTCCACTAGAAAATTCATCACAACATATCTAATAATATTGTATTAAAAATCTTTAATTCTACACTATTATAGTTTTATTAAACTTCAAGATTTGTAGATTTCACTATAATTAGTGCATGCACGCGAAAGGAAATTATGCAAAAAATTAGAGAACAAGAAAATAACCTCGCACACACACATGAGACACAAAATATTTTCCGGGAAACTCTTTTGGGAGAAACCCCCCTTGGAAGGTGAGGTCGCTTCGCTCTCTTTCTGTCTGGAAATATTCCTGCGGGTACAAAGAAGTAATATTTGTGGCCTATGGGCTGATACAATGAACAAATCCTTCCTATGTGCTCTACCTCCTATCCCTTTTGGTTATCTTTACTCAGTTACGGAATAAAATGTTGTCGAAAGAATGAGATACCTTTTCCTCCTAGTGGCCCAGTTATAACATAGCCCGATAGCCTACCAATGGTTAAGTTGACTATAGAAACTCTTAACTAGGGTTACAATATAGACTTTGCTAGAGTATTTTTCATCAAAAACATGTGGATAACCCCTTTTCTATGAATAATGGATGCTGACATGGCATCCTCTCGAACCATGATGGTGAAAATAGGAAGGTCAACTTCTGAGTGGCATAAATTTTTCATGTATGAAAGATCTATGTATGTAGAATAACCTTTAAACGTGTGGCATAAATTTTACATGTATGAAAGATCTATGTATGTAGAATAACCTTTAAACGTGTGGCACCAGGGCAACAAAGTTTCACTCCAAAAATTGTCGTTTGATGCCTCAAAACACTCCCAAAAGTTTTCAAACCCTATTTTGCCAAACTGAGACCCATTAGTAAAAACAGTCTGGTAAGCTGATTACTTCACTTTTTTCACTCTAAATACATTAAGATGAATGAAAAATGATATAATAATTCAATATGGATTATTATTGGACTCTAAACCTTTATATTTCCGCTCTAATGCTGAATAGGCATATTTGTGCATGGTGTACAATTGAATGGTGTTAGTGGAGAGTGATACTGTTTTTCCAACGAGTATAAAGACCCACTATCTCTGAGTCTATGGTAATCCCAAGTATGAGCACTATGTGGACAGTTTGTGATAATTACGGTTGCATATTGTAATGCTTATAACTGGCTTTTATTCTTGGTGCCGCATACTACGGTATTTTTCTATATTTTTTTCTACGATCTTATTTGAATTATGTATATATGAAAGATTAAAGATGTGTGTGGATACTAGTAATTTTTCATACGAAGGTTTTAAAAATTAAGTAAACATCATCACGAACATGTACATTTAAAACTCTCAATATTTGGAAATTAAATTAAAAAAATATGTTTAAATGCTAGTCAAAAATTAAAAAAAAAAACCGGAAGACTAACAAAGACAATTGCGCATTCTTTACGTGTTTAGTGACGGTTATTATTTATTTACATGTTTTAATATAAATTGGTGGATATCCACTAAATTAATAGGTCTCCTTTGACATACATTAAATTAGTATAGTTATGCACTAATGAAAGATGGGGAAGTTTTTATGTTCATATTGATAATTTTAAGAAAAAAATATGTGTGTTCTTTACATTATAGTGCAGAATAGATGTTGTGGTTGTAAATAAGTATAAAAATTTAAATGTTTTTAAAATAAAATATTAAATAAAATAATTATAATAAACAACATGATGTTGAATCAATTTAAAAGTAGTAATAAATAAAAACAATAAATAGCTTAAATTTATATATATATATGTGTGGGGAAGTAGATCTTGTTAAGTAAATTAATATTAAAAAAAGAAAAAATATTACAATAATAAAGTTAAAAAACTAATAACAAAAGATAGTGTTTACTATAAACAAAATATTCTAATGTTTATTTTAATTTCACATCAATTTTGTAGAAAGATAAAGTAATTGAAAGTGTAAAAAAATCAATTTACTTTTTAGTATGGGAGATATAATTCTTTCACTACGTAGCAATACCGAGTTGGCTGATCATATGTGCAAATAATATTATTGATATTATTTGATGTGTAATTCATTTTATGTTCAATTGACCTATAATGTATAAAATAAAATAATATTAATAACAAAAAATAATGTTAATCATATGAACAAAATATTTTAATGGCCATATTAAATAACATAATTCTATATCAACTTTATATAGAGAAAAATAAATAAATTAAAATTAAAAATTTTCTTGTGCTTTAATTTTCCATTATGAGGGATAAGTGTAATTTATTTCATTCCTAATTTAAATTTGACATATAATATTTAAAAAATATTAGTATAAAAAAATTAAAATTAATGTGCATTATAATATATAAAAAATATTAGTAACAAAAAAATACTAAAATTAATATGCATCATGAATCAACTATTTTCATATGCATGTTGAGTAAAATATTTTAACATCAATTATGTAAAGAGAGGGAAGGAGCTAGAGAGTTCTTATTCCATTCCATTCATAGGTTCTTTATATGAAGGGGCATGTCTTAAAATATAAATGTGGAGAATGCTAATCATAAATAAAATATTTCTATTTGAAATATGTATATATTTATGTAATACGAGTGAAAATAAAAAATCTCTTACAGTAAAAATGTTTTTCTCAAAACTAAGATAGTGCCATCTTAACTCCATATATACCAAGAGTTGAGAGGAATTAGATCTCTCAAGGTTAAAACCTTTCCTCAAGTTTGCACTCAAAAATAGGTTTGCATATAGGAGATTTTAGTGTAAAGATGAATCTATGTTGGTATTAATAAAATTAAAAGCAATTTTTCCAAGAAAAAAAATCATACTTTGCATATCACATTAAAATAAATTTAACTAATAATGGTTCATACTTGCAACCACTATATTTCAAAACATATATATGCATATATATATACATATAAATGTGAAATATATACATATATATGATGTGGATAATTTTGAAGGTCCCTGTGAATTCATGTAACAACCATCCTAACCCGAAAACCAAACCAAAGTTTCACTATGCTGATCCATTTCCCAAGGTACATTTATGCGAATGGGATCTAAAAATTATCTTTTTCTAACTTGCTCAAACTTAAGATGGTCAACATCATTTCATTCATCTCATTGAGATGATTCGAAAGATATAAATTTTATTTCAATCAAATATTATAGATCAACGATTATGGTACTTTAAAGATAGGCCAATTTAGCCCTTAACATATCACCTAACCTCCATGTGGTAGTCACATAGTGGCCAACGTGGAAGGTGACATGTTCGCACCCATTGTAGATAGGCCCATGTGGCACCTGACACACCTGCACTGCAAGAGTGGACACATCTAGGTGGCAGGCACTTATCCCAAGGAAATTAAGAGGTCAACCCCTTTCTACAATGTTATGTGCTTGTTCAAGGAAGGGTCCAATAGCTCAACCCCCGACCTAGGGGTCGGCCTGACATCTCCCTAGAACTACAAAATTTTGGGTCGGGACCAACCCATCCACCAACTTGGGTGATCATTTGACCCCCCAACTCGTCCAACCAATGGGTTTTCGACTATGTGATCCACCCGGTGTAGGTAAGGGTGAAACCTGCTGAAGGTCTGGCCATTTTGCTTACCTCACATCCTCCGGCCTAGCCTTACTTGCTAACCCAAAAATTAAATTTTTGATTAGTTTTTATTTGATTCTAGTGCATGAAAATTTCCATGATTTTTCTAAGTTTTTCAAGCACTTCTCCCACCACCTAATGCCCAATAAATCCATGAATTTTATGAAAAAAATGGGAAAAAATATATCATAAGAATGAAACCAAATCAATATCATTCTCAAGTGCATTTCTTCCCAAATTTACAGAGAGTTGTAACAACTCATTAATAAAGAAGACATATTTTTCTCTTTGTCTCAACAACCCTCTGAATTGAGAAATTAGATAATTAATATTCAATATCTCATACTTCTTTAATAAATGAATGAATGTATCTACAAGGGATGGAAACAAGTCCTCCTTCACTTCAATCATGTATAGGCCAGTTGGATTACAAGCATACTATTATAAACTCATTCAATAATTCAAATATCCAATAAACACAAGGTTACCAATCATTCCACCATGTCCATTATCACTAATGAGCAATAAATTCTACTAGTGTAACTCAACACCATCACAATGAAATAATATTTGCATCTAGGATGTTAGTGTAGGACCATTCATCTCATGAAATCATTCCTTGAAATCCTCATGTGGATTGTAATCGTGAATTCACACATAGAAATATGCACAATGATGGTAAGATCTTCCAACAGAAACAAGAAGTATGCCATTATAATTATGAAAGGATATTCATGATGATTATTGCAAAGAAAAAAAGAAAAGTAACCAACACACACATATTGTTGAAATATAATCTTATTTGAGGATAATAAATAAATGAAATTCGTAATTCATAAACTCATCACTTTGTCCTAGCATCCCTTAAACAATATCAACAACATACCATTCAACTCATGATATATTAGAAAATAAATTAAACCAAACCTCATGCCATGATATCATCAGGCTAAATTACAAATGTAAACACATATTCATTATCATTGGAAAACATGGGAGCATTGTATCTTGAATGTTAATGGGAAATTAAGTTTGGGATAATGGCTCTCCACCCATCCATAGACAACTGTAGCTAAATTCTCACTTGCACCTCTCACCCCCAAGCCATATTCTAGAGAATAAGGGATTTGTTGGTAGGTATTAAAAGCTACCAGTGGAACCAAGGACTCTAGAGATTCTTGCGCCTCGACCCACCAACTGAGTTAAGGTTATGAAAGTTCACAAGGTGTCCAGAAGTGAATTGTCTCCACCCTTTAGAATTAAAAACTATGCTTCCACCCAACTAGGGGAATCCAGAAGCCATAGTAAAATCAAGCTATAAGAAGGGAGCCTCCATAAATCCTCTAGGAATTTTCCAATATTAGTTCCCCCAACCTAGCCCTCAGGGATTTCTTGGAAACACCATCTCCTCCCTCTATCCAATTTGGGACTTGAGGGGAAATTAATTCCACACCTGGAAGTGATTTCTTCCTTCTTCCTTTCCAAATAAAACAATGTTCCTATGTCATTGAACATTATTCCTGACTTTTCATTTTTTTCTTGGTCCTACTATGATTTTTTCCTTTCCATAATTATTTCTCCTTTCTTCTTCCAGATCTGGTCGAATTCCCTATTGTGTTGCATTTTTCCCACCAGTTTGATTTTCCTCCTTGTCCTCTCTATTGCTTTGTCCCATCAGTTCAAATTTCTCTCTCTCTCTCTCTCTCTCACTCACTCACTTTGTCTTGAAATTCTATCCTACTAACAGAATCTTGTCAACCAATGCAAAATGTGCCACGTACCTCCATGTTCCCTAGGTTGTTAAATGTTATTTAGTTTGTTTCACAGAGTGGCCAACACATCTTACCAACTCGAAACCTACCCATTGTTCATTTTTAAATTTTTCTACGCTTTATTTCTTATCCATTTCTATAAAATAATGGCTTGATAAGAAAATACAGTTATTATTATTAATATTTCTCTTTTGTACAACCATAAACTATTATGTACAAGCTCTAATTTATGTTGTAAGGAAATCTTATACTTATACCCAATAAGAAATCACCTTAGCCTATGGAATCCATGTCCCATTAGTAATTCCATTTTTTTCTCAAAATGTTTACATTACATACATTAATTGCGGTTTTCACAAACCCCTTCCCCTTGGGGGAACATTGTCCTCAATGTTCTATGTTGATATGCAACACAAAAGACATGGTTAAAAATGAACACATACTATTTATGGAAGTTTATATACACAAATTTCTACAATATTTACAATTTATATACATTTTCTTCAATCAACAAACAAAAGGGGATATGTTTCCCTCATTATATCAACCATTTCCCAAGTGGCTTCATCAGGTCCAAAGTGCCTCCACTACATTTTGACTTGATCTATTGCTCGATTTTGGAGCATGAATTTCCTCTAGTCTAGGATGCATAATGGATCTGCCTGTAATTCTCCCTTTGGTTCCACTTATAGAACATACCAACCAATCACATGATTAGAAACTTGTACATATCTTTTAAGAAATGAAACATGGAAAGCATCATGGATTTTAACTTATGGAGATAAGGCCATCCTATAGGCCACTCAACCTAACCTTTCAAGTAACTCAAAAGGCCAAAAAAATTGTGGTGCCTATTGTAACATATTCTTGTCCTTCCAATCCATTTTCTACATTAAGTCTCAATCCACATTTTAAATAAAATTTAAAAGAAAAAAGAAAAAGAAAATAAAAATACATCAATGAATATATGTATATAATGATAATGTTAATTATTAATTAAATAATTAAACATAATAAATTATGGTAGATTAATTAAATTAATGAATATAAATAAAGTTTGTATGTTTATATGTTTATATATATATATATATATATATATATATATATATATAGATGAGATTGATATTAATTAAAGTTATGAAATTAATTAGGGTTATATTTGTCACATACCCAACTTCTCCCAAAATTTATATATATTTATATATGCTCTTGTTGTAATTATAAATACTTTACATTTTGTGCCCTATCCTTATACATATTCTTTCTACTTTAAACTTCTTCAAAAGTATTGGTTATTTTCATTGAGTGCCACACATGAAACTTAATAGAGGTCAAGAATATTTATTATCTTCTAAGGAATAAGGTTGTCTTATATATATATATATATATATATATATATATATATATATATATATATATATATATTTCATTTCTTAGTGTGCACCCTAATCACTATGGGTTTATGTTTGGTGCTCAATTAAAGTTCTTTATTATATAAAGGCACTAGAACACTCATTGCACCCATCATGTGGTAATATTTATTTTCCTATGCTTCGACGAATGGAGAAAAGGTTTGTTAATATATTCTCCTACTCTAATTGACCCATGGTGGTATTATTTTGTTTATGGCATGTATTAAATGGTGATTAAATGTTCCCATGTGTTGAGTGGAGAATTTAATCTATGCATCAAAGTTATAGAGGATTATAAATATTGAATTCTAATGTACATAAATAGGGTTGAACTGTAACTTATTTTCCCATGGTTCGTATGGGTCACAAAATTTCTCTTAAATCGAGACAAGATGTGGCAATCTCCCATAGGATATTTCCCCAATCATCATGTTCTCATCATGTCCCATAACATACTTGTTCTTATCTGATCCAAATTGGATACTAGAACACTCTCTAAGTTTTCATGAACACTTTAAAAATCATGTCAAGGATTAAAAGTCTTACAAAGATCAAGCTTATCAGAGATATCCTTGTAACAGTTGCAATTTGTGATCAGCGTGGAGCAACGAGGACCATCAGTCAAAAGCGCAGACTGTCGGCCCATGGTAACACGCGTTGTCGCAAATTAGCAAAGGTAGAGGCCATTTTGAGAAACAGGGGTAGTTTCTGATAGTCGCTAATCACATACCGTAGGGAAAACCCATCAAAGAAGGAAGGGTTGCAAGCACCTGGCCCAGAAAAATCATAAAATGTAATGGATATTGTCCCAATTCTGTCAGAAGCGGGGTCCCACAAAAAATCGGCAGAATATCAGAAGGGCTTCAAGCAATAAGCCGTTTCAACCGAGTCTCGCCCGATGCCACACAGTGGGTGCCACGCATCTGGCGAAAGAGAGAGAAAACTGCTCACATCGGACGGGTAAACATCATGTTACTTACCCGCCCGATATGGACAATGACCGTAGGATTTGGAGGCTCTAGATCAATGGTGGAGACGTAATCCGATAGATGACGAGATTTGACGAGGTTAATAGGCAGAGTTGTATAGGATTTGAAGTCCGACATGGACGATGTGTTGGCAAAAGGTCATGTTTCGTGGGCATTCTTGGAGTTAACGGAATAAACGATTGTTTTGAATATGTCCAAGAGAATTGACACTCAGTTCGTTATGAAATAGGTGGCCACCTCCCTGTGAGGCGTTATACAATGATGATTACGTAGAACAGAGGGATTCAAAAGGATAGAGGTAGGGGAATTGGAAAGCTGGGAAGCGGAAATGAACAGTTAGAAAGCAGATTGGCTTTAAAGCCACGAACTGACAGAGAAAGAAAAGGGCAAGTTAAGAAAGCTAAAAGCAGAGATCAAAAAGAGGAAGCTGAGTTGACCTGCAAAAGCAAAGGTAGTATCGAGCCAGAGTTAAGACAGAGCCAGAGAGAGACTGGAGAGTCTGTGTACTCTAGAGAAGGCTTGAGAGGTTCAAACGAACTCCTCTGTATATGCCTGTCATGTATTGAGTCTCAGATTGGACTCATAGCATTGTGACCAATAGAGGTCAAGATTCAATAAGGAGACTCTGTGTACTCCAGAGACTTGGGGGATCCAAGTACAATCTTGTTGATTTATATATGTTGTGCGAGACTCAAATTGAGCTCACTATTGTAAAAACTTTGCTTCAAAACATAATAGAGAGGCCACCACTGAAGGCTGGACCAGGAGATGTAGCCCAGGAGTATTGGGTGAACTCCTTATTAAACTTGTTGTGTTTATATGTGTTGCCTGTTATGTTTTCTTCAACTACTTCATTGCTTGTATATTTCACAATCTTATCGATCAGTTGCACAAAATAACATAGGCACATCCATGCACATGAGTCTGTAATACCTTATTCTTTGTCTTAGATCAATTACAGATCAAGTGGTATCAGAGCATCTAGGTTGCTGAGGTTAGACAAGCTTGTGGTGGATTCTTTTGTTGAATGCTAACTAGATCAAAGCTTAAACTAAGAGGAGAAGAATTGGCCGCATTTAATACAGAAATTGGTAGAGTCTATACTAGGGGGAAATGTCAAAAGAAATTCCCTTGGAATCAGACCCTCAGTTCATGGATAGTTTCTTGACCATGAGAGCCATTGTAGAGGAAATGTATAGAGAATTTAAGAAAGGTAGAGATGAAGATTCATCAAACTCCAAACAAGATAAAGGAGCAAAAGAATCTCTCCTCAATGACCATTCTAAAGGCAAAGGGAAAGAATAAAAGCTTCCCACACCTCCTAATAGCCCTGAAAATAAAAATAAGACATCTTTGATTAAATTAGATGTTAAATTTGATTTGCCGATATATGATGGAGAGTTGAATGCATAAAAGCTGGATAATTGGATTAGACAGATTGATGTGTATTGCAGGGTACAGAACATTGATTCAGACAGAAGTAAGATTTAGCTGGCTAGCCTACACCTTGGAGGCACTACCTTGGTATGGTGGGGAGGCAAGACATAAGCTAACATGAAGAAGCATGGTAAAATCCTTTCTGTCTGGAGTGAATTTGTTTCTGCAATTAAAAAACAATTCTATCCACTAGCTTATATGCAGCAAGCTATGATGAGTTGGAAAACTCTTCGCCAATTGAAAGGGAAAAGTGTACAAAGTTACACCCAAGAATTTAGAAAAAGAGCTTTGATTCTAGGCATTTCTTTAGACTCACCTGAAACTCTACTGAAGTATATAGGTGGTCTACATAGTTATTTGAGACATACCATTCTCATGTTTAATCCTACTAGCATAGATGAGGTATCTATTCAGGCTACACATCTAGAGGTTAGGGGCAAGAATGTGAACCCAGAAGTTGGGGGATCATCAAAACCCACTGCAAGCAAGAACAAGGTAAAGAGAAAGCGAAATGGAAAGAGAGGAAGGAAAATGCTGTAAAAAAGACCAAACCTTCATGCACTTACTGCAAGAAGGATGGGCATGATGATGAACACTACTGGATTTTGCATCCAGAGCTAAAACCCAAGAAGTACAATGGCAAAAAGAAGAACACTGTTGCAGCTGTTCAGAAGGATTTGGGGTCAGACTCAGGGGATGAAACGACAATCATAGCCACAGGTATAAAAGGTAAAAATTATGAAACATCTACTAGTAATTCTACAAAAACTATTGATAGTGAAGAAAATGAAAGAAGAAAACATGAGCTTTTTCATATTAGAGTTATTTCCAAGCATCAAAAGATTGATACTTTATTTGATAGTGGTTCACAAGTAAACTTAATTTATGAAGCAATTGTAAAGAAATTGGGATTACTAACCACACCTCACAAGAAGCCATTTCCATTAGGTTGGTTATGTGATAAAACAAAGCTACAAGTGACTAGAAAATGTAAAATTAGGTTTGCCGTTGGTTCATCATTTGTAGATGAGGTTGAGTTAGATGTAATTCCATTGGATATATGTGTAATTGTTTTGGGAAGTCCTTACTTGTATGATAGAAAAACAATTTTCTATAGAGCTGAAAATAAGTATCAACTCGTTAAACATGGAATTGAATATATTGTAAGAGCTCATAAACTCAAGAATAATTATACTCTCATAAACTCAGGGCAGATGAAAAGAATTGTAAATTCATGCAAACAATTTTCACTGATGGTTGGAAAGGAAAAGAAACCTGATAAAACCAATGTATTTGAAGGTTGTGGTGCTAAACAACAAGCTGATTTAGAAAAAATTGTTTCAGAATATGATATACTATTTCAAGAACCTAAAATTTTGCCACCTAAGAAGGAAATTGTACATGATATTAATTTGCAGCAAGATGCTCCATTGCCTAACATTGGAATGTAGAGGTTATCCACTTTAGAGAATGCAAAAATTAAGAAGTAGGTACAGGAGTTGCTCGAGAAAGGGTTCATAAGACCTAGCACATCACCATGTGTGTCTCCAATTCTTTTGGTGAGAAAGAAAGATGGCTCATGGAGAATGTGCATTGATTACCGAGCACTGAATAAGATAATGATCAAAAAATGTTATCCCCTTCCTCGCATAGATGATCTGTTAGATCAGTTGAAAGAAGCTGTTTACTTTTCCAAGTTAGATTTTCATAGTGGCTACCATCAAGTCAGAGTCACAGAGCAGGATGCATGGAAGACTGCTTTCAAAACAAAGCAGTGACTATATGAGTGGTTAGTTATGCCTTTTGGCTTAAGTAATGCTCCTGCTACTTTCAAGAGAGTAATGAATGATGTACTCAGGCCTTTTATTGATGATTTTGTCATTGTATATCTAGATGATATTCTTATATTTAGTAAAACATGTGAATAACATTTGAAGCATGTAAAGCAGACTCTAGATGTTTTGAAAAGAGAAAATCTCTATGTTAAGCTATCAAAATGTGAATTTAGAAAAACATCCTTGAATTATTTGGGTCATATTGTAGGGGGTGGTGAATTGAAGATAGATCCCTCTAAGGTTGTAGTAATTATAAACTGGCCTAAACCCAAATCTGCTACAGAATTTAGAAGCTTCCTAGGAGCAACACAGTATTGGAGAAAGTTTATTGTTAACTTTTCCTTGATTTCATCTCCCTTACATGCTTTAACAGGATTGAACAGGGTGTTTCAGTGGGGAGGCAAACAGCAGAAAGCCTTCGACACCTTAAAAGAAAATATTAGTACAACACTAGTACCAGCATTGCCTGATCTTCAAAGACCATTTGAGATTGAAACCGATGCTAGTGACTATGCCATGGGAGCAGTGTTGATGTAGCACAGTAAACCCATATGTTACATTCTAAGACATTTAATTCTGCAGTAGTTAATTATCCCACATATGATAAAGAATTATATGCATTAGTACAAAGTGTGAAAAACTGGAAACATTATCTAATGGGCAAGGAGACAGTTATACATACTCGTCATCAACCACTTCAATATTTACACTCACAAACTAAGTTGCAACAATCAAGACACTATAGGTTGATGGGTTTTCTACAACAGTTTCATCTTTTCAATAGATATAAAAAGGGCATACACAATAAAGTTATAGATATGTTGTCCAGACCAATCATAAATGCATCTACTATACTTAAGCATAACTCAGTATTGCATGAAAGCTACATTGAATAATATGCTCAAGATATAGACTTTAAAGATGTATATGCAACTTTAAGTCATGGCAAACAAGTAGAAGAATTGGATGATCATGTTAAGGACCAACTCTTGTATCATTTTGGAAAGTTATGCATTCCTCAAACTAAAAGAGTAAAGATAATTCGAGAAGCACACACTTCTCTAATATCAGGTCACTTTGGTGTAAGTAAAACAGTTGCATAGATACAAAGATTTTGTTATTAGCCAAAAAATGCATGAAACAGTTTCTAGATATGTAAGAGGGTGTACCGTGTGTGCTAAAAGCAAGCCCAACAATAGAAAACTAGGCTTGTACACTCCATTAACAGTTCCTTCTCATCCTTGGGAAAGTGTTTCCATGGACTTTGTTGGGGGATTGTCTAAATCTAGAAAAGGTCATGACTATTTATATGTTATTGTGGATAGGTTCAACAAAATGTGTATTTTAATACCTTGTAACAAACAGATTAAAACTAAACAAACAACAAAGTTGTTCTTTCATCATGTATGGGTTCATTTTGGATTACCCACTTCCATTGTATCTAATCGAGATTCCTGATTTGTTGGGAAATTTTGGTCAAGTCTGTGGGAATTGATGGACACCAGACTAAAGAAGAGCACAACCTTTCATCCACAAATAGATGGCCAAAGAGAAGTGGTCAACAGGACAGTGATCCAGTTGCTCAGAGGATATTGCAGCAAGCATCCCAAGCATTGGGATGAACATTTATGTTATGTGTAGCATGCTTACAACTGGGCTAAACATTCTTCCACACAAATATCTCCTTTTGAGACCTGTTTTGGTTTCATACAAAGGTCTTCCTTGGATTTTGTCTTTCGTAAAGACATAGCAGTTGATGGACATAGTGATGTGGACAAGGCATGAGAAGCATCAGACTGAGCATAGTTTCCAAGTTGGTGATCAAGTCTGGTTGTATATCAGCAAAGACATAAAGCAAGGTGAAGGTAAGAAGCTGAAGCCAATAAGGTATGGACCTTTCAGGATACTTGAGAAAATTGGTGAAAATGCTTTTCGCCTTGATTTGCTAGCTTACATGCACATCTATTCAATAGTTAATGCAGAAAGCTTGAGACTGTTTGAACCTTCATTGATCGAAGATCCCGAAGAGCAGAGCCAATTGCCTTCTATTGATGTTCTGTTTCCTGAATATCTCAATGAGTTGTAGGAAGATACAGCTCTGGACAAGAAGGTGAGAACTACGTGCAGAGGGGATGTTGAGTACTTCAGAATTGGACTCAAGGGTTCAAAACCAAGCAGTGCAAGATGGATAGAAATTGGGAAAGCGAGGAATTTATATCCTCACTTGATTGATTCTTAAAAACCAACTTTTGGTGGTCCAAAAGCTTTTTCAGTGGGAAGGCCGTGATCCAAATTGGATCCTAGAACACTCTCTAAGTTTTCATGAACTCTTTAAAAATTATGTAAAGGATTAAAAGTCTTACAAAGATTAATCTTATCGAAGATATCCTGCTAATAGTTGCAATTTGTGATTAGCTCAGAGCAACAAGGACCTTCGGTCAAGCGCGCAGACTATCGGCCCATGGTAACGCATGTTGTCGCAAATTAGCAAAGCTAGAGGCCATTTCGAGAGACAGGGGTAGTTTCTGATATGCAATTAGTGACAAGTCACTAATCGCATATCGCAGGGCAAACCCCTCAAAGAAGGAAGGGCCGCAAGCAACCAGACCTAAAAAATCATAAAATGTAACGGATATCATCCCGATTCTGTCAGATGTGGGGTCCCATAAAAAACTGGTAGAATATCGGAAGGGCTTTGAGTAGTAAGTGGTTCCAACTGGGTGCCACGCATTCGACGGAAGAGAGAGAAAACCGCTCACATCGGATGGGTAAACATCATGTTACTTATGTGCCCGATATGGACGATGACTGTAGGATTTGGAGGCTCTAGATCAATGGTGGAGACGCAATTCGATAGATGATCAGATTTGACAAGGTTAATAGGCAAAGTTGTATAGGATTTGAAATTTGATGTGAACGATGTGTTGGCGGAAGGTTGTGTTTTGCGGGCATTCTTGGAGTAAACGGAATAGACGGTCATTTCGAATATGTCCAAGAGAACTGAAACTTAGTTCGTTATGAAATAGGTGGCCACCTCCCTGTGAGGTGTTATACAGTGATTATTACGTAGAACAGAGGGATTCAAACGGACAGAGGCAGGGGAACTGAAAAGCCGTGAAGCGGAAATGAACAGTTAGAAAGCAGATTGGCTTTAAAGCCACGAACTGACAGAGAAAGAAGAGGGCAAGTTAAGAAAGCTAAAAGCAGAGAGAAGAAAGAGGAAGCCGAGCTGACTTGTAGAAGCAAAGGTAGTATCGAGCCAGAGTTAAGACAAAGCTAGAGAGAGCTAGTGTTAGGCCCCTATACTACTAGTGTACCCCCTTATTGTTATTAGTATAACCCACTTATTATATTGATGTACCCATGTAGTGCCCATATTGTTACTATTGTGCCCCATAAAAGCCCACTATTATTATTATTGTGCCCTTACATTATTATTGTTATGTCGGCTCTGATTATGTTATAACCCCTTAGACTCTTATTTATAGAAAGGAGGTCTTTTCATTTGTATCATCCAAGAATTGTTCATTTATGTAATGTGAAGGAGGTTTCCCCCTCGAAGAGGCTGAATTCTAAGGTGTTGATCTATCTTTTCTATCTTTTCTTGAGCTGGTTTCATAACATTTGGTATCAGAGCTTTGGATTCTAGGGTTTCACTGCTCCAAACAGGTCATTGTGGCATTTTCGCTATAACGTTTTTTCTGTGACGTTTCAGAAGTCGTAAAAAAAAACCCATTTGAGAAGAAATCGCGCTGAACCTTGGGTCCGAATTTCAGAGCTTTTTGCGTGATATTTGCGGAGATATGATCTGAGGAAGTTGGTCTTTTTGCAGACTCCTGAATTACATTCAAAACAGGTGACCTGGGGAAAATCGTCATAACTTTCTCTCTGGGGATCGGATTGAAGTTTCATAAGAAGGTATAGAAAGAGGATGGACTGTAGTTTCTTATATGCATTTTTCCGATCCAAAGGTTGAAACAGTGACTCGTGGCACGTCGTACAAGTTCGCTCTACTGAACTAGTCTATAATCAGGTCATCTTGGGAGATTGTGCATAACTCTTTCTTGGAGAATCCAATTTGGATCAGAATGGTGGCATTGGAAAGAGGACACAGAGGGCTACTACAGTTCACAATTTCAGAACTTAAAGATTTAAAAGTACAGAGTTACAGTCGTTTCAAGGTCGAGCTCCTAAAATCAAGAAAAAGAAAGATGAGGAAGTTTGATGGCAAGGATCCGGTAAATTGGATACTTCAGATGGAGCAATATTTTGATCTACATGGTGTACAACTGTTACAAAAGGTATGTATTGCATCATCATATTTAGAACCAGATCAAATTTTATGGTACAAAAGGCTTTGTTCTCGTAAACAACTTGTTACGTGGTCAATTTTCACGGAGGAAATGATAGCACATTATGAGGTTACAAAGAGCAACACCTTCTTTAGAGCAACACCACAACAATTGGAAAGAGTAAAAGAGCTTTGTGACATAGTGGAAAGAAAAATTATGGAAACCAGGAAGCATACCCCTCACAACTATAAAGATGGAAGTGTTGTTTCTTCTAGCCTTCCACAACCTACAAGGGTTACACCACAACAATTGGAAGAAAAAAGAGAAAAAGGGCTTTGTTACAATTGTGATAGCAAATGCACTAAAGGTCATAAGTGTGCTGAGAAGAAATTATTTTACATTGAATATGAAGAGGAGGAAGAAAAGGATCAAGAAACAACAAAAGAAGAAGACATACGCCAGGACCCCACCCCAGAGAAAGAAGAAATGAATTAGACCATTTCTTGTAAAGCATTGGCAAGAATTACCACTCCTCAAACTCTCAAGATAGAAGGACATATCAAGAAGAAAAAGGTGCAAGAAGTGAAAGATCACATCGAGAAAGAAGAAATGAATCCAACCATATCTTGTAATTCAATGGACGAAATTACCACTCCTCAAACTATCAAGATAGAAGGACACCTCAAGAAGAAAAATGTTCAAGAAGTGAAAGATCACATCGAGCATCAAGAAATGAATCTGACCATATCTTGTAAAGGACTGGAAGAAATGACCACTCCTCACAAGATAGAAGGACATATCAAGAAGAAAAAGGTTCAAGCAGAGAAAGATCACATCGAGCATCAACAGCAAGTTCTCCAACTTTTAAAGGTAACGCCACTTCGGTGCAAAATCAAACGAAACAACAGGTAGATCAACATCGTAGTGAAAAATGTTTTGATGTAGGTGATTGGGTATTTTTACTGCTACATCTCAAGCAAGCTATTTATGAGAAGGAAATGTTGGTAATACTACATGCAATTAAAAAATGGCGACCTTACCGAACAGGAAGACTCTTCAAGGATGAGGATGTGGAAGCATTGTTTTGTGCTGTTTATATTAACCAACCAGATTGGATAAACGAAGCAAGGGATTAATGGAAGAAGGACGAAGAAGTATGGCCACTTATTCAAAAGTTGCAAAAGATCCCAATTCAAGCAATATTGCCAGAAATTGAAGAGGAAGGAAAAATCATATTGGAACCTGGAGCAGTCACAGAAACAAGAACCCGACAGCTACGAAATCAATTAATTTCAGAGTATCTCATCAAGTGGAAGAACTTACCTGCTGAATATTCCACATGGGAGGACAAGAATTTTATACAGAAGCATCAAGAACTACTCAAGCGTTGAGGACAATGCTTTTTGAAGGAGAGGGGCATGTTAGGCCCCTATACTACTAGTGTACCCCCTTATTGTTATTAGTATAACCCACTTATTATATTGATGTACCCATGTAGTGCCCATATTGTTACTATTGTGCGCCATAAAAGCCCACTATTATTATTATTGTGCCCTTACATTATTATTGTTATGTCGGCTTTGATTATGTTATAACCCCTTAGACTCCTATATATAGAAAGGAGGTCTTTTCATTTGTATCATCCAATAATTGTTCACTTATGTAATGTGAAGGAGGTTGCCCCCTCGAAGAGGCTGAATTCTAAGGTGTTGATCTATCTTTTCTATCTTTTCTTGAGCTGGTTTCATAACAGCTAGAGAGTCTGTGTATTCTAGAGAAGGCTTGAGAGGTTCAAGTGAACTCCTCTGTATATGCATGTCATGTATTGAGTCTCAGATGTGACTCGTACCATTGTGACCAATAGAGGTCAAGATTTAGTAAGGAGAGTCTATGTACTCCAGAGAGTTGGGGGACCAAGTACAGTCTTGTTGATTTATATCTGTTGTGTGAGACTCAAATTGAGCTCACTATTGTAAAAAGTCTTCTTGAAAACATAATAGAGAGGCCACCACTGAAGGCTAGACCAGGAGACGTAGCCTAGGAGTATTAGGTGAACTCCTTATTAAACTACTTGTGTTTATATGTGTTGCATGTATGTTTTCTTTAACTGCCTCATTGCCTATGTATTTCGCAATCTTATTGATCCGTTGCACCAAATAACATAGGCACATCCATGCAAATGAGTTTGTAATACCTTATTATTTGTCTTAGATCAATTACATATCACTATCTAATGATAGACACCAAAGGGTTTCAATCCAACGACTATTAACATTCTAATAATTCCCACCAACTCTAACACTTGTTTCATGATATGCTCCACTCCATTTGACCTTACCATTCTCCAAAGCATCGTAATTGTGTGTATGAGGATATATTACATTTGTAGGGTGGTTTGTGAGACCCATTGTAATTCTCCTAGAAAGTAAAGTTTTAGTCACAAGAGCTGTAGTCGTAATTCGTTATTTTCCTCTAGCTCAGGTATGGCTGGAATTATGCATAAGTTTTTTTTTCCTACTCTCAGTTTAAACGTGGTAGAATATTTCTCTAAAATATTAGGTGCTCAGATTCACACTTATACATGGTTTCATGATCATGTTATTGAATGTGATGCCATTTGTTTCTCCATTTTTACAGGATTTTAGCTTCGCCAAACCTGTTGCTAGTGTGGGTGGAAAAGTATCACATAATGACTCGAATCTAGACACTATCTAACCTGAGTATACCTCATATGACTATTTAATGATTTCTCTCTGGAATTGGGAAAACCCAACTCATACAGGTGCTTCATTATTTGTTTTCTTATTAATTTTTATTTTTACGGGTTCTTTAGGTTGTTATGGAGATTCAAGTTTCTTGTGGAACTTCACCAAAGGTTACATATGTCTACCATTTATGTCAGGTAACCCTTTTTACCCTTTTCTCTCTTCCATCTCTTAGTTTCAGTTTATTAGTGATAGGAGTTCTTATCATGGTAAACCTAGTATGACCTCAATGTATCTACATGCTTCTTACTTCTTAAACATGTTCGAATGATGTTTCTCTCACCATGTCTCTCCGTTAATGTTTCCATATTGTAGTTAGAGTTGAACAATCAAGTCGTGTACTACTTTTTCTCATTTCAACATCTACAAATGTGTGTTATTTGGCATGGCACAAATAGGTAGTGACTTTTGTGGACTTTCTCCTTTTTATTAGAACTGGTAGAGTGCTCGCTATTGCAACCTTCCAGGTATGAGTTTTCACTTTAATTGCTAATAATTCCACCTATTTCCATGAAATGAGTTCGTCTGTGATGATTACTGTAATCTTAATTTATCTCATCGTTTCTTCTAAGTATGCGTAGGGTCAGTTACGTTTCATGGTATTGCACCCTAGAAGATTTCCTTCCATGCTCTCATTGGAGTAATTCGCTTCCTCATTTTATTTGTAGGTCGTCAAGTTGTATTATGGACTTCATCCTTTTAAAGACGTTTACAAAATACTTTTCCTCTAGTTTTGTAGGGGTTGCGGGAATTTGTATCAAAAAATTCTTGTGGCTTTTGACACTTTTCTGTGTGCTAATAGACTTGAGTATTCTACATACAACTATGATCCCTCATGGGTCTAAACTTGTATGTTATTTTGTATGAACAAATATCATGTCGTTCTTTACTACCCCACACACTGGCTACAAAATCTATTTGAGTTATCCTATTGTTATGATACTACATTACTCGATGTTTAGAACTCAAGTTTAGTTTTGTATGTGAACACTCTTTTTCTCGCAAGATCACGATCTTTTTAAGCCTTCATCTCAATAGCTTATTTTTTCTACTTTACTTTCCTGTTGAATGACTAAAGGATATTCAAATATTTTCCCAATGAAGTGTATACTTTTTTTAAATTCACCTGTACAAAGACTAGCCTTTACTATGCTCTACTTTGGCTTGTTAGTAAAGACTAGGCTTGCTTAGTTTCCTCTCTTGAGGGTACTTCATGGTTTCCAGATATTCACCACCAAGAAATCTATTTTATTCTAAATGTATATTTGTTTTTTTATTATGAACAGTCCAAGTCCAAGAGCTTTGAGGAGCTCTTGACTTACATATTACAGATGGCCATACAACCATATATTCTTCATATTTTATTTAGAATTCTTTGCACTAACTTATAATTACTCTTTTGTAGATGTATATATTTGAGTATTATATTTCTTGATTTCCCCAATGGTTATACAATTTAAAATATTTCGGCCACTCGATGAGATGTTTTTCTTAATATAAGCCTAATTGAATTGTTTGAAAATTTACCACCGCACGAACTTTTTTTCCCAAAGGTTTCGTTAATGCCCTCCTATTTTACACCCTGCTTCGATAATTTTTCCTGGCTTGAGTTACTTAGCTCTTTATACCGAGCTAATGGTTCTCAACTTGGTCTTTCCCCTTATATTTCATGTCATAAAATTCATGTAGTAAAATTTCTAATATAGTTGGTGCATCCATAAGAAAAAAAAATTGGACTAGAGCCAAGGTCCTCTACACTCTCATCCTATGATCAAACTTAATTCTAGTGTTCTAGCCTGTTGTCAACCATCGATATTTTTAGAAAGAATAATATATATATATATATATATATATATATATATATATATATATATATATATATATATATATAATTTTTCCCCGTAACCAAATAATACCATAGAGGTATGCACAATCATAGTTCATATAATACCATAATACATGATTCAAGACTAATCAAATAAATAACTGAAATGTATAGTGGCCAAGAAAATAGACACATCACCCAAAAGAAATAACGAGAAAAACACTCTTATGCCACAAGCATGTGTTTCTTCTAATACTATAGGTGCATAAACTTAAACTTAATTCAATTTCCTATGTGCACAAATAATCGACCAAGACATTCAGAATTTAAATGTACATAAATTTTCTAATTTTTTATGTGGCTAGAACTACACTTGTGAAAAACACACTATCCTCTCAACCATGAACTGAATCCACCAGCTTCCCCCGAGATGAGATATGATTTCCAATGGAATCAACATCATCATTGATTCTTAGGTAATGTATTTTATAAATTTCCTTCCCTAGAAGATTTTATTAGCATCCTACATTTTGGGTATGCCAACCCACTTTCCTGAGATTTCTCTCTTTCTCTCTCTCTCTTTTCCAAAAGAGGTTCTTTTCCTTTTTCTTTAAAGTCTGTGTTTCTCTCTCGTAGTGCTTTATTCAACACATACTTAGTGTCTTTCTCCAGCTTAGTGATTTAATAGTTGTGTCCCTCCCATCATATTAAATCCTATATGTTTCTTCCTAGGGATTTTTAGGAGCTATTTAAGGGAAAATTTATCTTAATATCATACACCAATAATGATTTCCAATCTAAGCAAGAACCTCCTAACTCTAGTGTTTCTTTTCCAAGTAATTTCCAACATTTTTATTTATTAATAAAAATCTATTAATTACATCACAATAACTCTATTGTTCACATCCATTTCAAATACAACATGGCTTTCTATCCATCAAATCTAAAAACAATGTAGGTCTAAAGATAGAAATAAATTAAAATAAAGAACATAGGAGTATTACATTCTCCCACCCTTTTATTCAACACCGTACTCAATATTCATTATCTAATTTCTTCCCTTCTCGCATAGTGTTGGAAAAAACTCTCACATTTTATTCTCTATATATCAGATAGACTCCTTAGGTGTAAAGTGATTCCATTTCACTTTAACTTGAGTGACGAGTTGATTCTGGAGAAAGGTCTCTTTTTAATATAATATACAAAGTGACTTTGTCAAGAAGTATCCTTATGGTTCCACTTGTATCAAATTCCAATCAATTATGTGAAAATTATCATTGACATAATTTTTTAACAAAGATATATGAAAAACATTGTGCACTTTTATATGGTTGAGTAATGCCAACTGAAATGCTAATAACTAAAACCCTTTCCTAGCACTCTTTCTGAATTGTAAAGTTAAGATCTATCTAACTGATATTGGTTTCAATATACCTTTTATTGACTTGATTTTTCCCTCTTGACTTATACAACTTCATGTTTTGTCTAAACATTTTATGACAGCTGCACGTTTTTCTAACTAGTTAATTCCTATTAACACATTGTAAGACCCTAAGATGAGTATTTAATTTTACTTATGTGGAATAGACATTTAAATCTATGGGGCTCTGTTTCACTTGGCCAGTTACCCTTGTCTTTGTGCTGGTTCCTAGTTGTGCCAAACATGCAATATTACATTTTTCATTTTTTAATTTACATTTTTCCACAATATGAGGACTAATGTAACTTAAGTTGTCCCCTGGATCAATTAAGATAGAAACATAATTGTTTAAAATGGTACCTTCAACCTTGATCATAGTGGATTGGTGCTCCACTTTCCTATCTTCCAGCATTGCACTTATCCTTGGAATGTTTCTAGTAATATCATTCATCATTGTTTCCTGAAGAATATACTAGATATTTTAAATAGATTTGGGGTTATCGGGGCAATCCCTCAACAAATGAGGTTCCCCACATCCCCATAACTTCAATGATTCTCTCTCCTTCACCCCACCTATCCTTTTATTGTTCAGATCGATGGGCTTAGACCTAGTTTCATATTGTGCTGGCTGGGTTGAATTCCATTTATTGAATTTCTTCCACTCGTGATCCTCTCCAAAAATTTTAAGGTATGCGAGTTTCGGTATTTTTGTTCCCATTGTAGATTGACTTATTTCCTTACATTGCTAATGTTTTGAGCCTTCCCCTATGTTCCTAATCTATTTATAACACTGCCTTTCTTTTCTTACTACTTCATTTATTGTTTTAGGATTGTTGAACTCCATCCTTTCTTTGTAAGGGACTAGAAGGAAATTAAAAAATCTTTGTACTTTGTCTTTTTCTTCCCTAATATAAGGAACACATCACAACAAATTTGTGAATTTATCCACAAACACATCCATAGGTAATTGTCCCAGTCTTAACTCTTGAAACTCCTTTGCTCGATCATCATAATATTGTTCATTCAGGTATTTGGACTTGATTCGTTTCTAGAACTCCTCCCAGGAAACTGCTTATTCTTCCAATGTATGCACACTTTTGACCTCTTCTCACAAGAGAGCAGCAGTACCTTGTAGCTAAAAAATGGCCAATATGGCCTTCAAGTTAATCTCATATTCGTAAAATTGAAAATAATTGCTCATGTTGATGAGCCATGCTTTTTCATCCCCCTTCTTTTCCCCATCAAAGGTAGGGGGTTTTATTTTCCTAAAATCCCTTTGCAGCTCCATTTTCTACCTCCTTTTTAGGATTTTTGGATATGTTTAGTCTTAATCATCCCCACTTTTATAATTTTTTATTTCAACCTCCACATTTTTTCTCTTTTGTAGTTATGTTTTTCCTCCATCCTCTCCTGTTTGTATCATCCTATGACTAGAATTCTTAGTTAAATCTCTAATCATTCTTTATTGTCCTAGACATCCCTTCAGAAACCGTTCATTAATAGTTATAAGATAAATGATCACCTACTATCAACTTCTCACAATCTCCATAAATCTAGTTGTGAGTGGAGTATTTCCTCCTCCCAACTCCACATAAATTCCTTCTCCTTCCATCACAAGTGGGTTGGTTTGGCCTACCATTCGATGTTGTAATTTGCTTCACTTGAGTACCTTATAGTCAATACAACCTTATATTAGTATAGAAATTCTTAAACCTGACACCCAATTCTGTACAAAATAAAAATTTTAATGTGGTGGTCCCCTATAAGGCTAGTTTTCAAACTAGTGCTCTAATACCATCCATCACATAACCATCTTCTCCCAAACTTATATATATATATATATATATATATATCTTCTCTTGTTGTAATTATAATTACCTTACAGTTTGTGCTTTATCCTTATATGTATTCTTTCTACTTTTGATGTAATTATAACTGCTTTATAGTTTGTTCCCTATCCTCATACATATTATTTCTACTTTAACCTTCTTCAAAAGAATTGGTTATTTTCATTGAGTGCCATGCATGAAACCTAATAGAAGTCAAGAATATTTCTTATGTTATAAAGACAAATGTTATTTCCTATATATATATTTCATTTCTTTACTTGTACCCTAATCACTATGGGTTTATGCTTTCTGCTCATTTAAAGTTATTTATCATATAGAGGAACTACCATACTCATTGCGCCCATCATTTGGTAATATTTATTTTCCTATGCTACTTCAAATCGAATGAATGTTTGTTAACATATTCTCCTACCCTAATACACCAATGATTGTATTATTTGGTTTATGGATTGTATCAATTTTTTTCGCAGGCCTAGTGGAAAATTTAATCTATCCACCTAGATCATAGAGGATTATAAATATTGAACTCTAATGTACTTACATAGGTTTGGGCTATAACTTATTTTCCCATGGCTTGTATGGTTCATAACATTTCTCTTAAAGAAAGAAAAGATGTGGAAATATCGCATATTTGGTTTCACCAACCTTCACGTGCTCGTCACACAACTTATCACACTTATTTGAACATAACGGTAGAAACCATCGGGTTTCAATCCAATGGTTGTTAACCTTATAAGAATTGCCACTAACCCTAACAATATTTTCATGGTATGTTCCACTCCATTCAAACTTTCCATTTTACATAGTGTCATTACTATGTGTATGAGGGTTTCTCACATCTATGGGGTGCTCTGTGACACTCGTTTTTGTTATACTAGAGGAAACAATTTTGTCACAACACATGCAATCACCTTGCCTCTCACTCAAGTATCATTAACCTTTTGCTAAAGTTTTTCTTTTTGTGCCTTAGTCTCAGTTTAAATGTGGTAGAATGTTTCTTTGGAATATTTAGTGCTCAGATTGACACCTATATAGGGTTTCGTGATCATGCTACTGAATGTGATGTCATTTCTTTTCCATTTTAAACAGTTTTAGCTTCGCACAACCTATTACATTTACTGGTGTAAAGGTATCATATAAATACTAGAATCTTCATGTTATCTAACCTAAATTTACCTGGTATAATTATTTTTCTACGTAATTGGGAAAACCCAACTCATATAGGATCTTGCTTATTTTTTTTCTTATTAACTTTTGTTTTCATAATTTCTTCAGGTTGTTATGGAGATTTGAGTTTCCTATGGAGCTTCGCCAACGGCTACATGCCTCTATCATTTCTGTTAGGTAACCATTTCTTCCCTTTTCTCCCTTCCATCTCTTAGTTTCAATTTATTAGTGTTATGAGTTCCTATCATGGTAATGATGTAGATGTATTTACACACTTCATACTTATTAAACTGGTCCAAGTGAAGCTTCTCTCACTATGTGTCTCTTAGTTATTATTTCCATGTTGTAGTTAGAGTTGAACAATTGGGCCTTGCAATACATTTTCTGGTTCTAGCGTCTACAGTTGTGTATCATTTTAGCATGGCACAATTAGGTATTGACTTTTTTGGACTTTCTCTTTTTTTTTTTTTTCAGACGCGTTGGAGTGTTTGTTGTTGTGACCTTTCAAGAATGAATTTTCACTTCAATTTCTAATAATTCTACCCATTTCCGTGAAATGAGTTTATCTGCAATGATTCATTTAACCTTAGTTTATCTCGTCACTTCTTTTAAGTATGTGTAGCACCAGTTACGTTTCATGGTATCACACCCTAGAATATTTCTTTCCATGCTCGCATTGGAGTAATTCACTTCCTCATATTTTTCTAGGTCGAAAAGTCATATTATGGACTTTTTCCTTTTAAGGGTATCTGTGAAATACTTTGCCTCTAGTTTTGTAGGGGTTGCGGGAATTCGTATTAAAAATGTGCTTGTGGTTTCAACTACTTTTCTATCTACTCCTAGACCTAATTATTCCAAGTCCGACTATGACCCTTCAAGGGTCTAAACATTTCTTTTATTATGTATGAAAAAAGAGCCCGTGGTGCTTTATTACCCCATATACTAGCTACAAAATGTATTTGAGTTATCTTATTGTTATGATACTACATTAATTAGTGTTTAGAAATTTTCTAGTTTTATATGTGAATAGTCTTTTTCTAGAAAGAGCATGTTGTTTGTAAGGCTTTAGGTCAATAGATTATTTGTGTACTTTACTTTTCTATTGAACGGTTAAATGATATTCAAATGTTTTCTTGATGGAGTGAATACCACTTTTAAATTCACCCATATAAAGATTAGCCTTTACTATGCTCTACTTTAGCTTATCAGTAGAGAATAAGCTTGTTGAGTTTCCTCTCATGAGGGTAATTCATGGTTTCCATAAATTCACCACCAGGACATCTATTTTATTATAAATGTATATTTTGTTGAAAATAACAACAAGAAATGCTAAAAATAGAAGTGCTAAAAGTAGCACTACTATAAATAGCATTTCAGGATACATTCCAATTTTAGTTAGTGCCTAAACTAAAATTGAGAATTAAAATTTGAATTTGATCTGAGCATCTGTTTGTAAAATAATTAATTAATTCATCTTGAGTTAATTAGTAATAGAAAATAAAACATGAAGTCTATGTGAAGACATGCAACCGTTTCTCCATTGATTGAGGAAGTTATCCCTTGATTAAGGAGATCAGGATGAGTTGTAATTTGATTTGTAATTAGTTAGCTTAGTTATCTGAGTTAAGTCCAGTTAGATTAGTTCCAACAGTTTGTGGAAATGATTGTGAGTTCAGTTAGTTAATGCATGCATGTAACTGCTGCACTTCAGATAACTGAATATTATCTCATAAATAACTCATGCATGTCAGTTCAGTCAGAGACCCAGTTGAGATCAGGTGATGGGACATTGTACTATCAGTTGTAGGAATATTCCATTGAGGATATCTCTTGCATGCAAAAGGAATTCATTCCTTGGAGATTGCACAATTACTTTTGAGTTTGATGAGTGTGCGTTGAGGCCAATTCACACAGGTGGTAGCATTGGACCCCAAGAGAAACTGCACAAGGAAATAGGAGGCTTGGAGGGCTAAGGGAAGGCATATGTTGTGTTTATTCAGTTTGTGAGTTGTATTGTAGGATTGTACTAAGAGCTGGATAGTGTGTGAGCTAAGATTTGTGTAATCCGAACATATTTCCACTTGTATGATAATACAGAGATCGGGGTTTTTAGCTGAGGTTTTCCCCAGAGTATTCTTTTGTGTTCATGTGTGATTGCTTTCTCATTCTCAGTTATATGTGTTCTGTTTGATTTTGCTCAAAATCGATTAAGCTTCCGCAAGTTTGTTGTAGAAGTAGATGTAGTATTTTTCTTTAGTATATTGCATAATCTGTTGATCTACAGTGAGAAGTTCTACATGGTATCAGAGCAAAGGTGATCAAAGTGAGGAACCATATACAAAGAAGGGAGAAGTTTGAAGGCTGAAGTTCCTGATTATAGAATTCGAATTCTTATCACATCTCAAATTTCACCAATGGCATTCAACGATTTAAGACTCGAGTATGCCCTTGATGGCAACTCGAATTATATAGCCTAGAAGGATTGCATAGAAGCAATATTAGATGAAAACAGTCTAAAGGACTTCATTGATCAAGAAGTCCCCAAGCCAGTAGCGGCTAATGCTACAGAATTGGTAGAATGGAAGAAATGTGTGGCTAGAGCGAGGAGAATCCTTCTGGAGGGAGTTCGAGACCACATAGTCTCGAGTCTCCATGGGAAGGAGACACTGTTTTCAATGTGGAAAACATTGAAAGATCTATATCAAAACAAAAGCGATCAAAGGAAATTGGCGCTGAAAGATAAGCTTCGGAAAATCAAGTGTGGAAAAGGTGACACGATCTCTACATATCTAAACAAGCTCACCACATGGAGGGATTAGCTTGGAAGTGTAGGAAACACGATAGCCAATGATGACATGGTGAGTCTTGCTCTCCGTGGTCTTAATAAGAGCTAGCATAGCTACCAAGACTCGGTAAATGGAAAAGAGAAACTACCAAATTTGGAACGACTTTGGTCAGATCTGATGCAAGAGGAGATAAGAAGAAGCACTAGAGATGGTTCTTCATAAAAAAAGATGATGAAGAAAATCTAGCCTTAGCGAGTAAGGTGAGGAAAGGGAAAGGGAAGGCGTCCCATTCCAAATCCAGTTCTTCCCATGGTGGGAAGAAGATTGACAAATTGAAAGTGAGATGCTTTCATTGTCATGAGGTGGGCGATTATGCTATGAATTGTCCAGAGAAGAAATCCAAGAAGGGATCCTTGAAGGGATCAGATGGTGAGGCACTAGCCTCACAGTTCGAATTGGATTTCTCCCTCATTGCATGCATGGTTTCATCCATGGTGGGATGTGTTTGGTACCTGGACAATGGAGCTTCATTCCACATGACCGGCGATAAGAATCTTTTCAGTACCTTGGAGGAGAAGGATCTCCAGATGCGGATCGAGATGGGTGATGATGGAAAGTATCGTGTTTTAGGTGAAGGTATGGTTGTGTTTCAGAGGTTGCATGAAGCTCCTCTCACCCTGAGTAATGTAAAGTATGTACCGGGTCTAAAGAAGAATCTTGTGTTCATCACTATGCTAGAAGACAAAGGATATGATGTAGTATTTAGTAAAGGAAAGGTATTCTTGAGGCATATCGGCACTGCACAGACCAAGAGGATTGGGATTCGAGTTAAGAATCTCTACAAGCTAGACGACTATGTTGCATTGAGTTCCAAAGCAGAGTTGGTGTAGAGCCAAGATGTTAGTGAGCTATGGAATAGATGATTGGGCCACTTGCACCATGGAGCCTTGAAGATCATGTAGTAGATTTCTACAGGACTTCCCAAGGGAAAACTGGAGCATATAGATACATGCAAAGGTTGTACCTTGGGTAAGTATGCGAAATCCTCCTTTTAGGATTGAGACAGTAGAGTGTGAGCAATCCTGGAGAAAATTCACACAGATGTGTGTGGACCATTCTCTATAGCCTCCACCATTAAACAAAGGTACTATGTTATTTTTATTAATTATTTTTCTCATAGATGTTGGATCTACTTTATGCAGAAGAAGGATCAGACCTTCTCAACGTTTTGTGAGTTAGCCTTGGCAGAGAAAGAATATGGAAACAAAATAAGGGCCTTGTGTAGCGACAATGGTGGAGAGTATGTCTCCCAACAATTTAAGGACTTCTGTGCAGTAGAAGGAATTAAACGGGAGTTGACAGCACCCCATAACCCACAGCAGAATGGGGTGGCCGAAAGGAAGAACAGATCGGTTGTGGGAGCAGCTCGAGCGATGTTGCATGACCAAAGCCTGCCACTTCATTTGTGGGTTGAGGCATGCAATATAGGAGTATACTTGCAGAAGAGAATCCCAGACCATATATTGGGAATGAAGACACCAATGGAAGCCTTTTCAGGGAAGCGATCAGATATGAGTCACTTCAAGATCTTTGGATCATCAGTTTATTGCCATGTGACCAAATATGTCCGGAAGAAGCTAGATCCAACAGCTGAGTTGGGGATACTTGTGGGGTACACTGATACACCCCACAACTATCAAGTGTTCCTGCTTACTTGTCAGAGGACAGTGGTATGCAGAGATATGAATTTCAACAAGTAGAAGGCCATGCAAGTATCACTTGAGAGGGAGCTCAAGTTGCATGCAGAGGAGGAACTTTCAGTTCCTAAGGAGGAGGAGCCTCAGAGTGATGCGGAGTAGCCGCATGTAGAGCATCCAGGAGCGTAGACATCCACTCATGTTGAGTCTTCCAGAGATGGGTGGAAATGCTCAAGGGAAGCTAGTAGGTTGATGCTGGATGCGTGAGAGAATGTGGGACAACCATCTTCTTAGCGCAGATCGAGGAGATCATCTGAGCAGTACACTGGTTACATCGCCATAGTTGGGGAGTGTGTAGAGTCTGAACCTTCTTCATTTGAGGAGGAAGTACAACAACTAGTTTGGGTTGATGTAATGGTTGAGGAGTATGACTCCATCGTTCGGAAATTTGTTTGGGATGCTGTCCCAAGACCTCAACACAAGTGAGTGGTGAGTTCTCGATGGCTTTACAAGGTAAAGAAGGCAGCTGATGGCAGTGTTGAGAAACATAAGGTAAGGTTTGTTGCTCATGGTTTCTCACAGGTAAAGGGGATCGAATATGATGATACTTTTGTTCCTGTAGCAAGGTACTCATCTATCAGATCAATATTGGCACTATCAGCTTAGATGGGTTGGAAGATCCATCAGATGGATGTGAAGACAGTCTTCCTCAATGGGAAGATTGAGGAAGAGGTGTACATTGAGCAGTTGGAAGGTTTTGAGACCTTCAATCATGAGTCGCATGTGTGTCGACTCAAGAGGGCTTTGTACGGGCTGAAGTAAGCACCTCGTGCTTGGTACACCAGGATCAATAGCTATTTCACTAGGTTGGGCTTCACCAAGAGTGAAGCAGATGTGAGCCTTTACCACATCATGGTAGAAGGTAAGCCATTGATTATTGTTCTTTATGACGATGATCTAAATTTGACAGGTGATGATCAGCTGATCAAGTCTTGCAAGGAGGACCTTGCAGGAGAGTTTGAGATGAAAGGCACGGGTCTTACGCACTACTTTCTAGGCATGTAAGTATGGCAGAAGGATGGGGAAGAGTTTGTGTCTCAAGGCAAGTATACCAATGAGATACTTAGGCGGTTCCACATGGACAAGCACAAGCCCATGCAGACTCCTCTAGCTGGTAATTGGAGGAAGGAGGATGCTACTTCAGGTGAGGTAGTAGTTACTACTATTTATCAGCAGCTTGTGGGTTCATTGATGTATCTAGTGAAGATATGACCAGACTTATGTTTTGCATGAACCAGCTGAGTCAAGATATGGTTCAACCTACCAAGCTATTTTGGAAGGCATCAAGGCATGTGCTGAGATAACTCAAATGCACATCTTAGTATGGATTGTGGTACATACAGACAGAGGGAGTGAAGCTTCAGTGCTTCACACATGCAGATTGGGCAGGGAGTCCATCAGACTGGAAGAGCAGTACTGGAGGAATCTTCAACCTTGGTTCAGTTACAGTTTCCTGGTACAACAAGAAATAGAGGTCAGTTGGACTTAGCTCAGCAGAGGCTGAATACATGGCTACCAGTTAGGTAGCATGCGAGGCCATTTGGATGCGGAAGATTCTAGTAGGATTGTTTGGTCAGAGGATGGATCCAACTATGATCTATTGTGATAATCAGAGTTGTATCAAACTCTCTAAGAATCCAGTTTTTCATGACAGGTCCAAGCACATCGATATTTGGTAACATCATCTTCAAAACTATGTGGTGAAGAGGATCATGTTGTTGTTGTATGTTTTGACTGAGGAACAAGATGCAGATATTTTGACTAAGGCATTGTCAAAATGCAAGTTCGAGTTCCACATAGACAGGATTTGGGTGACTGATAATCCATTTCTTGTTGAGAGGGAATGTTGAAAATAGCAAAAAGAAATGCTAACAATAGAAGTGCCAAAAATAGCACTGCTATAAATAGCATTTCTGGATATAGTTAGTCCCTAAACTAAAATTGAGAATTAAAATTCGAATTTGATCTTAGTAGCTATTTGTAAAATGGTTAATTAATTCATCTTGAGTTAATTAGTTGTAGAAAATCAAACATGAAGTCTATGTGAAGACATGCAACAATTTCTCCATTGATTGAGGAAGTTATCCCTTGATTAAGGAGATCAGGATGAGTTGTACTTTGAGTTTTGGTTAGTTAGCTTAGTTATCTGAGTTAAGTCTAGTCAGATTAGTTCCAATAGTTTGTGGAACTGATTGTGAGTTCAGTTAGTTAATGCATGCATGCATGTAACTACTACACTTCAGATAACTGGATATTCTCTCATAAGTAACTCATGATGTCAGTTCAGTTAGAGACCTAGTTGAGATCAGGTGATGGGACAGTGTACTATCAGTTACAGGAATATTCCATTGAGGATATCTCTTGCATGCAAAAGGAATTCATTCCTTGGAGATTGCGCAATTACTTTTGAGTTTGATGAGTGAGTGATGACGCTAATTCACACAGGTGGCAGCATTGGACCCCAAGAGAAGTTGCACAAGGAAATAGGAGGCTTGGAGGGCTGAGGGAAGGCATATGTTTCCTCTATTCAGTCTGTGAGCTATATTGTAGGATTGTACTGAGAGCTGGATAGCGTGTGAGCTAAAACTTTATGTAATCCATACATATTTCCATTTGTATGATAATACAGAGATCGAGGTTTTTAGCTGAGGCTTTCCCCAGAGTATTCTTCTGTGTTCATGTGTGATTTCTTTCTCATTCTCAGTTGTATGTGTTCTATTTGATCTTGCTCAAAATCGATTAAGCTTCAGCAAGTTTGTTGTAGAAGTAGATCTAGTATCTTTCTTTAGTATATTGCATAATCTGTTGATCTACAGTGAGAAATTCTACATATTTGTGATTTTTTCTCGTTTATTTTGAACAATATAAGTCTAAATACTTTGAGGCAGTCTCGACTTACTGATTACAGATGGCCATACGACTGTATACTCTTCATATTTTATTTCAAATTCTCTGCACTAACGTATAATTACTCTTTCATAGATGTATATATTTCAGTATTATATTTCTTGTTTTCCCCAATGGTTATACAATTTAAAATATTCTATCCACTCACTTCATGATAAGTTTTTCTTTATATAAGCCTAATTGACTTATTCAAAAATTTACAACCACACACACTTTTTTTTCCGAAAAGTTCTATTAAATCCCTCCTCTTTCAGAATCTACTTAGACAAAAAAAAAATCAATCGGGTTACTTAGCTCTTTATACTGACCCACTAGTTCTCAACTTGGTCTTTCCCCCTACAATTCGTGGCATAAAATTAGTGTAGTAAAATTTATAGGATAGTTAGTGTAAGCATAAGAAAAAAAATGATCTAGAGCTAATCTCCTCTACACTCTCATCCTGTGATGACACCTAATTTTGGTGTTTCGTTATGTTGTTGACATTAGATATATATATATATATATATATATATATATATATATATATATATATATATATATATATATATATATATATATATATATATATATATTTTCCCTCTAACCAAATAATAACACATAGGTATGCACAACCATAGTCCTTATAATACCAGCATACATGATTGAACACTAATCAAATAACTAACTAAAACGTATAGTGGCCAAGAAAATAAACACATCACCAAGACAAAATAACCAAAAACATACTCTTATGCCACATGCATGTCTTTATTCTAATATTATAGGAGCACAAACTTGAACTCAATTCAATTTCCTATGTGCACAAATAATCAACCAAGACATTCAAAATTTAAATGTACACAAATTTTCTAACCATGTCCGCAGATGGAACTACACTTGGGAAAAACATACTATCCTCTTGAACATGAACTGAATCCACCAGTTCCCCTTGAGATGATATATGGTTTCCAATGGAATCAACAACATCCTTGATTCCTAGGTAATGTATTTTATAAATCTCCTTGGCTAGAAAATTTTAGCAGCTTCCCAATTTTTGGGTCTTACAACCCACTTGCCTAGGCTTTCTTTCTCTTTTTTATTTTTTTTTCCAAAAAAATGTGTTTTCCCTTTTTATTTTAAGCCTGCCTTTTTCTCCCGAAGAGCTTTATTCCACTCATACTTAGTTTCTTTATCCAACTAAGTGATTTAATGGACATTTCTCTCCCATCATTTTAAATCTTGTGTGTTTCCTCCTAGGGATTTTTACGAGAAACTTAAGGGAAGATTTATTTTAATCTCATCCACCAGTAATGGTTTCTAATCTTTGAAAGATTATCCTAACTCTAGTGTTTATTTCCCAAGTAATTCCCACTTTTATTTATTTATTAATAAAAATATATTAATTACATCAAAACAACTCTATCGTTCACATCCATTTCAAATCTAACATGGCTTTCTAGCCATCAAATCTAAAAATAGTCAAGGTCTAAAGATAGAAAAATATTAACATAAAGAATAGAGGGGTATTACAATATTAATTAGATTTAGAATAAAAAGTCAAGTAAATATATATATCTATATATATATATATATATATATATATAGATATATATATATATATAAAATTAAAAAAACCAAGAAAAAAGAAAGTCAAAGTTAAAAAAGACTCCACTCATTAATTTATGTATCCCACCAAAATTTAAGGGGAATAAAATATTATTTTTATCAAACCATGTGCCAAAGCAAGTTGATTACATAACCCCCCTAGTTGTTTTGAAAATTGAGGACTCCCCCCCAATTAATTATAACCATAGGTTTATGCATTGGGATTGGGAATAATATTCGATTTAAAATTTATATTTTAATATAATAATAAATATTAGTTTAATAACTTTAATAATGTGTAATGAACAATAGAACCATGGAAAATTTTAGGTGCTAATATTCGTAGGTGAGCTAATTTTCCATGATTTTTCCAAAAGGAAGATTCACTAATTTCCATTTTTATAAAAATGATTCTCCCAAATTTTACAATATAAAATATTTTACATTAAAAATCGCCAACATTATACAGAGAGTATATATAAAATCATTATAATTTTGAATGATTTTACAAATACATTAATAATAATATTATAGTTTTCATATTAGGGACTAGTGAGATTCACCAATGTTTTTAAACTTTAAGATAATTTTCCATCCTTAATGTTTTCCTTCAATAGAACTATAGTTTTGTTATTTAATAAAATCAAATGCAGATAGCTAAAATAATTGAAAAATAAAATTAATAAAACGATAATTCAAATTAATAAATAAAACCTATTAAATAAAATTTGGCTCCACACATAATGTATTTAACTCTTATACTCAAACAATGGACATGTTTTTAGCATCTGAAGAGGGAGGAAGACTACAAGTCAAAGGATCAACTACAAATTTCAGATAGGAAAATCATCATCAATAAACCGATTTCTAGAATTGAAGGTGGAGGATTTTCTAGGAGTTCCAAGTTTCCTGCAACAAATTAGAAATATTATTTATTTTTTGTTTCTTTTTTAGTCTTCTATTCTATGAATATTGTAACAGTTCAGGATTATGTTTTCTATATATTATTTGATTTGTAAAGAAAAAGGGGTTTGTTTTTGATACAAAAACCTTGGGATTTATTTGTAAATTTTCCTATTACAGAGAGTTAATATTGAAGGTTTCTGGCTTCAATTTTATGTTAGAACTTGTTCACATGTTTGTGCTTCCAGTATCACATATCTTTTTCTACATATGTTTGGGGTTGTATAGTATATTGGGCAAGGTTAGGTTGAGTATCAACCTTCCTAACAACCTACCATAGTGTTATGTTCTTTACTGAGTAGATCATGGTGATAATGTGTCATTATTGATCCCTCTAAATCACTAAATTGCTTCTTCTATACAAATTCTTAAATGTATTGTTGTTTGTTGTATATATTCTTCTACACTTTTATGTTCTTAGTTAGATAATTAGACATCCAGGAAGGATATATAACTATTTAATTTCTCCCCCATTCCTCCATTAAAGCATTTCAAGCTATGTTTTTCTGTCATAGCTAAATGTTGGCACTTTAATTAGACCTCTCCAAGAGAGGGCTTTCTCTGTGAGAAAAGATTTGTGACTCATCAACAACCACATATACAATAAATCTTAGATCTGGTTGTTGTCTGGTGATAGTGAACAATAAAAATCCTTGTAATATGTAGGGAGCCCCCTCTGGTTCGAGGGCTAGCTTGAACATAAAATTAGTTGAGTTGGTTTCTCGATGCAGTTTGCAGCCAAGAACTGCCTTTGACAAATAATACATCATTGAGCATTGTTCTCAGGAAGAGAAGTAACAAGGATATTTTTCCTTGGAGAATGATCAAGACTAGATATGTTCTTTTATAGTGAACAAGGAGCAGACATTTGATATTGCCTACATGTCTTTCACTTGGAAGCTCCTTTTTGTTTATTTGGCAATTCCCCTAGGTTTTAGGTTCCACTGGTTCAAAATGACAAATGCATCTCTTTCTATGATAATGGCATGAAGCTGCATGTTTTTCTTCTCCATGGAAATGATAATAAATTATAGAACTTTAAAGAGGACGCCCTCTTCAAAATTCACTTGTATCAGTTTCCTATGGAATTTGAGTTTGATATTGTAAATATTTTCAAATGTTTAGTTGCATATAAGGTGGTCTATTAGTGGATCAAATTCTCACTTGGTTACGCTAGAATTCGAACTATAATTAATAAGAAAAATATTCATCTCAATTAGGTGGAGGTGTGTGGGATGGGATAAATTTATTTTTAAATTTCTGTGTGCAGTAGTTAGCTTCAATTTGAGCAATTTTCAATTTTCAAATTTCAGTGTGGGGTCAATCTCAGAATTGATTCTAGTTCATAGCTGTAGGATATTGAAAAAAGCATAATTAATTATTGTAGGCTATTGACTTCATATCACAATGGATAAGACATTGTTCCTCAGTTTCAGTTTGATTTCAGATCATAGAAGGTTTCAAATTTTAGGTTGCATCTGATAGGAAAAAATAAGAATTCAATTGAATTGTCATGACTCCATGCCCAATGGATACAAGGCACCTAGTCTACAAGTTATATGCATCTCACATGGGGAGGTAGTCCCGAGTAGGAGCCTATGTCGTAACATATTATTGTCCTTATAATCCATTTTATACATTAAGTCTCAATCCACCTTTCAAATAAAATTTCAAAGAAAAAAAAATAAGAATAAAGATAAATCAACGTATATACTTATATACTGATGACATTAATTATTAATTAAATAACAAATTAATTAAGGTAGTGTAGTCGCTGCATTGAACACCCTCCAAAATTTGGTCTACATTTTAATTTTGGCGCCTACTATGGATCTTGCTATCATTCGTTCCATAGTAGATTTACAATTGATCGATAAGTGACAAAGTCACCTACTGAAACATGCTCAATCCACAACAAGTTCATGAGTGCAGTCCTTTATGCAAGCTTGAACAGACATAGGATGAGTCCACCAAGACAATGCCTATGCAATGATCAACCTATGTCGATAGTTAGTGAGAACTTTCATTGATAGGCTCTCACTTTTGGCTGTGATTATACTTCTATTTCGGTCAGTTTTTCACACTATCATTTTTGCATACCTTTGCTTTTGTGAGGGTTTATTTCATGTTTTCGATTGTCGCTTTCACTTTATTTCACCTTAATTAGTGTTATTTTCATGTTATATTTTCTTTGGCATGTGCTTCTTTCATTGTTGTTCACATATCACAAGTGTCACTTGCACTTTTCTCTTCATATATAAAATATCATCTTTTGGCATGGGAAGTGTTGCTTAGCACGTAAAGTGGAGTTTTGGCTTGTTTCAAAGGGTAAATTTAGTGCTTATGAGTCCTTCTAGTCATGTAGACATCTTTTACACTCATTCCCAAATATTTGTGAATTGTCACACAAGTGTCGTCACCTCTGTCGCAAAGTGTACCTTTTGTGTCGCAGTTGGAGAGGTATGTTGTATCATCATCACATTGAAGACATCATGTTGTTTATTTTTTTGAGTGATATTTTTTTTATTATTATCTATTTTATTTTCTGATCATGATCTATATTTGACTTTGTTCACCAGAGCTCCATTGGTCCCACACTTAGCCTTGTCCAAAAATTTCACTCCGGGATAACTTGAGTTCACTCAACCTTCCTGAACTATGCATTGTGAAGTATTAACCCTCAATCCCTAACCTTACCTCTTGGAACTGCATAGTGCGTAGTCATAGTGCCAACCCTTGACCTGTGAGCTCCAGAATTCTGAAATTTCTACCACTATTCAATCACAACTGCACAATGTCAAGCCTCAAGATTCCATCCTCACACCTTGAGCTATGCAACTGCGCAATCCATGAGACTATTCTCCCTATAGAACTAAAAATTGGGAAAATTCAAGCCTCAAGCCTTAAGCTTGAGCCCTTGACCCCCTCAACTATGCAATCTCCTAGCTTTCTCTCCTGCTAGAACTACTCATTATACAACTCGAGCCTCAAACCTCAACCTTGAGCTCTTGAGCTCCTCAACTCCATAATCACCTAGCTTGGCCTCTCAAAACTATGCATTGGGAAAATTTAGAGCTCAAGCCTCAAGCATGAACTTCTGAGTCTCTCAACTGCATAGTTCCTTAAGTCTGTCCTTCTAGAACTATGCATTAGACAACCTCAAGGCTCAATCTCGAGCGTTGAGCTTTTGAACCCCTCAATTTCACAATCCTTTGACCTTGGTCATCCTAAAATGTGCATTCAATAGTATCAAGACTTAGTCCTAGACCCTGGCCTCTAGAACTCTGCAATCCCTCAGCTAATGACTCAGTCAGTTACCCGGTTCTAGCCCTAACATTTGATTTCATGAAACATGTTAGATTAGGATTTTTCAAAATGATGTCAGCTTGTCATGAGTGGCTTTAGTTGCAGTTTCTCTATCTTATCATGACAGGATGATGATGGATGAAAAGCATAGGAGACCATGCTATAAAGAACCTATGGAGCTGAATAGATAATATGATCATTAGGCGAGAAGATGAAGGAACACCAAAGTACAACATAAGATCAAAATCAAGACCACATTGAAGACTCCTTACTCTTAAGCCAAATGAACAAGGAAGAAGAAGAACATGCACCATCTCTTAGGAAGACTCAAAGGTAGAAGCAACAAAAATGTCTTAACATTTCCATGTCATCATGTGGTCCATGTCATTAATCTCTTGCCATATCTTGTCAAAGGTCATGTCATCATTGGCCACATCATTTGTGAATTACGAAATTTCAAGGTATATGAAATGTAATGTAAAGTGGAAGTTTGAAATCCATGTAGAGAATGTGAAAAGTGATGAGGGAGTCGACAGGTCATAGAGAAGTCAAACAGTCATGAGGGTAGTCCAAGTATCACAAGGGAGATGAATTTTCACCCCATTTGTTATATATACACCCTCATAGCTAAAGTAAAGGAATTTTCACCTTGGTTCCTCCTATTGGGTATTATAGAAGAAGATATTTCTTTTGGAGGAGGATGTGATTACTCTAGTGCTCCACTGTTGGGGCTAGTGGTGTTCATTGTCTTGATGTATCTTCAAAATTTTTCTTAATTTAGAAGATCATTGAGCCAACACACTTTCATGTGTATGTCGTAAATATTGTAAGACTATTCTTTGAATGTTTGTGATGTATGTTGTTTTCATTTTTACTAAGAAAATTGAACTATATCCATGGCTTTGGTACTTATCTTGTTGAAGGTATATTGTATGTGTTTTAACAATCACTCGTTCTAAGTGAACTATTCTCTAGTTTTGCTAATGTATATGCTCGTGTGCCTTTTCCACATTAGTACTATTACTTGTCTTTAAAAGCCTTACTTTTCTTTCCCTTTCAGTAAAAGAACCTTGATACATTCCACAGTTGAACAATCCACAAGGCATACTCACTTGTTAATTTGAAATTACCTTTGCATTACTCCCTCATGTTGAACATTGTAGCCAAGGCATATCTCTAATAATATATGGAAGTGGTCCTTATTTTTGGAGGGGCTCCTACATTGAACATTGTGAATTCTAATTGGGACCTTTCATAGGGGAGACCCCCTTGGTTGACATATTTCTAGCACCGTCAACAAACGGTGCTAGAAGGAGGCCCAGATGACAAGTTGTCCCCATTTAGTGGTTTGAATCTCTTATCTTAAATTTCTGATCCCCAAATCAATATCCTAGAATGTTTCTCTAACTTATCGCTCGATAAATGTTTCATCTCTGTGGAATAACTTGATGACTTGTTGTAATTTAAATTTGATAGTGAGGGTGACACATCCATTGCCAAAGACACATATCTTCTTCTTAAGTTCTATGAACACTATGAAACTAATTGTGAAGATGTGGCTTGTATTCTTTTATACCTCACGCTTAAAGGTTGAGTTAACTGATGGTGTCATACTCTCCCACCCACTTCCATTCATTATTTTGAGCACCTCATCAAGGAGATTCATTTAACATTTGATAGGTATGATTGCCGAAATGTATTTAAAAGAATAAATTAAATAACAATGAAGCCTAATGAATCAATTGAGGATTTATCTGATCGCTTATTTCACCTTTGTTATGAATTTACTGAAGAAGGCATAGATTGGGGTTTCTTCAAGAAAAAGTTTTAGTGTTTGGTTCATATCTATTTTCACAGTGAATATGAACGTCCTAATGTTTATTCTTCCAAAATTGCTATAAATCATAACATCTTTAGTTTTAGAGGAGGAAACTATTATTCCTTTTTTTTCTTGTCCTCCTCCTTTTATAGTACCAATCGCGATGCCTCTATTCATTAATGTTGGAGTTGGGAAATCCACAAATAATATTATCGGTCCATCACTTCAACCTTTATCCACTTCTCATGATCCAGATCTAATGGAGGAAACTTTGGAATGGATCATGGAGTTTATGGTGAAGTCTAATCCTTTCATTCCTAAATATAACATTAGGGTTGTTAACCTCAATCTTGAATCTGGTTCCAGAGAAATGGTTACTTCTTCAAGGGACATCTATGATCCCCTATCATCTACATGTCATGAATCTTTGTACTATGATCTTCTTGATCAATATGCTCCACTAAATATTTCTTCACACTCTCCTAATTTTCAATTTGTTGGTTCAAATTGCGATTAGGTGCAAAGTAAATCATGTTAGACAAGTAGAGGAGAAGAAAAGTGAAGAGATTTTTGACCTCTCTTCCCTCTTTCAAATTCCCCCATTTTAATATGATGTTATTCCATTCTTGGATGATTTTCAATCTACTAATCTCGACAGTCAATCGAATGAAGTTGATTTTATTAATTAATATATAGGAGTGGGAAACAATCATTCTAATGATAATGTGTTTGTTGATATATCTTATGATAAATTCCCAAGTGCACCAATTGATCTTTCAATTTCTCGAGAAGCTTTTCATTTGAAATATTAGGATGTAAAATCTGATTCGATCAAATAATATGTTCTTATGGAAACTTCCTCTTTGTCTCACTATCCTTTGTGTTCTATCATTTGTGATGCATCAAGTTGTGATGAGGATACTCCATGATCTTCAAGTTCTTCATCTGATGAGTTGAATTCTGAATTGACATAAGGTAGGGAGGTTATCTATGATGAAAAGGGAAACAATCAGGTCATTGAGTATCCTTTCCATCCCATATCATCTCTTTATTGGCATGAATACAACTATTCAAATCAACTTGCTCACGAAATTTCTTCGATTCACACATCTCTAGATTTGAGATCAGAATAATCTTTCGACTTGATTAATCTAGTTGTTTAAGTTGTAAAATTCAATCAAATAAATGAAAAAGATGGTTCCCAATCAGTTAGTAGTGGTCTCATTGAGATCAATGAAATAAGTTATCCTCACACTATGCATTATCTGATTTAATCTTAAAAATGTGATTTTACAATCCTTCAAAGTTTCGAGACTTGTCTGGAAGTAGAGGCACTTCAAATTTCATTGATGGCCATGTCAGGCTCTCACAAATCTGGTAAGATCTCTGAACTAAGTCAAACCTGTTTTTTCTTGCAAAATTATTTTCTTCGCATGGTTTCATTGGATGTAAATTTGTTCTTGAAAGATGTGTGATATTTCGGATATAGTCTTTCAAACTTTCAAGATTCGGTTTCTGATCATATTCAGGATTTTGTTTTAGTTTATTCTTCTCCATGAAAGGCTCTTGCACTTAACTCAGGTTTGGAGTGTATATCTCTCATGGAAGTGTGGAACTACGAAGTTGACCATTTCAGAGCTTATCTATGCCTGAAGGAATCATGTCTATCAAATGCATTTTAGAATATTCATCTCCTAGTTTTTCTTACGAATGATATATTGCTAATATTTTTCTTCTTCACACCTGAAATCCTCTTGAGTGCTACTGAATGCATGAATTATTTTGTGAATCAAATTCTTCTTTAGTCATTGTATCCTAACTAGTTTTCATTAGAGGAATTTTGAGGTCTAACCTGGGCCTCCTAAGAAAAATGTACAACCAAAATAAAGTTTATAAGAACCAATAGGATTCAAGATGATGATGTTAACCATGGGGGATGATTCACCATTTTTGGAGTAAAAAAGTAAAAAGATTAAAAAGTAATATAACAATAAAACTACTTTTGAAACTCGTATTTTCAACTTGTCTCCCTAATTTTTTACTCAAATTTTGAGCAGGGGTACTAGTTCGATGCAAAATTTAATTCCTCATCCAAAGAGTACCCATGTTGCATACTTTCAATGGAACCTACTACATGAGAAATGAGAAATACATGACAAAATTTTATTGCAATAATATTTTTCATGTGGCAGGGTCCATCGAAAGTGTGCAATATGGGTACTCCTTGGATGAGGAATCAAACTTTGCATCCAGGGAGTGTTCTCGCTCGAAATTTGAGTAAATCCATAGGGAGATAAGTTGAAAATACTAGTTGGAAAAGTAGTTTTTTCTCCTTCTAAAATTTGGTGATGTAATCTAATATTATTTTATAATTTCCTTATGAGGCCCATTTTAGATGTCAAAATTCCTCTAATGATGTGTTTTCTATACTAGATTTCCTTTTCACTTCTTTCAACCATTATGATGCTAGTGCAGTGCGTAACCAGTTACCTGAAAACAGTTTGTTACATTCAACACGTGAGGAAGATGATTCTATGATTCAAAAACATTTACAAAGCTATTCAAACTATTATATGTTTTTTATCTTCTAATCACGAATCTCATGCCACAAATGGTAAATTTGATCATAATGTTACTGTTATTCACTTTGTCATTTTCCCACTAGTATATCTAATGACAGTTGTTTCACATCGATTAATCTTTGTGGTTTATCTCATTATTTGAATACTTGTCAAGTAGTTGAGGCACTTCAACCTTCATTGATAGTTATGTCAGGCACTCTCTATCTTGACAAGCCTTTTGAATATGATCAAACTCATTTCCCCTTACAAGATTGTCATACTTATCACATGCTTTTAATTGAAAATTCACCTTGTCAAGGATTTCAGGGTTTCCAAGAGGATTGTCTCGAGTTTCCCGATCCAATCACTAATTGGTTGGAGAAATATTATCTAGCAAGATTCATCCCAAATAACAAGTTTCAATATTTCTAATGCTTGCTAAGGTGGGTAGTAGAAATGAAGATACACCCGCAAGAAGCTTTCAAGGTTTGTTTAAGAATGGTTTTCATTGAAAAGGTAAGAATATGAGCTGGTTAGAAGTAGTTCCTATGATACATACTTCTACTAACAGGAAAGACCTTCAATTTCTTGTGCAAATTATTCAAGCTCTCATGTTTTTTATTGCACACAATTTTATATCTATTGCACATAGTTTTATATCTATTTCAATTGCTTGTATATTTGTGTATGCAGGTTAGGAGGAGATATGGTGGTTGCATTGGAAATTTCATTATACGTCACCTTGACCTTCTAACTGGTTATTAGGATTATGTCTAGCTGCATATTAGTTTCCCTTGCACATTAATCTTGTGCTCATTTTCTATAGTCTTTCTTGTGTTTTCTAACTTTTGTCTAGCATTTAGTTTTTGGTTTAGCCTCCTCTTTTTTTTGTATTTCTAGTTTTTTCTCCTTCTTGTGTATTGTCTTTTTTGTTTTTTTTTTAATGAGAACTCACATGAAGGATGTTCCCTTTGGCTGGAAACGCAATGTGAAAAAATTGAAAAGGGTCTTGTGACACCACAACATTTGGTTAACCTTTAGTCCTTCTTCTTCGTATTGGTTATACCATTTGGTCAATGTTGTTTTGATGGAAAATACTATCCTTGTGTAAGGAAAGCTTTGTGTCAAACTATGATATCTATGTTTATTCTAGAAAACTCATGCCTATAATTGGTTCTTTATGTTTCAGTGTTTTCCGTGCTTATCTAATCAAGTAGAGAAGGACATGGGGAAAATCTAAATGAGAAAACCAATATCAGAGGTTTTATATATGCTTCTTAGAAGGAGAAACCTCTTATGCTCTCAATAATTCTAGATCCCTCTTCCGCCCCATGAAATGAATAAGTGTCGATGCATAGTCCTATATAAAATAAATAAATAAAGGGTGAAAGAAGAGAAGATAAATTCTTCCTATGGTCTAGGATCGTTGGCATCACAACAATGTTTGTGTTCCTGAAGTGACTCTGATAGGGTATTGTCCAGGCCCCATGGAATTAGAGCAACAATAGAGATGAAAAACTATACTCTGAAAATACAAAGTTCGCGAATAACATTACTCTTCTCCTAATTTGAAACATTTCTATATGGCTAGATTTATGATTGTGTTCAACCAAGAAAGGATAAAGGGGACTATGTTTATACGCAAGGTAAGTGGGGAAACCAAAGTAATTTGAATGATGAATCAATACTCCCCGAGGAACTGTTGACACCTAATCATCAGGACTGGGTGAATAAATGTAATTAATGTAAATAAATTATAGGAAATATGAACAGTCATTGAGATATGAAGTGAACAGTCTCTCCCTCATGTATATAATAAATACCAACTTGAAGGAATAATTTGAATTGATTTGGTGGAGTTACTGCTTGGCCTAACATGGTATCAGAGCCAACTCCATTTTTGGCATCTCCTTGTAGTCTTGTAACTCCCTTCTGCCATTGTTTTGCAGTCTGTCCATTGCCCCCTCCACAGTTGCTGCCCATTAAACGCTGCCACTGTTTAAACGCTACAAATCTCTAACATTATTCTCCGCCTTCTGTTGTAACTCCTCTCTCCCGTGACAGGGTCTTTGATTCCCTAGATGTGCATTGATTTCCTTGCTCGGTCTCCCTTTCTAGAACTTTTTGTCATTTTCTACATATCTAGTGCCAATCGTCATTTTCTTCTTTCCTCATAGCGTCCTTTGAATCAGCAGCACTTAGAAATTCCACAAAGGCTTCACCTGTGGCTCTCCCATTGGAATGAGTTACAATGTGTACATTTTTCTCTTTCAGATCATATTCCTTGAAAAACTCAACAATGTCCCTCTATGACACTGAGAAAGGAAGGCCTTTGAGCTTCAGAAAGCTAGTATGCTTCATATGATATTTCTCTGAAGAGCCCTTCGAGCAATTGGTTAAAACTAAAATTTGTTGGGTGGTAGTTCGAAGTTCGAACCTCCCACGTGCCTTGGTTCGAGTAGCTACGCGGAGGAGCAGCATCATTTTGGCTTCACCGACTTCGGCTACAACAACATTATAGTAGTCCTGCTTTTTACAGCTGAAGACCTCATTGTGATGTCGTTGATGCAGTTAGAATACTCTTGTTAAGTTACAAACTCGGTGTGGAGGTGCTCACTGTCTTACGTAGCAGAAGCGTTGGTGGAAGCCATCCCGTTTTGGTGCGGTTCCTCCATTCTCGACATGCTAACGCCACAGTATTTCTGATATATATAACATTGATATATATTTAAAGTTTTTCTCCAAAAGGCAGTGTTTCATATACATAAATGTGAAGGAGGTATTTGAATAAGTTTGTGGCTTTTGGATGGTTTTAATACACCTTTTTTACATAATTTTAATACATGCGCGCCGGTAGCCATACTGTTTTCCCACACCGCCTCACTGGTTGTGTGTGTTTTTTTGGAGAATGTTGAATGTTGTTGCAATAACCATATGCGTTGAGCTCGTGTAAAAATCGATTAATGTGTTGGTTGGGATATAAAAGATTATTTATATTTTGATGACCTATGATTTTTTTTACATCAAAAGCACATTTTGCCAGCAGAAGTGTTTTTTTAAAACAGTACACAGATTTTACAGTACACAGATTTTTTTTGCTAGCAGAAGTTTTTTTTACAGTATGCATTCAATCATATCTATTATGGGAATAGTTCTTACTGGCAAGGAGAACTATCCTGAGTGGTCCTGCATGATAAAACACACCCTCATTTTTAATGAGTTGTGGAAAGGAGTGTGTATTGGAGACGGAGACAAAGAGCCAGAGAAGCCTAACTCAGACAAAGAGCTCGCCATTTGGGAAAATAAGAACAACAAAGCTTATGCATTAATCGCAACATCTATAAGTGAAGAGGTGAGTCGCCATATTTCACCATTTTCAACTGCTTTCGAAGCCTTACAAACGCTGAAAGAACTCTATGTTTCACATTCTACACTTGAAGTTGTTCAACTCATGATTAAACTCTTCACTCTTGAATTATAAAATAATGATCTTCTTGCTCTTACATCCGAAGTAAAATCTATAATGCATGATATCAAATCCACTAAGGTTGAATTGGATATTCCTCTTATCGCTTTTGTCAAGGCACTTTATCCTACTTACTCCAATTATCTTGAGTCATTGCAAGCAAATGGAAATCTCAAAGATATTAACTTTGACTCTCTTGTGAAAAAATTTGCTGAAAGAGAGAAAGCTTTTGGAAAGAAGACAACCCCTAAATCTTTTGAAGAGGCTGTGTGCCTTGCTCATAAGGAAAAGAATCCTACTCAAGATTCTTCCAGAGGAAGAGGTGGTTGAAGAGGAAGAGGAAGATATTTCAGAGGCAGGGGGGGCAGACACTGTCAAGGAGAAAAGACATATTTGCATTGCATACGCTGCAAAAGAAATGGATCACATGATGCCTCTACATGCAAAATACCTTGGGATAAAATTGAGCAGCAAAGAAATCAACCCAAAGGTAAAACTAATGACACAGACAAAGGTAAAGCACCTAAATCTTCTCATTATGTGGTGGCACAATGTAATATTGGAGTAAATGAAGGTTTATTTAATGCTTCACTTGCTTCTTGGAAAAATGATTGGTTGCTTGATTCAGGAGAAACTTGCCACATGACTCATAGAAAATATTTTTTTAAATAATTTACTGACAACGTTGATGGAGTAGTATACTTTGCAGACCAATAAAAAATCAAGCCATCAGGGCTTTGCACAATCAGGCTTAAATTGCCTAGTCTTCCAGACTTTCTTCTGCATCATGTTCTATATCTCCCACAACTGAAGAGAAACTTGTTGTCCTTGGTCCACATCTGCCAGCAAGGTCACTCCATTCATATGTTTGATGGCAAGCTTGACATGAGAAAAGCATCTGACCACTCACTTGTCATGAGGGGAATAGAAGATGAAAGGCTTATCAAGCTACAAGGTACCTCTTCTCGTGCACAACATTTCTCATACAATTCTCATTATGAAGAAGGTACACTTCCATCAAGTTTATTTTGGCATGCTAGATTTGGACATTTGAACTATGGCAACCTCTACTTGTTGAAGAAAAATGGTGTTGTTGGCTTGCCTACAATTCCTAGGAAATTTAAGCAATGTGATGCTTGCATTCTAGGAAAGCATAGCAAATAGCCTTTTCATGATTCACATTCAAGAGCACATAGAAAAATTGAACTCATTCATTCAGACTTATGTGGTCCAATGCCTGTTCCTTCTACAGATGAAAATAAATATATGATGACATTTATTGATGACTACACCAGAATGTGTTGGGTTTATTTATTGAAGAACAATCTGATGTTTTTCAAACATTCAAGAACTTTTATAAATGGATTGAAAATAATGCAGAATCTCATATTGGATCTATTCACACTGATAATGGAAAAGAATACGCATTAAATGAATTTGAAAACTATCTTTGCCAACATGGGATCAAACATCAAACAACTGTACCTTATAATCCCCAACATAATGGTGTAGCTGAAAGAATGAATAGGACAATCTTAAATATGGTACGCTCCATGCTCTTCTTCAAAAATGTAAAAATAATGTTTTGGGTTGATGCTATTCTATGTGCTACATATATAAAGAATAGATGTCCATCTAATGCTATCAGAAACAAGACTCCCTATGAAATGTGGTATGGGCACATTCCTTCGGTAAAACATCTCAAGGTCTTTGGTTCCACCTGTTATGCCTTGATACTGAAGGTACATAGAAATAAACTTGGTGCAAGAAGTCGTAAGTGTATCTTCCTGGGGTATTCAAACACCTCCAAAGCATACCGTCTCTATGATGAAGTCAATAAAAAATTTGTTGTATCTAGAGATGTAATCTTTCTTGAATCATCCAAAACTGACAATGTTGTTAAGCGACGACTTGATCGCTTGGATAGATTCTCAAATGAAAAATCATTTCAAGAATTTGATAATTAGATTCCACATCTTGAAGGGGGGATTCCTATTCTAGATCAACATGTGGAATCTTCTTCTAAAGAACTCTCTCCCCCACATGAAACTCCAACAACAGATGATGCTATAAGTGATGTGATTGATAGAACTGGGAGACTTAATCTTGATTCAGTCCCAACTCAATCAACGGAGCAGCCTAGACTATTTGAGAAAGGTCCCCCAAAGTGGCTGACAAAGACACTTGAAATTGTTCATCCTGATGAAGTTGGAAAGACAAGAACTAGAAATTCAAATCGGAAAAATGGAGGTGATGTAGATTACTCTAATTCACCTGTTGATATGGATGTTTCTTATGATTGTGAATTGAACTTGTCTACAGATTTTGAACCAACTTACTTTAAAGAAGCTGCTTCTCATGATGAATGGAATGAAGCGATGCAAAAAGAGTATGATGCCCTCATAATGAATTGCACTTGGAAGCTGGTTGATCCTCCATTAGGAACCAAACCAATTGGCTGCAAGTGGGTCTACAAGAACAAGTATAAAGCTAATGGCTCACTTGACAAACACAAATATAGACTTGTGGCAAAAGGTTTTACATAGAGGGAAGGGGTCGATTATGAGGAGACTTTTGCCTCCACAGCAAAATGGGCTACCATCCAGACACTCTTTTCCCTAACAGCTCAGAACAGTTGAAGGTCCATCAAATGGATGTAAAAACTGCTTTCTTGAGTGGAGATCTAAAAGAGAATGTTTTTATGTCCCAACCTGAAGGATTTGCTATAAAAGGACATGAACATAAAGTATGCAAACTTGTGAAATCCTTGTATGGCCTCAAACAAGCACCGCGAGCCTGGTATCAGAAACTAACTGAGCATCTTCTAAAACTCAATTTCAAACATTATGATCTTGATGATGCAACTTTATTTGTCAAGAAAGTTAGCAAAATAGTTGTATATCTTGTGGTATATGTATATGATCTTTTGATGACAGGGAATAATGAAAGCTACATTGCATCCATAAAGAAGGAACTGGGGAAAAGTTTTGAAATGACTGATTTGGGCTATGTTCATTACTATCTTGGTATTGAAGTAACTCAACATCTGAAGTCCATATTTCTTTCTCAAAAGAAGTACATTGGAGATCTATTGAACAGGTTTGGCATGACATAATGCAATCCTATTACTACTCTAATGGAACAAAACTTAAAGCTCACATAATTTGAGGATGCAACAAAGTATAGATAGCTTGTAGGAAGTCTCAACTACCTAACTACTACCAGACCAAACATTTCGTTTGCTATCGAAATCTTCTCCAGGTTTATGAAAAAACATTGTGAAGGACATTGGTCTGCTGCAAAAAGAGTTCTAAGGTACTTGAAGGGAACTCAAGACTTTGGAATGAAGTATACACAGCTGGACGACTTTAGTTTGATTGGATACTCCGATTCAGACTTCTATGGAGACAAAGAAACTGGGGTATCTACTTCAGGATATGTTACAAGTCTTGGATCAAGAGCTGTCTCCTGGAGATCACGCAAACAATCAGTGCCAGCAGATTCCACAACAGAAGCAGAATACATGGCAGCAACTAAGGCAACAAAAGAAATTGTGTGGCTCAAGAAAATTCTTGAAGATTTGCAGGTAAAACAAGTACAATCAACTCCACTCATGATTGGCAATATCTCTGCAATAAATTTGGCCAAGAACCCAAAGTTCCATGATCGAATGAAGCCCATCAATACTAAATATCATCTAATTCAACATCATGTTGAGGCCAAAACAATCCATCTCCGTCATTGTTCCACTAATGAGCAAATTGCAAACATCTTCACCAAAGCACTTGGAAGAGAAAATCTTGAACGATTTAGAATGATGCTTGGACTCACCAACATCCCTTCAGATTAAGGGGGGGAATGTTGAAACCTAATCATCAGGATTGGGTGAATAATGTAATTAATGTAAATAAATAATAAGAAATATGAACAGTCATCGGGAGATGAATTGAATAGTCTCTCCCTCATGTATATAATAAAGACCAACCTGAAGGAATAATATGAATTGATTTGGTGGAGTTACTGCCTGGCCTGACAGGAACTAGACCCTGCATGAAATATTTGACCAAGGAAAAGAAGCTAGAGTTCTAGAAGTGTGTCGCCAAGTGTTTTTGCTGTGACAAACACCCTCCAAAATTTGGTCTACATTTGAATTTTGGAGCCTACGGTTGATATTTTGGTCATTTGTTCCATAGTCACTTTATGGTCGTTTGATAAGTGACAAAATCACCTCTTGACAAATGCTTAATATGTAGCAAGTTCATGAGCACACTCCTTTATACAATATTGAACATGTATACCATGATTCCACCAAGACAATTCATGTGTGATTATTGACCTATGTTGACAGTCACTGCATGCTTTCATTGATCATCTCTCACTTTTCGTTGCAATTGCAATTCTATTTCAGTGAGTTCTTTAGACTCTTGCTTTTACATGCCTTTGCTTTTGAGAGTGTCTCTATAATGTTTTTTATTGTTGCTTTCACATTATTTCACATTAATTCATCTTTTTTTCATGTTATATTTTCTCTTCCATGTGTTTCTTTCACCTTCGTTCACATATTGCAAGTGTCGCTGACACTTTTCTCTTAATATAGAAAATGTTGTCTTTTGGCATAGGAATTGTTTCTTAGCATTTAAAGTGGCATTTTCGATTGTTTCAAAGGGTAATTTTGGTGACGATGAGTACTTCTAGTCATATAGACATGTTTTACACTCATCTCCAAGGATTCTACACTGTCACACAATTGTCATCACTTTCATCGCAAAGTGTACCTTTTGTGTCACACTTGGAGAGGTATGTTGTATCACCATCTCATTAAGGACATAATTTTTCTCTTATTTTCTAAGAGATAAATATTTTGTCATTCACTGTTTGAGTGTGTGATAATGGTCTATTTTTTACTCTGTTTACCTGAGCTTCATTGATCCCACACTTATCCTTGTCCAAAAAATTTCACTCCAGGGAAACTTGACATCTGTGCATTATGCAGCCTCAACCCTCAAACCCTGGCCTTTCCTACTGGAACTGTACATTGTGCAATCCCATTGCCCAGTCTTAACCCATGAGCTCTAGAACTATGTAATTTCTACCCCGAGATAGCCACAATTGTGCACTATGCAGTGTCAAGCCTCAAACTTCGAGCCTGATACCTTGAGTTATGCAACTATGCAATCCATGAGACTATTCTCCCTTCAAAACTATGAATTACAAAACCTCAAGCCTCAAGTCTCAAGATTGAGCTCTTAAACCCCTCAACTGTGAAATATCCCAACTTTCTATCCTTCCACAACTGCACCTTAGGAAGTTCATAGCTGCAAGCCTCAACCTTCAGCTCTTGAGCCCCTAAACTACATAGCCACCTAGCCTCGCTTCTTAGAACTATGCATTGGGAAAATTCAAGCTTGAAGCCCCAATATTAGCCTTTTGAGTCCCTCAACTATGAATTTCCTTAATTTTTTCTTCAAGAACTATGCATTGGGCAACCTTAAGCTTCAAGCCCCGACCTAGAGCTCTTGAAACCCTCAATTACGTAATCCCTTGACCCTAGCCATCCTGAAATGCACGTTGTGTAGTCTTAATCCTTAGTCCAAAATCTTGGCCTCTGGAACTGTGCAATCCCTTAGTCAATCACTCAGTCAGTCAACTGGTTCCAACCCCAACAAGTGATTTCATTAAACATATTAGATTAGGAGCTTTGAGACTGGTGTCAACTTGTCATGAGTGGTTTTAGTTGTGGGTACTCTATCTTATCATGACATGATGATGATGGATGAAAAGGAGAAGGATTCCATGCTAGAATAGATAAGGTGAGCTAAATATATAAGATGATCATTAGGCAAGAAGACGAAGGAACACAAGAGTACAAAAAAAGATAAAAAATCAAGACCACATTGAAGACTCCTTACTCTCAAGCCAGATGAAGCAAGAAGAAGAAGAACATGCACCATCTCTCAAGAAGACTCAAAGATAGCAACAACAAGAATGGCTTGACATTGCCATCTCATCATGCATTACATGTCATCAATGTCTTGTCAAATTTTCATGTCATTATTGGCCACCTCATTTGTGGGTTACATAATTTGAAGTCTAAGAGCCATGTATAGAATGTGAAAAGTAACGAGGGAGTCAAAAATTCATAGAGAAGTAAAACAATCATGAGCTTAGTCCAAGAGTCACAAGGGAGGTGAATGTTCACCCCACTTCTTATATATACACACGCATAGCTCATAAAAGGAATTTTCAACTTGTCTCCTCCTATCAGGCATTAGAGAGGAAGATAGTTCTTTTGGAGGATAAATTGACCAATCTAATGCTCCACGGTTGGGGCTAGTGGTGTTCACTATCTTCATGTATCTTGGAAATTTTGTTTAATTCATAAATTTTTTGAGCCAACAAACTTTCATGCTTATGTCATAAATATTGTAAGACTATTCTTTAAATTTTTGTGACGTATGTTGTTTTCGTCTGTACTAAAGAAATTGAACTATTTCGGTGTCTGTGGTACTTATCTTGTTGAAGGTATGTTGTATGTGTTTTAATAATCATTGCTTTTAATTGTGCTATTTCTCTAGTTGTCCAACGATTCTTTCATATGTATACGATCGTGTGCCTTTTCTGTATTAGTACTATTACTTGTCTTTAAAAGGCTCACTTTTCTTTCCCTTTTTGGTGGAATAACCTTGCTGCATTCCATAAGGAATACTCATTTGCTAATTGGAAATAACTTGTGCATTACTCTCTCGTGCTGAACATTGTATCCAAGGCATATCCCTAAGAATATACGACAACCAAACCCTATTACCAAAGGGGCTCCTACAACAAATGGTGTGAAATCTAATTGGGACTTTTCATCAGGGAGACCCACTTAGTTGATGTATTTTCAGCACCATCAACAATTAGATTAATTAAATTTACAAATATAAATAAATTATATATATATATATATATATATATATATATATATATATATATATATATATATATATATATATATATATATAATGATTGATATTAGTACAATTAAGAAATTAATTAGGGTTATATTAATTAGATTTAGAATTAAAAGTGAATTGAATAAAATTATATAACTAAAAAAAAAGTAAAAAGAAAAATAAAATTCCAAGTTAAAAAAAAACTCCATTCACTAATTTACATAGCCCACCAAATCAAAGTGCCCTAGGGGTTTTTTAGGATGCTGAATTCATATATACAGTCAAAAAAACCATTTTAAATAACACAAATCAAGTTTTCACCTTAAATTTTTCCACTGGATTTCGGCACCGAAAAGTCTAAAAAGTCGCACTAAAAAATGACGACCTCCCCATCCACTTCGTTAAATTTCGGTAGGTAGACCCTTGCCCCGCTTCCTTAAATGTTGGTAGGTAGACCACACACCCACCCCCCAACAATCAAGTATAACCATAGATTTATGCATTGGGATTGGAAATAATATTCAATTTAAAATTTATATTTTAACAAATAATAATATCGATTAGTTTAATAAATTTAATAATTTGTAATCAACGATAGAACTATAGTTTTACTATTTAGTAAAATCAAATGCATGGGGTTAAAATAAATGAAAAATAAAATTAATAAAATGATAATTTAAATTAATAAATAAACCTATTAAATAAAATTTGGCTCCATATATAATGTATTTGACTTTTATACTCCAGCAAGGGACATGATTTTAGCATCTGAACAAGGAGGAAGATCAACAGTCAAAGGATCAGCTTAAAATTTCAGGCAGGAAAATCGACATCAATAAACCAATTTCCAGAATTGAAGGTTGAGAAGTTTCTAGCATTTCCAAGTTTGTTGGAGTAAATTAGAAATATTATTTATTTTTTTTGGTTGTGTTATATTCTTTCCACGACTAGCCCACGTAGTTAACCAGGGGGTTAGAGGGGGGGCAAAGCCCCCGCTTCGTTGCGCCGATTGCGTAGCGGGGGTGTCACAGGGGGTTTGAGGTGTGCAGGTAACCCCACTCTATGAAAATTTTGGTTTTGGAACCTATATTAGGTTGGGTGGACCCACCTATGGTTTTGTGCATGATTTTCGCACATGTTTTTTGGATGTCATGGTTTTCGGTCCATGGTTTTGGACGTGATGGTTTTCGGTCCATGGTATTGGATGCTTCGGCATGTATATGAAAGGAACAATAATGAAAAATCAAGCTGGTAGTCCCGGTTTTGGGATCCAGGGGAAAATCTCTATGTATATGTGTTTTATGTGTTATGCTCTCACATTGTTTATTTTCTGTGTTTTAAAATTCGTATGCAGGTAATTTCTGTACGGGGTTAAAACCTGCATATTTTTAGTTTCTTGTTTAGGATTTTATTCTAGGAAAATTGTAACAATTCAGGATTATGTTTCCTATATATTGTTTGATTTGTAATGTAAAATGGGTTGGATTTTGATGCCAGAACCCTGAGATTTATTTGTAAAGTTTCCTATTATAGAGAGTTAATATTGAACATTTTTGTCTTGAGTTTTATGATAAAACTTGATAACCTATTTGTGCTTCCATTATGGAAAATTTTAGGGGCTAATATTCGCAGGTGGGATAATTTTCCATGATTTTTCCAAAAAAAAGATTCACCAATTTCCATCTTTTATAAAAACGATTCAGCTAAATTTTAAAATTTAAAATTCTTTTACCTTAAAAATCGACATAATTATATAGAGAGTATATATAAAATCATGATAAATTTGAACACCTTTTCAAATACATCAATAAATATTTTATATTTTTCATATTAGGGACTAGTGCAATTAGACATTTTTTTAAAATTCAAGATAATTTTCCATCCTTAAAATTTTCCCTGGCTTCCATTATTACATATCTTTTTCTACATATGTTTGACGTTGTATAAGACATAGTTCAAGGTGAGGTTGAGTATCAACCTGCCTGAAATCCTACTGTAGTGTTATTTTCTTTACTAAGTAGATAATGGTGATAATGTGTCACTGTTGATCCCTCTAAATCAATAAATTGTTGCTTCTATAAAAAAAAAATATGTATTGTTATTTGTTGTAGAGATCTTTGTACACGTTTATGTTCTTAGTTAGACAATTATACATCCTCGAAGGATATTTAATTGTTCAATTTCTCCATCAAAACATTTCCAGCTATGTTTTTTTGTCATAGATAAATTTTCGCACTTTAATCGGGCCTCTACAAGAGAGGGCTTTGTTTATTAGCATATACTTAGACTCAACTGTAACCACCTATAAAAAAAATCCTATATATGGTCATTGTGCTTCATAGGCTATTGTCCAGTACCAGTGACCAACAAAAAACTTTGTAATATTGAGGGAGCCCCCTATCGTTTGAGGTCTAGCTTGAACCTAAAGTTAGTTGAGTTGGTTTCCTGACGCAGTTTTGTAGCCAAGAACTTCCTTCGAGAAACAATACAACAATGCCAATTTGACACATGAAACAACCTTCAAGGATATTTTCTTCGGTCTAAATCTGAAGTAAACATGTTCCCCAACTTGGAACTGTTTATTCACTCTATGATGATCTTCATATCTCTCCTTCATGTCTTATGCCACCTTTAAATTATGATTGATGATCTTCATTTGTTGTTCCATCTCTTTGAGCACATCACACCAAATAATCACCATATTCACTATCTTTCTCCAGCTAATAGGAGTATTGCAACTCCTTCCATAAAGTTCCTCGAATGGGATCATTTTTAGAGATTCTTGGTACTGATTATTGTATTCGAACTCTACAAATGGAAGATACTCTTACCACTTCTTTGGTTGGTGCATCAAATACATCCTTAACATGACTTCAAGGATTCTATTTGTCCTCTATGTTTTCCCATATGTCTATGGATGATAAGATGTACTAAAGGCCAATTCTATCACCAATCCTAGAAATTGTTCCTTCCAAAACCTTGAAGTGAACTTGGCATCTCTATCTAAAATGATTTTCTTGGAACTCCATGCAACCTCACAATCTCCTTTACGAAGATCTGAGCCCCTTAACTAGCTAAATTGATGGATTTAAATTCTGCAAAATGAGATACCTTACTCAACTTGTCAAACACCACCATAATTTCATCATGCTACATAGAGGTTCTTGGAAAACCGGTGATGAAATCCATGGAAATCAATTCCCACTTCTAGTTTGCAATAGAAATATGCTATAATAAGCCTTCTAGTTGTTTACATTCGGCCTTTAGATGCTAGAATTCTATGAATTTAGCAACAAAATAAGTCACTTGCATTTTCAATTTAGGCCAATAATAAAAAAAAATTATGGTCATGAATGTCTTTTGGTATCTTGGGAGGCCAAAATATGGTTTTGCATGGAACTCCCTCTTTATAAGCATCATCTTTGTTTGATACATAAATTATGTTCTTGAATTTAATTAGACCCTCATTTGTGTGATGATATCCCTCATCCTCACCATCTTGTTGTAGCTTCTCCTTCACTAACAAATATTTCTCATCATGTTTGCCCACATGTTTGATCTATTCTACTAGGTCTAATCCACGTGAACTTGTGTCTACCATGTGATTCAATTGAATTGTTCCACGAATCCAAAACACTATTCTCCTTGCCTTTTGCATACTTGATCTCAAATTTGAACTTGCTAAGTATAACTAGCCACATAACTTTTATTGCATTCAACTTAGCTTGATCAAACAATTGGAGTCCACCATGATCTGCCATAAGCATGAACCTTTTCCAAGGAGGTATTGCCTCTACATTTTTAATGCATGAAAAATGCCATCTAACTATAGATCATGAGTCACATAGTTTGTCTCATGTTTATTTAATTTTAGTGATTCATAGAAAACTACCTTTCTTTCCTGCATCAAAACTAAACTGAGCCTTTCCTTGCAAGCTTTTGTACATAGAAAAGATTGTTTGTCTGGATACACAATCCTCAAGAATGGTGCATTAGTTATAAATTGTTTCTACTACTCGGAGCTTGATGCATAATTAGCTTTTCACTCAAATTTATTTCCCTTCCTTCATAAGGAAGTGATAGGATGGCCTATCTTTGAGAAGTTTCGGATTAACCTCCTTTAAGATGTTGCTAATCCCATGAATGATCTAATATAATTTATATTTTTCAATGTTGGTCACTCCATTATGACCTTTATCTTTCCTGGATCCCTTCCTTAGAGATAATGTGTTGCAAATAATGTATTTGTGACTGAAAGAATTCACACTTTCTAATTTTTTCATAAAGCTTTTGTTCTCTCAACAAATTTAGTATTATATCCAAGTGATTTTATTAATATTCCTTAGCTTTCAAGTACAACAATATGTCATCAATAGAGTAAATCATGAACTTATCCAAATAAGGACGTAATACATTGTTCATTAAACACAAGAATTTGGATAGGGAATTAGTAATCCCAAAGGGTAACACTACAAGCTCGTAGTGCCAATATCTTGTCTAGAACGTTGTTTTATGGATATTTTCTTCTTTGACATGCACTTGATGATATTGTAACCTGAAATCAAACTTGGAGAATATTGTTGATCCCCTCAACCAGTAAAAAAAGTCATCTATTTGTTGGGTTGTGTTATATTCTTTCCACGACTAGCCCATGTAGTTAATCGGGGGTTAGAGGGGGGGTCATAGGGGGTTTGAGGGGTACCCATAACCCCACTCTATGGGGTCCAGGGTAGTGCCCCAAAAAGTTTTGGTTTTGGACCCTATGTTAGGTTGGGTGGACCCACCTATGGTTTTGTCCATGATTTTCGCACATGGTTTTGGACGCGATGGTTTTTCGATCAATGGTTTTGGATGCAATGGTTTTTTGGTCCATGGTATTGGATGCTTCAACATGTATAAATATGTATTGTAACAATGAAAAGAATATAGTGAAAAATCAAGCTCGTAGTCCCGGTTTTGGGATCCAGGGGAAAATCTTTGTGTATATGTGTTTTATGTGTTATGCTCTCACGTTGCTTATTTTATGTGTTTTAGAATTCGTATGCAGGTAATTTCTATACGGGGTTAAAACCTACATTTGGTATCAGAGCTGTTTTGGCTTCAAGGGGACGCCTTTGTTGCTGAGGGGTTTCACTCAGGCCTGTGGTAGACCCTGTTCAGTGGGAGATCTGTGAGATCGATTCTGTTGGTAAAAGAAGATGGTGAGCAGTGGAAAGAGAGAGATCGAGAAATTTAATGGTCAGAGGTTTGAGTTGTGGAAACTCGAGATGGAGGATGTATTGGTGGATAAAGATCAGTGAATCGCGGTAGATCCAGGTACTAAACTAACGGGAGTGTTCGATGAAGAATGGAAGAAGTTGGATCAGAAGGCAAAGAGCACAATACGATTGTGTGTCTCAGATTCAGTATTGCTAACTTTATCATGGGAAGCTACGATGAAGGCTTTGTGGGACAAGTTAGGGACTTTGTACCAATCTAAGTCTCTAGTGAATAAACTGTTCCTGCGGAAAAAGCTGTATAACCTGAGGATGAAAGATGGGGACTCGATGATAGAGCATCTGAATGCATTTAATATTGTGGTAAGTTAGTTAGCATCTATTGATATTAAAATTTCAGATGAAGATAAGTGCATCAATTTGTTGTGTTCTCTACTAGATTCGTGGGATAGTCTAGTTATTGCAATAGGTAGCAATGCAACTGCCTTACAGTTTGATGAAATAGTCTCATGCTTGCCGACGGAGGAGATGAGACGGAAAAATATGGAGAGCCAGAATGGTGATGCTTTGTCTGTACGAGGACGGTCCTAGAACAAAAACAAAAATAAGTCATTGAGTGGGAGATCTAAATTTCCAGGAAAACCTATAAAGGTGGTGTGTTGGAAATGTGGAAAGGAAGGGCACTACAAAAGGGACTGTAAATCTAAAGCTCCTAATAAAGGAAATGGATCTAATGATGCTACTTCTGCAGAGGTGAAAACCACCTCAAATGAAGGTGGGGATGTGTACTTGGCTTCTTCAAGTACACATGTAGATCATGAGGCATGGTTGATTGACTCAGGTGCATCCTTTCACTTCACTCCCCATAGAGAGTGGTTCTACGAGTATGAGAAATACGATGGTGGTGATGTCTTCTTAGGGGATGATAGGAAGGTTAGAATCTTTGGTCACAGAAACGTAGAGTTGAAATTGCAAGGTGGAAGGGTTAGAACACTTCTGGGTGTTTTGCATATTCCTGCATTGGCTAGAAATCCAATTTCTGTAAGCAAGTTGGATGATGCAGGTGTAAAAATAGTGTTCAAGAAGGATACCTACAAGATGGTTCGGGAAGCACTGGTATTGATGCGGGGAATTCGGATTGGAACTCTGTACAAGCTGCAAGGTAGCACTGTTATTGATGGGTGCAACAGTTCTGTGGTTCCTGAAAGTGGAGCAGTAAATCTAGTGGTCTCTGGAGAGAAGACCATGTTGTGGCATCAAAGGCTTGGACATATTGGAGAGAAGGGCCTTCAAATACTTCATGGTAAAGGTATGGTAGAAGGTATGAGTAATAGCTCTGTGGATTTTGATTTCTGTGAAAATTGTGTATATGGGAAGCATAATTGGGTGAGTTTCCCCTCTGGTAGTAAGAGGGAAAAGCAGATATTAGAGCTTGTGCACAGTGATGTGTTTGGACCTGTGAAGGTTCCATCACTGGGTAAGTTTGTGTACTATGTATCATTTATAGATGACTTCTCAAGGAATACATGGATATATCTCCTTAAGAAGAAATCTGAAGTCTTTGACAGGTTTAAAGAATTTAAGGCTCTCGTGGCAAATCAAACAGAGAGGAAGATAAAGGTGCTGAGGATAGATAATGGTGGAGAGTTTTGCACCAAGGAATTTGAAGAATTATGTAAGAAGTGTGGTATAGCACAGCAGAAGACTACTCCATACACAACTCAACAAAATGGAGTTGTAGAAAGAATGAACAAGACGTTGATGGAAAGGGCAAGAAGCATGCTCAATGGTGCCGGGTTAGGATAGAATTCTGGGCAGAGGCGGTGGATACTGCATGTTACCTGGTCAACAGGTCACCTTCATCAGAATTGGAGGATAGGACTGGTGAGAAACCCTCTCTTTCACATCTGAGGGTATTTGGATGTGATGCATATGTACATGTTCCAAAGGAGAAACGAACCAGGTTGGATAGTAAATTTGAAAAGTGCATCTTTATTTGTTATAAGGATGGTTTAAATGGTTATAAGCTTTGGAACCCAGTAACAAGGAAGGTTGTGTACAACCAAGATGTGGTGTTCAGAGAGGTGAAAGATGTTATTAAACATGAAGTCTAACCAAAGGAACTTGAGAAGATAGAGTTTGAGCTAAAGGAGGAAGAATCAAACTCTACAGCAGAGGAGCAATTAGAAGATGAAGAGCCACAAACTCCGGGTGTGAGAAGATGAGTTCGAGAAAGAAGGTAGCCAGAAAGGTATAGTCCATCTACTTTCTATTCAAATTTTTCTTTGTCTGTTACTGATGATGATCCCAGAACTGTGAAGGAAGCAGTGGATTCAAAGGATGGAAAACTCTGGAAAGAGGCCATGGTTGATGAAATGGGATATTTGCACAAAAATGAGGCTTGGGATCTGGTGGAGTTGCCAGGTGGAAGGAAACCCATTGGTAGCAAATGGGTGTTCAAGAAGAAGACAAATGCAGAAGGAAAGGTGGAGAAATACAAAGCTCGGTTGGTAGCAAAAGGTTATTCCCAGGTGTCGAGAATTGATTTTGGTGATATTTTTTCTCTTGTTGCAAAGGTAACGTCTATTAGATTACTTTCATCTATTGCTATTGCTTTTGATTATGAGGTAGAATAGATGGATGTGAAGACAATATTTCTTCACGGGGATCTGGAAGAGGAGATCTACATGAAGCAACCTGAAGGTTTTGTGGTGAAGGGTAAGAAATAATTGGTATGCAAGTTAAAGAAGTCTCTGTATGGGTTAAAACAGTCACCAAGGATGCGGTATCAGAAATTTGATACATATATGTGGGGACTTGGCTTCACTAGAAGCAAAGTAGATCACTGTGTGTATTTTGAAATAATTTGTGACCGTGTTATTTATCTAGTCTTGTATGTGGATGACATGTTGTTGGTTGGAAATGACAAAGAAATTATCCAGGATTTGAAGACCCAATTGTCCTCCAAATTCGACATGAAAGATCTTGGTGCTGCAAACTATATTTTGGGCATGGAAATTAAAAGAGATCGTACAAAGACGAAGCTCTGGTTAAACCAGAGGAAGTATGTGGAGACAATACTGCAGAGGTTTAATATGCAGGATAATAAACTGGTGAAGGTTCCTATTCCTGTAGGTGTGAGGTTATCTGTTGAACAGTGTCCCAAGACACAAGAAGAGGAAGAGGACATGTCCCATGCTCCATATACAAGTGCAGTCGGTAGCCTAATGTATGCAATGGTCTGTACTAGACCATAAATTGCACATGCAGTGGGAGCATTGAGCAGGTTTATGTCAAAACCAGGGAAGGAGCACTGGAAAATAGTGAAGCAGGTTTTCAAGTATTTCCATGGCACTAGTGCTTATGGTTTTTGCTACCAAGGAAGACTAGGATTGGACAGAGTGTTGGATATTCATGGCTTTATTGATGCAGACTGGGCTGGAGATCTGGATCAGAGAAGATCTACAAGTGGATATGTGTTTAACCTATTTGGAGGTGCAGTTAGTTGGATGAGTAAGAAACAATATGTAGTGGCACTATCAACTACAGAGGCAGAATACATGGCAAACACTCATGCAAGAAAGGAAGTAGTTTGGTTGCAGAGATTGTGTTCAAGTATGGGGTTAGTACAAGAAGCTATAAGGATAGACTGTGACAGCCAAAGTGCAATTTTCTTGGCAAAGAACCCTGCATATCATTCAAAGACAAAGCACATTGATGTTCAGTGTCTGTGAGGGATATGATAGAAGAAAAAAAGGTGTTGCTGGTAAAGGTGGACACTTTGAAGAATACTGCAGATGCATTGACAAAATCTGTGAGCTCTGAGAAGTTCTCCTGGTGTAGAGAAACAATGGGAGTTTCAGTGCTAGAAAAATGACTAAGCTCTCTTGTGTCCCCCTATGGAAAGAAAACAACAAGTGGGAGAATGTTGGGTTGTGTTATATTCTTTCCATGACTAGCCCACGTAGTTAACTGAGGGGTTAGATGGGGGGTCATAGGGGGTTTGAGGGGTACCCATAACCCCACTCTATGGGGTCCATGGCAGCGCCCTGGAAAATTTTGGTTTTGGACCCTATGTTAGGTTGGGTGGACCCACCTATGGTTTTGTGCATGATTTTCGCACATGGTTTTGGACGCAATGGTTTTTCGGTCCATGGTTTTGGACGTGATGGTTTTTAGGTCCATGGTATTGGATGCTTCAGCATGTATAAATATGTATTGTAACATTGAAAGGAATATAATGAAAAATCAAGTTGGTAGTCCCGGTTTTGGGATCCAGGGAAAATCTCTGTGTATATGTGTTTTATGTGTTATGCTATCCCATTGTTTATTTTATGTGTTTAGAATTTGTATGCAGGTAATTTTTGTACAGGGTTAAAACCTACACTATCTATAACAATGGATATCGGTTATTGATGGTTGCTTTATTTAATTTCTTACAAACAATGCAGAGTTTGAGTGAACAATCTTGTTTCTTTATGAAAAATACTATAGCTCCCCACAATGATACACTTGACCATATATACACTTTATCGAGCGTCTCCTTAAGCTATAATTTTAACTCAACTAGCTTAGGCATACTCATCTAGTATGGTTCCTTGGACAATTGTTCTTCCCTAGGAATCAATTTAATAGAAAAATAAACTTCTCTATGAGGAGGTAATCCCATAATGTCTATTGGAAATGCATCCCCATATTATTGTAACATAGGATATTGCGTCAACACTTTGATTGCCTGATGTCCAATGTTTTCACTAGCTTTTTCATCTCTAAAACTTTGCACATCAAATAATTTGCAGCCCTTTTGGCAACTACATTTGTCTTGCGTGGCTATGATCATCCTCACTAAAGTTCGCTTCTTCTTTCCACGTAAAATCATTCTTTCTTTGGCATCATTCAGGCATTCAATTTCCTTTTCAAAATAATCAACTTTGGTTATGTGCATGTACAATGAGTCCATGCCCAACAACATGTTGTATGAACCTAACAAAAACAAATTTAAATGTGCTAGTATTGGCATGTCACTGAGCTCAATGCACATGATTTTCCCTAGTGATTGATTTTTATCTTTTTCTTGGTCGCTAATTGAACTAACCATGGATATTCTTATGATTCTTTGGCCAAATTGCATTTTTCCATGAGCTTCTTACTGATATATTTGTCATTATAACTAGGATCAATTAAAATAGAAATAACTTGATAGCACAAATTTCCTTCCATATCCATTATGGATGCCTCGTGGTCTACCTAGTGATTGTCCACAACTGCATATATTTGGGAAGACTCTACACTACATCACCCACAATATGAGCTTCATAGGTGCTATAGTTATTTTTTCCATGTGATTTTCTAGTGTGGGAAACAACTCTTTTGGTGATTTTCCCCATAATTCCACATTTAAATGGATCTTTGCCATCAGACCTACGTTTCTCTCCTTCCATCAAGTGTTCACTACCTTCAGTAGTTGGACTATTTTTTTTTTTAATTTCACTTGCATTTGGTTGTGTGCCTTCTTTCCTTCTTGTCCACAATTTCCTTGGACTAGTTCTTCTTATCCTAAATGGTGGTCTTTTATTTCCAATTGATTTTAAATTCTTTCCTGTGCTTTTCTTGTTCATAGTAGTGTTTTAATTTCTTTATGGCATGGTCCAAATTTTTTGGTTCATAAAACTCAATATAATATTTAAATGACACGGACAACCCACTAATAAATTGCTAAGCTTTTTCCTTCTCATCCTTGAGATATGGAACATATCTCAACAATTATAGAAATATGGTATGTATTCTTCATCTGATATCTATACCATTTTCAACTAATAAAAATCATTTGCCTTGCTATCATAATATTTGTCTGATAAATAATTGTCTCTTAAGAAACCCTCGACTTGCTTCATGTTAACCTCTCTTTAGTTATTCCTTTGACAGTCTTTGAATCTTCAAACCATATGTCTTCTTTTCCTTCCATAATATACATGGCTACCTTTTCTGTCATATTCTTGGAATAGTCATGGATTCTAAACAATTTCTTCATCGAAAGCAGCTAGGCTTCTACATCTTCAGATTTATTCATCCCCATCAAATGTGGGTTGTTTAGCCTTCTTAAATTCCTTAGGAATATAGTCTCTTTCTCTCTTTTTCTAATGATGATGATGATGATGAGAATGGTGATGATACCTTCTGGTAGTAGAGATGGAATGTATACCAGAGTGATGCCCAAGAGTGCTAGTTCTTCTTTCTGGGGTTCCCAATGGTACATTTCCTTTTGTAGTGTCCTCAATTTCCTATTGTTAACTCTTCCTGGACCTGGTACCATTTTCCCCACTTGGTTTCTATTCTTACTCCAATGTTTTTTTCTTGTATCTATGAATAGCCCCCACCTCATGCTGCCTATGTCTCTATAAATCTGAGAGGTTTTCCAGTATGATTGTATTCACCTAAGCTTATCTCTCCTAGCACTTTATCAACCTTTTGTTATCTTCTTTGAGGCTTCAGATCTTGGTGCTTAAGCTCCTCATGGTATCCATCTAATGAAGAGAGTTCACCCCTCCCCCTTGGCCAACAGATCTCTCTTGTTCATTAACCCTTTCCTATTCATATCCATGTTGTGACTCATCAAAGGTATATTGTTCCATTTGTAACCTCATTTATTTAGCTTTCCCTATATTTTGATGCTTGTGATGTGATTTCATTCACATCCAATTATTAGATACATGATAATGTAAATATGCTACAATAAATCGTGCCATGAATTTACTTTTGCAAAGCTATTATAGTAAGTCCAGTTGTAACAAAAAAATCCATGTTAGCACACTAATATCAGTTAATCAACAAATCACTAACATCAATATACATGTATGCATCGTTAGCAAAATATATCTATCAACACGTTACGTAAGTTTTTAGCTCGTCAATAACAATAAAAACATAGAAATTGTTAGCACCATGCTACATAACTAAATCAAAGGATGAGAGTGTCATTCATGCATACAATTATCATTCACAGACTCTCTTTTAACACCTAAATGTTTGTCTTATTGATTTCCTAAAATCAACATGAGATTCCTTGAAGGAGCCTGTTGTTACTTTCTCATAATAAAGCCCATCCAGTCCAAGTGTTGATCCCAACTTCTCTGATACCACCTGTAACAACCCTCTTAAAGCCTAGAACCAAATAAAAGTTATATGTAAGTAGTCGTTATGCTAACCCAAAACCCAAGGTAAAATTATGGGAATGGGATCTAATTTTTTTTACTTTTTTCTAACTTCTTTAAAACTTTAAATGGATATTATTGTTTTGTTCATCTCGTCGAGATGATTCCAATGGTATAAATTTCATCTCAATCTGACTTGCAGATCAAAATTTATGGTCCTTTAAATATAGTCCATTTTAACCCTTGACACATCAATTGACCTCCATGTCGCAAGCACACAGTGGCTGACGTGGCAGGTAACATGTCCACATCCCATTGTGGATAGCTCCATGTGGCACTAACACACCTACGCTTCCACCATGGACAGATCTACGTGGAAGGCACTTATCCCAAGGAATTCAAAAGTAAACCCCCGTCTACATTGTTATGCATTTGTTAAAGGAAGGGTCCAACCCCTTGACCCCTGACCTAGGGGTCAACCCGACCTTGTCAACCACCCCACCTAGAATAGGCAAGCGATTGGGGCGCCGGCCACAAAATCATCCTGTCGTAGGTCAAGGTGAACCTGTCAGAGGTCTAGCATTTTTATTTAACCTCTCAACCTCCAACCTAGCTGACCTGCTAACCGTAAAATTAAATTTTCACTTTTTGTTTCATTTCAATGCATGGAAATTTCCACTATTTTTCTATTTTTTTCAAGCACTTCTCCCAACACTTGATGACCAATAAATCCATATAATTTTATGAAAAAACATTGGAAATAATAACTCATAATCATGTCACCAAATAAATATCACTTTCAATTGCATTTCTTCCCAAATTTATAGAGAGATGGAATAGCTCATTAATAGAGCAAAAAACTTACTCTCTTTGGTTCAACAACCCCATAAGCTAAGCAATTAGATAATTAACATTCAACATCTCATACTTCTCTAATCAATGAATAAATATGTATACAAGGGATGGAAACAAAGCCTCCTTGCCTTCAATCATGAATAAGCCAATTAAGATGAAAAAATTATGCTAAACTTGTTCAACAATCCAAACATACAATGAACACAAGATTTCCAATAATTCCATAATGTCCATTGTCACTACTGAGTAATCACTTCTATTATTGCAACTAAACATGATCATAGTGAAATAATCCCTACATCTAGGATGTTAGTGTAGAACCATTCATCTCATGAAATCATTAATTCACATGCTCCTGTCGATTGTAATAAAAAATTTACACTCAGAAACATGCACAATGTTAGTAAAATATTCCAACAGAAACAAGAAGTATTCTATTATAATTGTGAAAGGGTCTCCATGTATATTATTGTAAAAAAAAGGTAACCAACACACACATTGTTGAAATATAATCTTAGCTAAGCATCATAATAAAATAGGTCCTCAATTCATAAACTCATCACTTTGTCCCAACACCTTTTAAACAATTTCAACATCATATATGTCAGCTCATATAAGAAATAAACTTAAACCAACCTTGATGCCATGATATCATCAGTCCATATTAGAAATGTAAACACATATTCATTACCATTAGAGAAAATGGGAACTTATGTCTCAAAAGCTAATCGAAAACTGAGCCTCATACAATGACTCTCCACCCAAATGTATACAACTGCAACCAAATTCTCACTTGCAGTTGTTGCCCCGAGCCAGATTCTAGAAGATGGGAGATCTTTTGATTAGAGAGTAAGCACAACTACTAGTTGAACCAGGGACTCTAGATATTCTTCCACCTACATGCATCAACTGAGTTTCATTCAAAAAAGTGCTAGGGGGGTCTAGAGGCCAGTTGTCTCCACCCTTCAGAGTACAATGTGGTTTGACCAAACTTGGGGAATCCAAAACCCCAATAAATTCAAGCTATAAACAAGGAGCCTCCATAAATCCTCCAAGAATTTTCTAGGATTAATTCATCCAGCGTATCCATCAAGGATTTTTGAGAAACATGATCTCCTCTCTCTGGCCAATTTGGGACTCTAGAGGAAATTAATTACTTGCGTGAAAGTGATTTATTCCGTCTCCATCGCTAACCAAAACATCATTCCTCTATCATTAAAAATTATTCTCGGATTTTTTATTTTATCTCAGTCCTCCTGCTGCATTTTTTTCCTTTCCACATTTATTCCTCCTTACCTCTTCCTATATATGCTCAAATTCCCTATTTTGTTGTGTTTTTCTTTTTCTTCTAGTAGTTTTAATATCCTCCATGTCCTCTCTTTTTCATTTTCCAATCAATTGAGATTGCACTCTCTCTCTCTCTCAAATAACTCGTACCAGTAAAATCTTGTCAACCAATGAAAAATGTGCCACCTACATGTATGTTCTGCACGTTCTTAAGTTTTATTTAGTGTGTTGTAATGGGTGGCCATCTAAAAGCATACCCATTATTCTCTCTCTCTCTCTCTCTCTCTCTCTCTCTCTCTCTCTCTCTCTCTCGAAAATAACTCGTACTAGTAAAATCTTGTCAACCAATGAAAAATGTGCTGCCTACATGTATGTTCTCCACGTTCTTAAGTTTTATTTAGTGTGTTTTAGTGGGTGGCCATCTAAAAGCATACCCATTATTTCATGGCCACTGCTATAAAAGCACACATTGATAAGAAAATACAATTTTTTTCCTTTTGTACAACCATCTCTTTTGTGTACCAACTCTAATTTATGCTCTAAGGAAACCTTTAAACTATCCCTAGCAAGCAATCACCCTAGCCTTTGGAATCTGTCTCATTACCCAGCCTATTTTTCTCTCAAAATGTTGAAATTTCATACATTAATTTAAGTTGTCACAATTGGAGAGTAATGGAGTCTAGGGATTCTTTCTGATTTCGAAGTTTCCTTCCCATCCTCGTGAACCAGGGCATTGTCTCCCTCTACGTGGATATGTCATGGAGTGGAAAAAGCCTCCTATTTTCCTCTTTCACCTAGACAGTCTCATTGTCCTTCCTTTACCAATGCTGGTCCAATCAATCTTCCACTAGGATGCCAATAAGACCATCAAAGAAGCAAGGACATAGGGTTTGAGGCCAACTCAACTCAATTTTCTTCTTAGGCCATTAATTATGTCCACTATCTCCTCTTACCTGAAACCTTTTTCTAATTTTGATAGTAGGGAGACTTGGTTGAGTAGGATGTGATGGATGCATTCAATAGGGAGAAATTACCCACCCTTTGGCCCCTATTTCCTTTTTTTCTATTAGCTCAACCTTATGGATGGTGGAGGTGGAGGAGGTCTTGCCCCTTGCTTTCACATTAGTGAATTTTTTACAAGTATATCCTTATGTTTCCTAGTCTAAGCATTTTGCCTCTCAGAAAGAGATGAATCATAATATTTTTTCTAGATTTTTGTCGAAAATATGAATGAAAAGTATTTGATTTTTTGGATAGGAAGTTGTACTTCTCTATTTTCTCTAAAGCAGGATATTGATGATAAATGGGATATGCCTATAAATCTTCAAAGCTTGCAATATCAAGGGAAATTTCTCCAAGGTTCTTATCAACTCAAAGACTAAAACATCATAAGAAATCCTTCCATAATCCTAACCTCAAGGCTACATGGGGTTACTCAAGCTGCCAAGAATTCAACCAAAAATATTGTTTCTTTGAAGGACGTTGTGTAAGGGAAGACTTCAGCCACAACATATCTAAGCCAAATTAATATAGGCCCCTACATAGTTGACCAAATCGAGCAAGAACCAACGATGGAAGTCAATATTTTTAAGCTACATTGCCTCTTTTTGTCCTCCATTCAAGGATATATTTGTAGTTTTAATGAATTTTTTGCCAAAATCTAAAGCTTTTAATTCTAGTGGTTTTTCTCTTTGTGGACATCCAATTATGAAATTTACTTATGCTCCAAGGGTTTCTTCATAGTCTAATTTGAAACTCATAAGGACATAGATTTTGTTCTAAATGAAGGGTTGTGGTTTTAGGGAAGAGCTAGTATTTTTATCACTCCATGGTTCCCAGAGTTTGATGCCACAACTATGGCGGTCTCAACTATGTCAATGTGGGTGAGGCTTCCAAACCTCCTCTCCCTCTCTTGCACCACAAAATTATTGAGGATCTTGGAAATACTTTGGGCAAGTTCAAATAATGAACCTGTAAAGAACATAGAAAGGAATTTTCACCTTTGCCATAATACGTGTGGAGATAGACCTTATCAAAGGGCTACCATATCACATAATATTGAAACACATAAATTTTAAGTGGTCACAAGTTTTATATTATAAAAACAAAACATTTCAATGTTGTGTTTGTTTCAAATAGGACACCTCCAAAACACATGTCCAAAAGAGAAGAAGAATCCAAAAAAGAAAAAGAGGAAACCTAATAGGCCAAAAGGTTGGCAGTTTTTAGAACACCACCTTCTAAAGGAGAAAAAAGAAGATATCAAGGAGATCCATCTTGTCCATTTGGATGTTGATCCTTTGGCTCAAGCTAGAAACAAAATTAATGGGGACATCGTGGCAAAGTGAGGAACCATCACCCTTCTTCAGAAGGGTTATGGAATGTCAAGTCTATAGGGATTGGATGGAATGGAGGCACAAAAAAAGCTCATGTTTCAGAGAGCTTAGATTTAGACAAAGGAGTTCAATATATGGAAGAAGATTGATAATTGGCTTTGGTTCTTGTTGAACCAAATTCACATGGTTGGTAAAAAGTGCAAAAAAAAAGATAAGTTCAATTTGTCAGACTTAAATTTATGTATTATCTTGTTGTATTTTTCTCAAAGTTGTTAGTTTCTTTTTCTAGCTCAATGTCGTAAGGATTTTTCTTATGGAATGCTTACAACAAATGAAAAATGCAATTTTAGTTTTCCTATGATGAATTCTACTCTCTCTCTCTCTCTCTCTCTCTCTCTCTCTCGCTATATATATATATATATATATATATAGAGAGAGAGAGAGAGAGAGAGAGAGAGAGAGTCATTTCACCCTATAAATTAAAATAATTATTCATATTAATAACTATTATATTTTAAACTTTGGATTTAAATTTAATTAATAAGCATATAAAAATTCATTTTTTACATAAAATAAATTCTCTATATATTTCATCAACACTATTCATATCACATTAAAATTTTATAAAACAAGTAAAAAAAAACACATATATGTAAGTATATATATTATTAAGATTTTAACAAAATTAATAATAAGAATATTTTTATATATAAAAATGTAAAATTTATAAAAATACAAATAATTTTATTAAGAAGATGTATTTTAATTTTAGATCTACCAAGTTTTGAGAAATCAAATCTAACTAGAAAAAATATTTGTAGCTTGACAGTTTTAATGTTCCTAATTTCTGATAAATCGAAAATTAAATTAAATCTCTACTAACAACTAAAATAATTTAGTTTAAAATTAGTTTATTAATAATATTTTATAATAATTTTTAAATTAATAAAAAAATTATATTTTAAAATTTATGTATCTTCGCAATGTAAAATAAAATAACAAACAAAAACATGTCATAATAAATATGTTCTTTTGAAAATTTAACTAAAATACATTTTTTAACTACATTAAATTATCCTGAATTCCGTTTGATATTGTGAAAATAAAGCACACGATTATAGCTTATATCGTAGTGTTAGTGATCATTCATTCGATCTTCTCATGTTGGAACATTGAAAAGACATGCATTAAAAGCATAATTACCATTTCCATGCCAAAACTAGTGAAGCATATTAGTGTCTACATAGTACGATTGCAGTAGTAGGCATCAGAAACATCAATGTAAGCTTCATGCTAAGATTATAACATGACCAAAAATAGTGGGGCATATTAGTGGCTACATAAAACACAAACATAAGTAAATGGATTGCATTAAACCACGTATTAACTACCAACGAATTTCTCAATTTTATGGCGAAATGAAGTTCCTTGCTAAAACGTAATGAAAGTTCTGTCATCCAAATATAACTCCTCTCTTTTCATTATGACATTTTAGTATTTATGATTGTAGTTGTTAGCTTTATTACAATAATATTTATTTTGGAGAGACATTTTTTACATTTAGAAACAATGGAGTATATTTACCCAAAACAAACTCTTTGTTAAGAAAGAACCAAAGTACATTATGGATTGATTTGTAAATTATTATGGATATTTCACTCGGGTCACAAGAGTTAAAATCTAAATTCTATACTATGGGAAGTTATTTCTCCTTAGATTTATAAAATCTGTAAATTATTGTTTATTGCATATGCATATAAATTGTAATTATGTTAAAGATAGAGAACAACTAAATAAAACTCACAAACCACAAACTAACACAACATATAACCTAGGAAACCCTTTTACTATCTCGAACGTGAAATCCTAGTTAATTCATTACTTCAATTAATGTGCTCCTTTGTTGTTGATATGAATATATTTTTTTGGTCCTTAGCTTGATTTTTGTCTCTATTTGTATTGTACTTATCTCTTTTCTTATGCATCAAATACCCATTCTCAATATGCCATGGATTTCCCTGACATTGAGCATAGAGTGAAAATCCACACTCTTTCACTGATGTATGACTCTTTTCTTTCTATGTCTGAGCTACTTCCTTTGTTTCCTTATTCTGAGAGGAAGGTCTGATCTTTCCATATGTATACTCAGTTTCTTTATGCCCATAATTCTTACAATTATAACATTCAATGTAGTTGAGAAATGGAGCAAAAGAATTATTTCTTCTGAGACTACTCTTATGGACATTTTCAAATCTCTTGTCCCTATCTTATGAGAATTGATCAAACTCATTTCGAACATAATTTTGTCTTAGATAGGATTTACAATGGACAACTTTATGACCAAATTACCATAATGAATATTCTGGTACATGGGATAGTTTTCCTTTGAGGATATGGTCTGGTGATTCTTTTATGGCTTTGCCTTTGACAGATATATACCTTTTGCTAATTTCTTTCTTAACCTTCCTGGTTGTTCAAACTATTATATCTTTCCCTCTTTTGTTATTGATGATATTTATTTACATTTAATTTAGCTATATCATTTTTAGGTCCTTCGTCTAGATTAACATTGTTGATTGATTCTTTACCTTCAACCTTCTCAGTGCTTAATTCTCCTTTATAACTAAGTCCAATCTTAATGACACGGGACCTTTGACTGCTAAGAATATTGTCTAGTCATTCAGGGTCATTTGCAAACCTAAAGTTTAGATCCATATTAGCTTTTGATTTCTCTAGATCTATCCTTAATGAAACAACCTCTGCCTCTAGTTTTTGACAACTCTTTTCCAATTATGTCAGTTGGTTTACGAGAAATTCATCTTTTCTCTTTTCTTGTTCAAGCTAAGTTTTCGAAGAGATAATATAATCTACATATGCATTTGAGTATCTCTTTTCTCGCTTCATGGATAATTCCATTCTCATCTTCTAACTTGTCATGAATATTTTTCTTATATTTTAAGTATTGTAGAAGAGTCTATTTAATTCATTTTGCTTCTTCTAAGTACATATTTTGAAGATCCATTAATTCTCTATCAAAATAAAGACTTCGTTTTTCAACATTTTGCATTTGTTCCTTCAATCATATGTTCTATTTTTTTGACCTTTTGTAATTCCTCTAGAGCACTAATCATCTCTCCATGAAGCTCTACTTCAACTTCTTCATCTTCTATATCATTAGGAGAACTAGTAAGTTCAGATCTGAGGTTTATTTCACTTTCAACTCCTTCTACTTATGAACATAATATATCTTTCTTACTAGTTTTGATTTCTTGAACAGTCTGATGATCCTATATTGTTGTGTATTTCACTAATTCAACATCTTCTTCATATGGAGCCATATTCATTTTCTAAACAATGAATAGATTTGACACCTCTTACAAGGGAAACCTCTTCATGGTTCGATTCATTACTTGAGAAGTCATGGTCTTCAATATTCTTAGATTTTTGTGTAATTCTTCCTTCTAAGAGGACTTCTTGATTCCATATTTAGTGTGATCATATTTATCATAGATATATTGAAACTTTTCTCATATATATTTTGTAGTTTCGTAATGAATCACATTGTCAAAATCTGATTCAGACAACCCACTCAAAATTTCCTTCATAACTTCTGCACTATACTTATTTTCATTCATTCCATCCATTTCATATTTTGATATATCCAATCTAAGAGGCATTAAACAAGATTCCATCCTTACCTTATAGAGTACATAACTCAGTCCATTCAACGATTGTACTCCATCGGGGGAAATCTAATATTTCTTAACCATGGTCCCTTTCAATCTACCTTCCCATGATTAAGTTGTTCTTGAAGGAAACCACTCTAATACCAATTGTTGGAAACTAACAAAATATTTGGGGGGGTGGGGGGGGTGTGAATCTATGTTTTCATTTTTTTAAAATTATTTACCCAAGCAATCACAATCAACAATATAGAAATTCATTAATCACATAACATTTGAACATAAGAGGTTTATGTGGAAACCCATATAGGAGAAAACCACAATTTTATTGTTCTTGTGATTTAAATGAAATCAAAAACTTTATTTTACATCAAGTTATCTAAACCAAAACCTACTATAGGCTCCAATCCCCTTTTGTTTTCAATAACTAACTTGCTAGAACAACCAACTCCCAATATTTGGAAGAACCAACCTATTGGAGGCATCAACCCTCTATTATTTATAGTAACTAACCTAAAGTGTGATGCAACCCCTTCATATTTATAGGAACCAACCTAAAGGACACCTCAATCCCCTGATCTGTAAGCTCAAAACTATGATAGCCCCTCAACTCCCTTATCTCATTTCATTTTCAAACTTAGATATCCAATATCATTACAAAAATATTATTGAACCACTTGTATAACTATTAGATCTACCAATATTTCTTTGATATAACATTAAAATCCTTATCAAATGTATTATGGAATATGGTTATTTACTAATTATTTAGATATTAAATTCGTCAATGACTCAAATCTGATTGTAGCATTTATATATGCTCTCTTTTATTTTCTCTATCTACAACATCCAATCCTTCTCAAAGTCAACCTTTGTATAGCATGGAATTGTCTCCTCTACAAAATCCACTACAGATGTTAACCAATATACACTCTCCATAGAATTTATTCACCATCTCTATTTTATATCTACAACTAAGATTTATGCTTCTCAACACCCAAAGTTTTCATCGTCCTCTTTAGGCTATCTATGCATCTTTTTATTCATTGCAATTATGTCTACTCAAATGCATGAGAACACCCCTTTTTCCTTGTATACACTCTCTCTCTCTCTCTCTCTCTCTCTCTACGTATATGTGTTTCATGTTGAATTTCCAATTGCTAAATATATATCTATATATATCTCCAACCTAATGAATCATTAAAGAATATGGGTGGTCAAATTGTTCCGTTGCATGAATTAAACCCTCTCTCTCTCTCTCTCCAACCTAACCAATCATTAAAGAATATGGGTGCTAAAAATTTTCCATTAGACTTAAACATACCTCTCTCTCTCTCTCTCCAACCAAACCAATCATTAAAGAATATTGGTGGTCTATTTTTTCCATTTCATAACTTAAACCCCCCCAAATATTCTCTAAATGTTCCATGTGAGATCCATATGTTGACTCAATTAAGTAGAAAATTAAACGTCTCTCTCTCTCTTTCCCCCTAAGTAGTAAACTAAACATTTCTCTCTCTCTTTCCCCTAAGTAGTAAATTAAATTCTCTCTCTCTCTCTCTCTCTCTCTCTCTCTCTTCCCTCCTTCTTTTTCAGATTTCAAGAGACAAAGGGGATGAAATGTATCATATTCACCCTCTCTCTCTCTCTCTCTAATTCTATCTCTATCTCTCTCTTCCCTCCTTTTTGAGATTTCATGAGACAAAGGGGATGAACTATATCATATTCACCCTCTCTCCTCCCTCCTTCTTTTGAGATTTTAAGAGAAAAAGGGGATGAAATGTATCATATTCACCCTCTCCTCTCTCTCTCTCTCTCTCTTCCCTCCTTCCTTTTAAAATTTCAAGAGTCAAAGGGGATGAAATGTATCATATTCACCCTCTATCTTCCCTCCTTCTTTTTGAGATTTCAAGAGACAAAGGGGATGAAATGTATCATATTCACCCTCTCTCTCTCTCCCCCGTTCCCCCCTCTCCCTCTTCCCCCCTCTCTCTCGCGCTCTTTCCCACTCTCTCTCTCTCTCTCTCTCTCTCTCTCTCTCTCTCTCTCTCTCCCTTTGCCCCTTCCCCCATCTCCCTATTTCCCCCTCTCTCTCAGACTCTTTCCCCCTCTCTCTCGGACTCTTTCCCCCTCTCTCTCTCACGCTATCTCTCTCTCTCTCTCTCTCTCTCTCTCTCTCTCTCTCTCTCTCCTCCCCCCCCCCTCCCTTTCTCTCTCTCTCTCTCTATCTCTCTCTCTCTCTCTCTCTCTCCCTCCCTCCCTCCCTCCCTCCCTCTCTCTCTCTCTCTCTCTCTCTCTCTCTCTCTCTCTCCCCTTCTTTCCCCCTCTCTCTAGCACTCTTTCCCCGTCTCTCTCACACTCTTTCTCTCTTTCCCGTCTCTTTCTCTCTCTCGCGCACGTGCTCTTTCCCCTCTCTCTCTCCCCCTTTTCCCCTCTCCCCCCCCCTCCCCCCCCTCTCTCTCTCTCTCTCTCTCTCTCTCTCTCTCTCTCTCTCTCTCTCTTCCTTCCCCCCTCTCCCTCTTTCCCCATCTCTCTCGTGCTCTTTCCCCCTCTCTCTCATGCTCTCTCTCTCTCTCTCTCTCTCTCTCTCTCTCTCTCCCCCTTTCCCCCCTCTCCCTCTTTGGCCCTCTCTCTCGCACTCTTTCCCTCTCTCTCTCTCCCTCTGTCTCTCTTCCTTTCCCCCCTCTCCCTATTTCCCCCTCTCTCTCATGCTCTTTCCCCCCCCTCTCTCTCGCGCACGTTATTTCTCTCTCTCTCTCTCTCTCCCCCTTACCCCCCTCTCCCTCTTTCGCCATCTTTCTCACACTCTTTCCCTCTCTCTCTCTCTCTCAATCTCTCTTCCTTTCCCCCCTCCCCCTCTTTCCCCTGCGCTCTCTCTCTCCCTCCCTCCCTCCCTTTCCCCCCTCTCTCCTCTTTCCCCCTCTCTCTTGCACTCTTTCCCCATCTCTCTCATGCTCTTCCCCACCCCTCCTCTCTCTCTCTCTCTCTCTCTCCCTCTTCCCCCCCTTTCTCTCTTTCTCTCTCTCTTTCCCCCTATCTCTCGCTCTTTCCCCCTCTCTCGCACACTCTCTCCCCCTCTCTCTCTCCCTCTTGCATTGTTTCCCCTCTCTTTCTCCCTCTTGCGCTCTCCCTCCCCCCTCCCTTCCTCTCTCTCTTTCTCCATCTTTCCCCTCTCTCTCGCGCTCTTTCCCCCTCTCTCTCTCTCATGCTCTTCCCCCCCCTCTCTCTCGTGCGTGTTGTTCCCCCCCCTCTCTCTCCCTCTTTCCCCCTATCTCTCACGCTCTTTCCCCCTCTCTCTCTCCCGCTCACGTTCTTCACACCCCCCCCCCCCCCTCTCTCACTCTTCCCCCCCCCCCTCTCACTCTTCCCCCCCCCCCCTCTCTCCGTCTTCCACCCTCTTCTCTCTCTCCCTCTCACGCTCTTTCCCTCCCCCCCCCCTCTCTCTCCTTCTTTTTTGGATTTCAAGAGACAAAGGAATGAAATGTATCATATTCACCCTCTCTCTCTCTCTCTCTCACACACACACACACACCCTCTCTCCCTCTCTCTCTCTCTCTCTCTCACACACACACACCCTCTCTCCCTCTCTCTCTCTCTCTCTCACCCCCTCTCTCTCTCTCTCTCTCTCTCTCTCTCTCTCTCCCCCCTCTCGCTCCCCCCCCCCTCCCTCTCCCTCTCCCCCCCCTCTCCCTCTCTCTCTCTCTCTCTCTCTCTCTCTCTCTCTCCCTCTCACCCCCCCCCTCACACTCCCTCCCCCCCCCCCCCCCCTCCCTCTCCTCTCCCCCCCATCCCCCTCCTCTCCCTCTCCCTCTCCCTCTCCCTCTCCCTCTCCCTCTCTCTCTCTCTCTCTCTCTCTCTCTCTCTCTCTCCTCTCTCCCTCCCTCCCTCCCTCTCTCTCTCTCTCTCTCTCTCTCTCTCTCTCTCTCTCTCGCTCTCTCTCTCCCCTTCTTTTTGAGATTTCAAGAGACAAAGGGAATGAAATCTCCTCTCCTTATTGTTGAGATTTCAAGAGACAAAGGGAATGAAATGTATCATATTCTTTCTCTCTCTCTCTCTCTCCTTCGTTTTGAGATTTCAAGAGATGAAGGGCATGAAAGGTATCATATTCACCTTCTCTCTCTCTCTCTCTTTCTTTTTAAGATTTCAAGAGACAAAGGGAATGAAATGTATCATATTCATCCTCTCTCTCTCTCTCTCTCTTTTTGCTATTTCAAGAGACAAAGGGAATGAAATGTATCATATTCACCCTCTCTCTCGTTTTGAGATTTCAAGAGACAAAGGGAATGAAATGTATATCCCTCTCTCTCTCTCTCTCTCTTTCTTTTGAGATTTCAAGAGACAAAGGGAATGAAATGCATCATATTCACCCTCTCTCTCTCTCTCTCTCTCTCTCTCTCTCTCTTTGAGATTTCAAGAGACAAAGGGAATGAAATGTATCATATCCCCCCTCTCTCACTCTCTCTCTCTCTCTCTCTCTCTCTCTCTCTTTTGAGATTTCAAGAGACAAAAGGAATGAAATGTATCATATTCACCCTCTCTCTCTCTCTCTCTTCCATGTGTTATACTCCTCTCTTCCCTCCTTCTTTTTGAGATTTCAAGATACAAAGGGAATGAAATGTATCATATTCACCCTCTCTCTCTCTTTCTCTCTTCCATGTGTTATACTCCTCTCTTCCCTCCTTCTTTTTGAGATTTCAAGAGACAAAGAGAATGAAATGAGGGAGTGAAATGTATCATATTCACTCTCTCTCTCTCTCATTCACGCTCTCTCTCTCTCTCTCTCTCTCTCATTCACCCTCTCTCTCTCTCTCTCTCTCTCTCTCTCTCTCTCTCTCTCCCCCCCCCCCCCCATATCACCCCCCTTCTTTTTGAGGTTTAGAGAGAGAAAGGGGATGAAATTTGTCATGTTCACCCTAACCCAACGTTGCACCACATATGATCAACAAGTACACTGGATTTCTACTTGGGCTCCACCTAGTGCAACAAAACCTCCTATCCCTATGGGCAACTACACACCAATTACCAAGCATGAGTCTTGAAACTAATGCTACTCACTTCCCATATCACTACCAAAGCCAACATCATATTATAATCATGGTGATGTAATATTTCCATGTGTTATACCCTCTCTTCCCTCTCTTCCCTCCCTCATTATAATAGATTGGTTGGGAAAGTGTCATGTTATCCAAGATTTCCATGTATTGATCAAGAAGGAAATAAAAGTTTTGTGCAAGGAATTCCAAGACCTTCTTTTGTAAAGGATATTTGAGCCTTAAAATTTCAAATATATTACAAAAAATGATTTCATCCATATGAAATTCATGTATAATAACTCGAAAAGCCTGAAGAGTCATGTCTTTAATATTATTCAATGTTGCAAAAGTTTGAAGATGCATTTGGAGAGATACTAGGATTTCCACCAAAGAGGGATAGAGATTTCTCTATTGGTTTGATTCTATGAATAAATCCTATATCAAATACTCCTTAGAGAATGGTCACACCAAATTTAAAAGAGTTACAAATACAACTAGAAGAATTCTTGAAAAAATGGTATATACACCTAGGTGTTTCACACTGGAGAGAACTAGTACTTTTTATGAAAAATAAGGATGGAAAATTGAGATTATGTATTAAATTTAAATAGCTAAACAAAGCCATTTTTTAATAAGAAATAATATCCAGTTATAATTGATGATTTCTTTGATTAGCTAAGAGGAGAAATGTTATTTTCAAATATTTAAGACTTGAAATCAAGGTATCACCGAGTAAGGGTCAATGAAAAAAATATAAGATAGATTTTCAAATGAGGTATGGAAATTATGAGTTTGTAGTGGTTCCTTTTGAATTGGCTAATGCACCAATTGTCTTTATGTTCTTAATCAATGGTATATTAAAAAATTGTTTGGACAACTTTGTTATTACGTTATTGGATGACATACTTATTTATTAAAATTTATAGGAATAGAATGAAAATCATCTAATATTGGTACTATAAGTATTTATGGAGAACAAAATATATGTGAAGTAGTTCCACTATTCTTTTAACCAAGAGAAAATTCATTACTCAGGGAACGTAATTTTAAACAAATCTATAACAGTGGATGTAAAGAAGATTGAAGCCATTAAGGGATGTCTATCACCAAATAATGTTTTAGAAGATAGATATTTCATGGGATTGGATGGATAATAAAAGAGGTTTATAGAAGTATTTTCAAATATTTTTAATCCAATCACTTCTTTGCAAAATAAAGGAACCAATTTGCATGGATAGTAGATTACGAAGATATTTTTCAGTTATTGAAGAAGGGAATTACAACTGAAACAATATTTAAGATTGTTTATCCAAATGAATATCTTATGTTCTCTAAAAATACATATGCAAAGGAAATTCTAGTGTACCTAGAATTTGTGTTATTAATTATGAGTCGAAGAAATTTGAAGAGTATAAGATTAATTTTTCCACACATGATTTGTAACTTGTTACCACAGTACATCGACATGGTGGTGTACTTACTTAGAATGTATGTGTTATTAGTTATGAGTCAAAGAAATTTAAAGAGTATAAGATTAATTTTTCCACACATGATTTGTAACATTTTGCCACAATACATGAATTGAAAATGTGGAGGTACTATTTATGGGAAATAAATTTGAACTAATTACAAACCATAGTGGTATGAAATATTTGTTTGAATAACCAATTTTAAATTTCAAACAAATAATATGGTTATAATTTTTACGTGACTATGACTTTGACATCAAGCACATCAAAGGGAATGAGACAATAGTTGTAGGTGGGCTTAGCATAAGGGTAAATACTTTTCATGTAATGATAATTAGTATGCATATTGAAGATTAACAAAGTGGAATTTTAAATGATATTGCTACATATCAAAATTATTTATAGGTGAAATAAAATCTATAACAAGAAGAAATACCATACAGATTTTAGGAATATAAGCTATAAGTGGATGGTATTATTTGTCTTAAAAATAAAGTGTATGTTTCTAACTCTTAGAAATTGAGAAATTTAATTATGAAACAAATGCATAATGTTCCATATGCATGAAACCCTATATATTAGAAAACAATTTTAGTAATGAGAAATCAATATTTTTGCCTAAGAATGAATATGGATATAGTTGATTATATTTCTATGTGAATAGGAGTAAATGACCCAAAAATGGTCAAGTTTTCATCTTTGGAATGAGTTCCCAATTATCCATCACACTCTTTGGGGTAAGAGACCCATCCAGATTATGGCCTGGTAACCACTCTTGTTTATGTGTGATTGTTGTGAGATGTGTGTGATGGTCATAGTAGTGAGGTGAACCTATCAAGATAACACTTATTCTAAATGTAGAAATGTAACTATTATAACCTATCTAAAGGGAAGTAAAAATAAGAAAATGGAAGTGATGAGAAGAAAACAAGATAGATGTATAGTCAAGGAAACAATTTGTTGATATCATTGACAACAATATACGCTTAACTTATTAAAACAAGGTATAAAATAATAAAATAGTAAACTTATAAGTACTCAATATAGAAAGAAACAAAACTAAAATCAGACATGAGAAATTACAGATGAATTCAAAGATTAGTATAGGAACCAACGATAATAGATCTCACAGACACATACTTGAATTAGTTATGAGTAGTAAGAAACACAAACACCATGCACGTGAAATGAAACTTTAATAGTGGCCTTCAAGGATTCTATACATTAATTGGCTAAATAAATACACAATGACAATCTTCCAATCTATGGTCTACAAGTTTTATCAATAAAGTTAAAAAAAATGGGACCACTTTTACTTATAGTTTTACAATATTTATAGATTTAGTTAATAGCTTCATCCTATGACTATTGGAATTATATAAGGTTAGTCAAATATTTTTATCTTCCCATGATTTACACATATAATAAAGGAAAATATTTTGAAACTTCCAGTAATGAAGTCAACATATATTAAATTCTAATAAGATCTCAATTTGAGAAAATTAGGATGTATTGAAGTAATGCCACCTAGAATACATAGTGTCATCTCATATTTCTTGTCTCTTCTAGATGGTTGACATTCCATGACTAATTGGAATTTGATTTTTCCCTAACAAAGCATTGACTCAAACTTATTTAATGTAACTAGAAGTGATTTTATGGAAATGTGCTACTATTAGGATCTATAGGTCTTTTATGGCAGGTATATCAATGAAGACGTTCGAGGAAAACTTCTTTGCATTCAACAATTATTAAAATTCTTAGCTTACTTATTCACTCTGTTTGGCTTTCCTCTAGATTCTAATTGATGAAATTTATTAACTCTTCTAATATGTGCCACTATTCTAGACTATTTGCAACATATTATACTTACTATAGCTCAGGGGTTCACTCCTTGGATAGCTCCTAAATTGGTGGTGTCTAGGTTGAAATCTCCCCCAAAACTAATGAAAATAATAGGCACCCATTATGCATATTATCTTGTCATGCTAGATACGGAGAATATAGGGACTTTTTTCCAAGATATGGTTATACCTATGCAAAAGTAGAATGTTTCATTGGTGAATAAGTAGTAAAACTTGTATACTTAACTTGATGAGAATTCTTAACCATCACAATTAAAATATTCAAAACTTTGACCAGGGTGGCTATGAATTTTCCAACTATGGTTTTTTCATCCAATACATGGAGAAGAATTAGGCTTTTTGAGTAGGAGGAATTTTTTTTATGTTCCCATTCTTGAAGAAATAAAGTTTTTAAATATTCAATCCAAAATATGAGTTAAGCGAATTAAGATGGCTCCAGGGAAGCAAACTCTAGATATTTTGGTGAGGTGAGAACATGGGAAGCTAAGGAAGATAGTAACTCAAATTTGTAGAGCCATAGTAGAAGTTATTCATGAGTTTTTAGATGCATGAACAAAATGGAATTTTAAAGGATATTGCTACATATAAACATTATTTATAGGTGAAAGAAAATCTATAACAAGAGTAAATACCATAAAAAGTTTAGCAATGCAGGCTATAAGAGGATGGTATTATTTTTCTTAAAAATAAAGTGTATGTTTCTATCTCTTAGAAATTGAGATATTTAATAATGAAACAAATGCATAATGTGCCATATGCATCACACTCTATATATTAGAAAACATTTTTAGTAATGAGAAGTCAATATTTTTGGCTAAGAATGAAGAGGGATATAGTTGATTATATTTCTATGTGAATAGGAGTAAATGACCCAAAAATGGTCAAATGGTCATCTTTGGAATGAGTTCCCAATTATCCATCACACTCTTTGGGATAAGAGACCCATCCAGATTATGGTATGGTAACTACTCTTGTTTATGTGTGAATGTTGTGAGATGTGTGTGATTTTCATAGTAGTGAGGTGAACCTATCAAGATAACGCTTATTATAAATGTAACTATTATAACCTATCTAAAGGGAAGGACGGATAAGAAAATGAAAGTAATGAGAATAAAACAACATAGATGTATAGTCAAGGAAAAAGATTGTTGATATCATCGACAACACTATATACTTAACTAATTAAAACAAGGTACAAATAAGTAAAATACTAAACCAATAAGTACACAATATAGAAAGAAACAAAACTAAAATTAGATATGAGAAATTACAGACCAATTCAAAGGTTAGTATAAGAACTAGTAGTAATATGCATCATAGACACATACTTGAAATAGTTATGAGTAGTAAGAAACACAAACACCATGCATGTGAAATGAAACTTTAGTAGTGGCCTTCAAGGATTATATATATTAATTGGCTAAATAAATACATAGTGACATGATTCCAATCCATGGTCTACAAGTTTTATCAATAAAATTTAAAAAAATGGAACCACTTTTACTTATAGTTTTACAATATTTATAGATTTAGTTAATAGCTTCATCCTAAGAGTGTTATACTTCTATGAGGATAATCACATATTTTTATCTATTAAATTCAAATTAGATCTCAAGTTGAGAAAATCAAGATGTATTGAAGTCATTCCACCTTGACTTCATAATGTCATCTGATATTTCTTGTCTCCTTTAGATGGTTGACATTCCATGACTATGTGGTATTTGATTGTTCCCTAGGAGAGCATTGACTCAACCTTCTTTAATGTAACTATAAGTGATTTTATGGAAATGTGTTACTATTAGGATCTATACGTATTTTGTAGTAGGTATATCAATGAAGACATTCAAGGAAAACTTCTTTGCATTCAACAATTCTTCAAATTATTATCTTACTTCTTCACTTTGTTTGGCTTCCCACTATATTCTAGTTGATGAAATTGATTAATTCTTCTAATATCTGCCACTAGTCTAGAAACTTTGCAACATATTATAGTTCCTACAGCTAAGGGATTCACTCCTTGGTTAGCTCCTAAATTAGTGGTATCTAGGTTGAAATCTCCCTCAAAACCAATGAAAATAATAGGCACCCGTTATGCATATTATCCTATCACGCTAGATATAGAAAATATTGGGACATTTTTTCAAGATATGGCTATACCTATGCATTTCATTGGTGAGTAATGAGTAAAATTGGCATACTTAACTTGATGAGCATTATTAACCATCTCAATTAAATTATTCAAAACTTTGATGAGGGTAGCTATGCATTTTCCAACAAAGGGTTTTTCATTCACTATATGGAGAAGAATTAGGTTTTTTGAGTAGGAGGAAATTTATTTATGTTCGCATTCTTGAAGTAATAAAGTTTGTAAATATTCAATCCAAAAGATGAGTTAAGAGAATTAAGATGGCTCATGGGAAAGAAACTCTACATATTTTGGTGAAGGGAGAACATGGCAAGCTAAGGAAGATAGTAACTCAAAGTTGTAGAGCCATAGTAAAAGTTATTCATGAGTTTTTAGATGCATTAATCATGAAAATTAATATTCATGTCTTTGCAATTGTACCATATAGCTTTTTATTGTTGCACAATTTTTGAAATGGTCATTTGATGAAACACGGCAAAAAATATGCGAGGGATCTGTTTTAGTTCAATTTATTGACAATGGTTAGGCTACTTATACATATAATGATGCTAAATTTCCAATAGAAATATCTAGCAATATATAAATTAAATATTGCATCTTCTTTTAAATAATCTACATTTCCATAACACAGGAAAAATGAATTTAGGTTAAGCTATCATATTTTTATTTCACATGTATACAATTAAATAACATGTAGGAAAAATGAATATAGGTTAGCTATCATATTTTTATTTCACATGTATTTAGAGAATATTTTATGGTTGTTAAATTTTCCTACTATTGGGAATCAATGTTGTAAATTTCATTGGCACAATAAGATATATCATTACCAACATTTCTGACCAAACTTGTACAGAATCAAATTTATAAATTAATTACAATCTAGATAAAAATGAATTATACATAACTAGTAGATGATATCTTTGGTTCTACTAATACTCAATCTGTTAATACCAAATTTCCTTATGATTTCCAACTCTCCTAGTGTTGTCCAATTTCCTACTATCCATATTCAACAAAAATTTATCTCCTTAAGAACCACTAGTTATGTGGGCTCATAACTAGTTTTAGTTGCCTAATGAACTTAGAATAGATTTTTTATCATCCATTGGTAGATATGTAGATTAGAATTCCAATATTTCTTCCAAGACCAAAGTATTATTCAAAACATATATGTGTTCAAGAAATCTATGTTTGCACTCTCCAAGTTACCCCTAGCCCACCAATCATGTATTTCCCATCTAATAATAGGCTTCGTGAGGCTATCATATAAGCCCCTCATGCAAAATTAGCATTTTTTTTTCCTCTTATTTGATAATTCCCTAATATTTATCACCTTTCTCACTATGTCATCCCCACATTTTATTTATTTATTTTTATTAAGTAATAATAATCACTATAAAATACATTTTTATACGACAAATCCTTAGCAATTTGGTGAGTTTGTAGATATATAAATATAAGAATTATGAAACACTAAAACATGAAGATTCATCATACCTTGGATGTTGAAGCCAAAGGTTATGACATCTTCTAGATGCACATATGTTTGTCTAATTGAAAACCATTCAAGTTTTTGGAGTTACCTCACCTATCCTCACATTGTATCATAACTATATTTAGTAAATTCCCCCCGCTTTGTAAATCCTCATTTTTTATTTAGTGTCATCCCAAGTTATATACCTACACCTGAAAACCCCCATTCCTCTCATATTTAATTCCGTATTCCACATTTTTAGTCTTCAACTTGTTCTGTACCATCCCCTTGGTATTCTTCTCCTATTCTATTAAAGACCTTTGTGTTGATAAGTGTAGAAAGAAAGGTTCAATTTGACTTTACCTTGGTAAAATTGTGAAAATTCAAATTTTCACATGAGCAGACAACTTGGAAGAAGTTAATTTGTGTGACATGGATCTTGTCACTCAGTTAGCTCAGTAAATTTGAGTTAGAAGGCTTGGACTTTAGTTAAGTATGTGTGATTGCTAAATTTTAGTAATCCAATTCAGTTATTTCTAGTTGTGTTTAGCTAAACTAGTTCTAATAGTTAATGGAACTAGTGGAAGGTAAGTTGTTGAGTGGGACAACAATCTAACTCAGTGGTCATCTAGTTAACTGATCAATGAGCCTACAATATCTATTGCATGCAAGGAATTTGAGTTCCTCAGTTGTGGTGGAGATAACAAGGCAGTGTATCAAGCAACTGTAGACTAATTTGATGTACAAGTGTTGCATGCAGTCAGATGATCAATCCTTGGAAATTGTGTAATCAATTAGAGGGAAATTCCTAAAATATAGGGGCTAATTCTTCAGGAATTGCGTAAGGAAATAAGGGCTCAAGTAGAGGCAGAAATTGACTAAGTCTGGGTCAGAGCTTCTAATTGAGTAGAGAGATAGGTTATTCACGTCTACATTATGCTCAGTGTGGGAAAGAAATTGTAATGCATATTTTTCCATATAATTAATGCAAAGAGGCTTGAGGGGTTTGTCCCTAATTGGGGTTCCCTAAAAAAATATTGTGCATGCATAGACTTTTTTTATTGCATGTTTATGAATGTTGATCTAAATTGTGATTTAAATTTCGCATATTAGTAGAGTAGAACTATATCTCTTGATTTGGATTAAAATTTCCTAAATAGTTTCAATTCTATCACCAAATTTATGTATGGTGTCAGAGTAGGATTCACATTAGAAGATGAATTTTGAAGTTTTTCTTTAGGAGGTTCGAATTTGCAGCTTCAATGTAACATGATATCTTCAAATTTAGGAGAATGACCTTCAATGGGCTGATATCAAAGTATGCCTTGGAAGGTAGCTTGAATTTCATTACATGCAAGGATTGCATGGAGGCGATTATTGATGACAATGGTTTTCTAGAACACATCAAGAAAGATGTTGCAAAACCCATGAAATATCATGCCTAGAACATAGCCCAATGGAAGAAATATGTATCCAAGGCGGGGAGAATAATATTGGAGGGAGTGCGGAACCACATTGTCTTAAATCTCCATGGGAAATCAACTACTTTCACAATGTGGAAGGAACTCAGAGAGCTATTCGAGAATAGCAGTGATCATAGAAAATTGACCCTCAAAGACAAACTTTGAAACATCAAGATGCAAAATAATGATACTTCCATAGTATCCCGACAAATTTGCACAAGTTTTGGATGAGCTTAGAGGGGTTAGTGTTAATGTTGTAGAAGATTGTTTGGTCATCCTATCTCTTCCAGGCCTTCCTAAACTTTGGCACAACTACCAAGAATTTGTGAACAAGAGGGAAAAACTATTGAATTAGGAATCCTTGTGGTCTGATTTGGTACAAGAAGAGATCAGGTGGAATACTAGAGATGGAACATCATCCAAGGGGGAGGATGAAGAAAAAATTTCATTGGCTAGAAAGGGAAAAATGGAAAAGGGAAGAAACATCAAACCAAACTAGTATCCAAGAAAGGGGACACGAATAAATTCTTGTCAAAAATCAATGTTGGATTGTGTTATATTCTTTCCATGACTAGCCAAACTAGTTAATAGGGGGGTTAGAGGGGGGGCATAGCCCCCCATTCGTTGCGCCAATTGCGAAGCGGCGGGGTCATAGGGGATTTGAAGGGGGTGAGTAGCCCCCCTATAGGGTCTGGGACAACGCCCCAGGGAAAAATATTTGGACCCCATATTAGGTGGGTAGACATACCTATGGTTTTTTGCATGGTTTTCGCACATGGTTTTGGGCACGATGTTTTTCGGTCCATGGAATTAGATGCTTCAACATGTCTAAATATGTATTGTAATATTGAAAGGAAAATAATGAAAAATCAAGCTGGTAGTCCCAGTTTTTGGATCCAGGGGAAATCTCTGTGTATATGTGTTTTCTCTCACTATTTTTTATATTCTGTGTTTTAGAATTGGTATGCAGTTAATTTCTGTACGGGGTTAAAACCTACATTTGGTATCAGAGTTGTCTTGGCTTCAAGGGGATGCCTTTGTTGCTGAGGGGTTTCACTTAGGCCTGTGGTAGACCCTATTCAATGGGAGATCTAATGGATCAATTCTCGGGGGGAAAGAAGATGGCGAGTAGTGGAAATATAGAGATCGAGAAATTTAATGTTCAGAGTTTTGAGTTGTGGAAACTCAATATGGAGGATCTGTTGGTGGATAAAGATCAGTGGATCGTAGTAGATCCGGGTACTAAACCAACGGGAGTGTCCGATGAAGAATGGAAGAAGTTCAATTAGAAGGAAAAGAGCACAATACAATTGTGTGTCTCAGATTCAGTATTATTGAATGTATTAGGGGAAGCTATGACGAAGGCTTTGTGGGACAAGTTAGGGACTTTGTACCAATCTAAGTCTCTGGTAAATAAATTGTTCCTAAGAAAAAATTTGTACAACCGGAGGATGAAAGATGGAGACTTAATGACAGAGCATATGAACACATTTAATACTGTGGTAAGTTAGTTATTATCTGTTGATATTAAAATTTCAGATGAAGATAAGTGAATTCGTTTGTTGTGTTCTGTACCAAATTTGTGGGATAGTTTGGTTATTATGATAGGTAGCAATGCAACTACCTTACAGTTTGATGAAATAGTCTCATCCTTGTTGACAGAGGAGATGAAACAGAAAAATATGGAGAGACAGAATGGTGATAACTTGTCTGTACGAGGATGGTCCCAGAATAGAAGCAAAAGTAAGTCATTGAGTGGGAGATGTAAATCTAGTGGGAGATCTAAATCTCTGGGAAAACCTATAAGGTGGTGTGCTGGAAATGCGTAAAGGAAGGGCCCTACAAAAGGGACTGTAAATCTAAATCTTATAACAAAGTAAAGGCATCTGATGATGCTCCTTCTGTAGAGACAAAAACCACCTCAGATGAAGGTGGGGATGTGTACTTGGCTTCTTCAAGTACACATATAGATCATGGCGCATTGTTGATTGACTCAGGTGCATCCTTTCACTTCACTCCTCATAGTGATTGGTTCTATGAGTATGAGAAATATGATTGTGGTGATGTCTTCTTAAGGAATGATAGGAAGGTTGGAATCATTGGTCATGAAAAAGTCAAGTTGAAGTTACAAGGTGAAAGGATTAGAACACTTCCGAATGTTCTGCATATTCCTGCATTAGCCAGAAATCTATTTTTTGTAAGAAAGTTGGAAGATGCAAGTGTAAAAATAGTGTTCAAGAATGATACCTGCAAGATGGTTAGGGGAGCACTGGTATTGATGCGGGGATTTTAGATTGGAACTCTGTACAAGCTCCAAGGTAGCACTCTTATTGATGGGTGCAATAGTTCTGTGGTTCCTGAAAGTGGAGCAGAAAATCTAGTGGTGTTTGGAGAAAAGACCATGCTATGACATCAAAGGCTTGGACATATTGGAGAGAAGGGCCTTCGAATACTTCATGGTAAAGGTATGATAGAAGGTATGACTAATAGCTCTCTAGAATTGGGTGGGTTTCCTCTCTGGAGGTAAGAGGGTGAAACATATATTAGAGCTTGTGCACAGTGATGTGTTTGGACCTGTGAAGGTTGCATCAATGGGTAAGTCTGTGTACTATGGATAATTTATAGAAGACTTCTCAAGGAATACATGGATATATTTCCTCAAGAAGAAATCTAAAGTCTTTGACAGGTTTAAAGAATTTAAGGCTCTGGTGGAAAACTAGACAGAGAAAAAGATAAAGGTTTTGAGGACAGATAACGGTGGAGAATTTTACAACAAGGAATTTGAATAATTCTGTAAGAAGTGTGGTATATCACGACAGAAGGCTACTCCATTTTTTGGGAGCGGGATCCCCCAAGGACAGTTTTGGGGCTAAAATCCCACATTTTGGTTAAATTTTGTAATAAACTTATAAAGACTCTGCATTTTGTGGTTGCGGAGCGCGAAGGTTTCATAAGTCATAAATGGTCGTTCGCCCTTAGTTTTGTAAAGTAAAGTCAGCTGTAAAAGATCTACCCATGGTCCGCGGATCATGAGATTGTATAAAAGGAGCTAAGCTCTAAGTAGTTAGACACACAATATCATGTAAGAGAGTCATATCTCTGAAGTAAGAATTCTAAGTTTTGGGTCGTAGCATAGGTAGAGGCTCTGCAGCCGAGTGCGTAGAGGCCTGGGGTGGTGTTGAAGCCCCAAAAATTGGGTCTACATCAAGGGGGATACCCACCCGGTCCGGAACTTGGTTAGAAGTTCCTTTCCATTTGGTGTAGTGGGTCCGACTGGGGATATGGGACCAGTTTCCCAATTTATGTGTGTGTGTGTTGAGAATTGATATTTCCTTCCTAATAACTTCTAAGTAACATGCCTTTATTCTAAATCTAATTTAACAACAATGCAATTGTATTCTAATAAACAGAAATATCTAATTCTAAAACTACCTCGGGATTTAATCTTTCAATTATGTGATCTAAAATAGTTTCTACAACAATTGGTAATAAAGATCATTCAATTGCTATAAGAAAAGAATTCAATAAAGATGAACTGTTTCGTATAAAATGTAGCCGAATAGTTGTGAAAACATATCGCATAATAAGTCACTCATATATTAAGCATAAATAAATGGCTATCACTGTACAGAAGTACCAAATGATAACTCAAGCATTCAAGCATTCATACATAAATAACTGAACATGAATATCACTGTAACACATAGGCATAAATTGTTAAGAGATAAAAGTACCATTTATAACGAGTTTTACTCATGAGCTCCAAAAATAATGATTTATCTTGTTCTTAATTCAACATCTACTAAGAGTACAAAAGTGCAACATCAGTAGTAGATATTAAACACAGATATCAATAAATCCTGTTCCATTCATTCATCAAAACCTCCTTGGAGGGTGCAAAAGTGCATGTTCTGAGGACAAGTTTTTGATAAATTTCAGGACCCTTCTCTAAATGCATGAGAAGGGTTTAAATACTACTAGCTAAATCTAAAAATAATTTATTACAAAAATATAGGAGGCAGTTTAAATGACCGTCCTCATTTCAGGAAAAAATAAAGCAAAACTAAAACTAAAACTGAATCTAAAAGTCAAACTGGAAATTAACTATCTATGTATCTTATCTTTGTAGTCGCAAGCATCCAGTAAGCAAAGATAGAATCGGCAAGTGTTGGCACCATCTTCTCGGCAGAATTAGTGAGACATTTGAGAGTCATGCACTGACTGTGTGGTTTAACCAAGTATTGCCAGTAAGAATCCCAGTTTAACTTGGTTAACCTTTTGATGGACTCTACTCTTTCTTGAGCCTTTTGTCTCCAGCTTGTCTGTAGATGCTGCACATTTGGTAGAAATTTACATACCACTTGAAGATATCCCTGATAAATACCACTGGTTTTTAGAGTTCAGGTTTTGCTTTTCGCCTTCAACACTTTTTTCTACAAATTCCCGGGTTTATAGGCGACTGAGTGATTTGAGGCTTTCCTTCTCAAGGGGTTTTGCCTGGCGATGCGCAATTAGTGCTAGGTGCTAATCGTGCATTGGAAACTGCCTCCGTTCCTTGATCCAGGCTTCCCTGGTGCTATTTTTTGCCTCTTGCGCGTTTTTTGTTAGAAGATATAAACCTTAAACTTTGTGGAAATAATGACTTCATGAGTTCTTGGTCTTTGAGTCTTAAATTGTCTATTTGTGATATCAGCATTATCCAGTACCCATTTGACCATGTCCATGTATGGAAGAATCTTGGGCCTCGCCGCTATCTGGTGTAAGAATGAGCATGCTAGTTCTGTAATTGATGCCTCAGATGACCCGTGTGAGTCTGCAGTAGCTGTAACCTCCATTACTCTAGGATTTTCTTCCTCGAGTAAACTATGCATGCCTTCCCAAGTAGTAATGCCAACATCTCTGTTACAGGTGGTGTCCATGTATAAGGGCATCATTTCTTTGTCTTCAGAACTTGGAGCCTTTCCTTTCTTTCCCATAATATTCTGAACACTACTATGTATACCTCTCTGCTTTTCGCTCCTGTAATTTGCAAATGAGGAAAGAGTAATGATAAGAAAAAGGTGACGAGAAAGCTTTAAATGCCGAAAACATATAAAATATATCACCTTATGTGAAATGGCTCTTCGATCAGATCAAAACCATATTTCATTAATGATTGCCAACTAACCCATTAAATTAACATTAACATGCATAACTAGGCAATGGGTTATGGAAAAGCTTTTTCGAATGACGAGCCCTACAGATCTGCAATAAGGCGATCTTTTGATTTGCTTCGCAATATTGCAGATCGCAATATCGCAAATCGTAGTATCGCTGATTCGTTACGTGTGGTAATCATTTACCATATGTTTTCTGTGAAATGCGATTTGTGAGATGCACCATCATGTATCAGCGGTTTGAGGTGTTTCATGTTAAGTGATACTTGAAGCATGTTAAAACTGCGATGCGACAAATGTCTTCAGCGCGTGATTTCGCATCGCGATTTCGCAATCTTGGGATTTGGTTTGTAGGAAAGCATCTATTATCTTTTTGTGATGCGATGCGATGTTTTTTTATTGAGAAAAAGGTTTTGTTCGAACTTATCATAAAACTTAAGTCTTTTTGGATTTTCGGGTATTCTCCTAAGTTTTTGATAGTAAGATTTATTCAAAAAGGAAATACAAGTCCTTATTTATTTTTTTGAATTTTATAGATAAGGGTCCCCATTTATTTAGTATTAGTGATAATACTAAATAAGAGGGAGGGTTGTTGCTGGCCATAACAATTGGCGATTCACTTGGAAGAACCAATTATCTCTGCTTTTCTTTTGAATTTTCTAAACTTCCAAAACATAAGGTTTTTTAGAGGATCAAACTTTATTATAGAAAGATAAAGTACACCATGCTTTTAGTTGTTAAGGATAGTTTATCTCTTCTATGTTAAATTTGGTTATTTACTTCCTAGAGCTAGTCATTGTATTTACATCAGCCACTACTTGGTTTATAAAGATAAAAACAAAGTCTTCTCTGTAAATCAGTTTTAAATATGCTCATTTGTTGTAGGTAGAGCCTCTGCTGCAAGCAGTTGTTTATAGCATCAATAGGGTTACCTGTTACCTAGCAATTATCCTGTATCCTACTTAGAGAAATATATGATTTTCAAAGGGAAATCCATGTTCACACTTATTGCTTTTATTTTATTTTAATGCTTAAAGAACAATGCCATGGTTTGGCAGCCAAATTATGACAATGCTATTCACTTGATTTATAACCTTGTTGAACAAGCTGGCTTGTGATGAGACCCCTTCTCTTTTGATTGCAATAATCTCGAGTCATTGCCCTATTGTGGTATGCAGTTTTGGCAAAGTCAGCAAGCTATAATATCTATGCTCATGATAAGTCCGCTCGTGATGAAACCTCTTATTCTTTATGTTAAAATGTATCACTGGATTATTCCTTGAAGCTCATAATTCCCTTTGTGGGGAGGATGTAATTGTTTCCTTAAGAATAGCTCTGGACGACAATGATAGAGTTTTTGGAAAGAGATTTTCTACAGAGAATATTCATTTTGTTATTGATACCTTTCATTTGACTGATATAAAACAAATTCCCACTAAAGGTCGTTTTTTAATCAAAATTTACAAAGTTGAAACTAGTATCATTTTCAAGCTTATAGCCTTTGACTGTATCTTTCAATAATAATGTCCAATTTTCTAAATCAGTCCTATTTATACAAATGAAAAAACAAAATTTAACAGAAATTATAGTCTTTTTCGTGACTTCCAAATGTAACCATTTACAACTAGTTTTATTATCAAAATAAAGGAAAAGATAATTTACAAAAATAGAAGAATGATCTCCTATGGAAAGTATTTTTTGAGGATCTGTCTGTTAACAGGTAAAGATTCTCTTCTTCTTTTTAAATCCTGTAACATAAAGGTAGATGGACCTATGACTTCTGTGATTTGGAAAAGGCCTAGCCACATTCGTTGAAATTTCGTATGTTTGCCCTTTTCCTCGTGAGCCTTATCCCATTTTACAACTAGATCCCCTATTTGAAAGTCGTTTCTGGATATCATGTTTGAATCAAAAGAAGCTTTTACTAATGCTTGATGATGCACATGAGTTATTTTAGCCTGTTCTCATTGCTCTTCTAGCTTAAGGATTTGTAACTGCCTTAGTTGTAAGGAAGAAGTTGGTGTTTCGTCAATAAATTGAACTAAGGCCAAAGAGGGGATCGCTAGATGAGTTGGAAGGACCACTTCTTTCCCATAAACCAAATTAGAGGGAGAAGTGCCAATGGAGGCTTTCTGCGTTATTCGATCTTCCCATAGAGCATATGTTAAGGATTTGTGCCAATTCTTATGAGTTTGATCAATGGTTCACTTGATTATTCTGATTAAGTTTTTATTTGTTGATTTAGCTAACCCATTCCCTTGTGGATAATAATTGGCAGAGTATTTAAGCTTAAAACCTCTTTTGAGCGCAAATTCATTCATAACATTGCCAGAAAAATACGATGCATTATCAAACATTAAAGCAAAGGGTAAACCAAACCTGGTGATTATGAACTGATCTATGAAATCAATGATGTGTTCAGCATTAGCTGTCTTGAGAGGAACTACTTCTACCCATTTAGTAAAATAATTTGTAGTTGTAAGGATATATCTATGCTGTTTGGAAGAGTGAGGAACGATCTCACCTATTATATCCAATCCCCATAGATCAAAAGGTTGATTGATATTGATTGGTTGCAAAGGCATTGATGGTTTCTTTTGTCTTCCAGCAAAAGTTTGACAAAGTTGACATTTCCTTACGTAGCTATGCGCATCTTTGAATAGTGTAGGCTAATAGTATCTTGTGTGCAAGATTTTATGTGCTGTAGTATCTCCAGCATAATTTCCACCTACTGGTCCATCATGGAGTTCCTACAACACCTTTTGAGCTTCAGCTTTCTCAAGACATCAAAGGAGAATAAAATCATAATTCATCCTAAAAAGTACATCATTTACAAGTTGATATTGCTTGGCCTTCAACCTTAGGGCTCTTTTCTTTGCATAATCTAGGTTTGAAGGAGAATATCCGTTCTTTAGATAAAATATGATATCGGCATATAATGATTCAATATCGTTTAGGCTTACCTCATACTTCTGAAGATGGTATTTTGGAAATAAGAGATGCTCTGGCAAACATTTTACAAAAGCCTTGACCTTTTATAATATTTTCCGGTTTAATTTCAACGTCATATTCTTGTAAAGCAGTAACCCAATTTTCTCTCTTTTCACCCACATCTTTCTGTACTAAAATATTTCTTACCGCTGGAAACGACACAATGATTTTTGTATGGGTTTTAAGTAAGAAGGGTCTAAAATGTTTGATCTCTTTGAAAACAGCGTAAGCTTGCTTCTCGATGTCAGAATAATTTAATTCGGCCCCTTGTAGATTTGAACTGAAAAAGGCAATTGGGGCTTCCACCTTATCTTGATTTGCTTGAGTGAGTATCGCAACATATGATCTATGAGAGGCAAATGTATACAAAATGAAAGTGTCAGAGAAATTTGGAGTAGCTAAAGATGGAGTGTTTATAATCACTTGTTTAATCAGATTGAATGCTTCATATTCTTCTTGGCCCCATTTAAAGATTGAATTCTTTTTAATCATTGCTTGTAAGGGAGATACGATCCTTGAAAAGTCTGGAACAAATCTCTTTACAAAATTAATTTGGCCAAGGAAGGATTGCATAGCCTTCTTGTTGTGAGGCAAGGGTATTTTGGAAATCTCCCTGATTCTGTTGCGATCAATATGGATTCCATATTTTGACACTATAAATCCAAGAAGTTTTCCTTCACTTAATGCAAAAAAAGACTTTTTTGGATTAAGTGAAATTCCATACCTTTGGCAATGTTGGAAGATCTGTTTCAAATCTCTGAGATGATTACCTCATTTCTTGGAATATACAGTTATATCATCCAAGTAGATTACTACTGATTTGTTTACTAATCCCTTAAATGTGATGTCCATGGCCCTTTGAAATGTGGCACCAGCATTAATCAGACCAAAAGGCATCTTTTGATATGCATAAGTGCCCCATTTGGTTCTGAACATGGTCTTTAATTGATCATCAGGGTGGACCAAAACTTGGTTGTAGCCAGAGAAACCATCCAAAAAGGACATTAATTCTGATCTTGCAACTGCTTGTAATATTTTCTCCATGGGAGGCAAAGGAAAATTATCTTTTTGGCAGGCTTTGTTAAGATTTCGAAAGTCAATGAAAATTCTAATGTCTCTGTTTTTCTTTCTAACAGGAACCATATTGGAAACCCATTTAGAATGTCGAACGAGAAAAATGATTTTGGCTTTCAATAATTTATTGAGCTCAGATTTAATCTGATTTTCCAAATTAGGGTGGATTTTTCTCAGCTTTTGCTGGACAGGTTTTTCATCGTCTATCATTGGGATAGTATGCTGAATGATAGAAGTGTCGTAAGTCTTACGTTCATCATAGTTCTGGGCAAAGACACTTTTGTATTGTTTCAAGAGACGAATGTACGCTAATCTTTCTTCAGGGGCTAGACTGTTAAGGGAAATGTTCCCCTAGGGCTTTTGGGTTGAAACCCTAGCAGACTGAAAGTTGTCTATACAGAGAAACACAAATCCACACATCCATTATGATAATATAAGCAAATTCTATGATAAGGGGCATACTTGAGGTCCTACATTTGAGAAGGTCCTTTAGGGTCCAAACCCTTCTTGGAGTTCCTTTTGCTCCTTTGACCTGCAAAACAACCAATTGAAGAGAGCACATCAGTATATGGACTAAATCTTATAAATAAACCATCTTCATATTATAAAGAAAGGTAGTTAGTTATAAAATTTAAACAACCATTCACATATGAATTCTAACATGAATATCATAAACATAGAGAAGATTTATATCAGGAACCAAGACATGTGTTTCTTTTATTATAGAAAAATAAAGTACAGAAAAGGAATAATTTCACCTGACTCATCCTTTCGCAGGCTCCAAGCAAAGCCTTCTTCCGAATTCGTCCAACCTCAAGCCTTTAACAAACTCCTTCCATGACATACTCCATGATATTAGAAGTAGTGGATGGACATCAACACACAAGGAAACAAGGGTTTCCTATACAAATGGGGGAAGTGCAGGAGGCACAAGGATCTTCAAACCTGGTCAGGGAAATCTCAGCATAATAACCTTTCTCTCTCTTCTCTCCTCCCTTAGGCCTTCCCATTGAAGCCTTTTTATACTTCTCCCAAAGTAGTCTTTTAGTTGGGAGTTGGTTGGGAACAGTTGGGCCACGGGCACTAACAGGTGATCAGCAGGTAAAACTCGCGATCTCTGCCCGAAATTAAGGAGTTTTATATTTTTTTAAGTGTTTTAATACATATACGTGGGTTGCGTATATGCCTACCCGCGTATACACACGTTTAACTCAGGGCAATGTCGCGTATAAGGGATAAAACACCATTTTTTTAATTTTTGGACCAGGTCTGGAAGGAGGGGTTGCCCTAGGCCATGAGTGCAGCATCATAAACCATAAGAGTAAGATTTGGAGCTATAACAGATGCCCCCTAATATATGAGGTCAGAAGGGGTACATGATGGCCGAAATGTATTAAGAAAGTACATGGAAAGGAAATCTGTCAAAAACCGAGAAGGAAATCACCAGAGTTCAGCCTGCCAAGCCACAAAAGGAGATCAGAAAGAAACACTGTCTGAGGCGGGCATACCCATGCTCAGAAAAAGTAAAGCATGTTCGCATATCAAGTACAAGCGGATCCACTAAGTATACAAGTATAAATGACTGGAAAATACATAATGGATCATCTGATCATGATCGAACAAGTACATGTCTGAATATCACATATAAGACTATCAATGATGCTAAAAGATGCAACGGATCACTGATATCAAAGACTGATCCCAAAAGGTACCAACTGAACATGATGGAATAGGATGGTACTACACTGCAAACTCAGGTGCCAGCATATAGAATTTCGCCATGACTGGCTGCAACATATAAGGTGGAGTGGTATCAACTAGCAGTAATAGGAGCAACTGTCAAGTGAACCAATGAATGCTGATACAACCTGAGGTCTTCACCGACCGCCGCGGTACATTTCTACACCATGGGAATAAATGATCTGAAGTCGACCATGTGAGAAATCGTTTGATTACCGATCATTGATGTATACTGTTAACAAACGCGAGACTACTCATTGATAATGATAATGAGCGTCAAGGTACCCAGTACAATCCAACAAGTGTGAATAGATGAGCTGGAGTCGAACACCTGTAAGAATCTATCGATCAGGAGACAATGATGGTTTCCAACTATCGATAGTAAAGGATCTGCCACTAATGACTGCAAACCCCAAGGCACTGCCAAATGCACTCTAGATCTTTGCCCCAGAGCAATGAGTCGGAGTCGATAGGGATCCGCTAGAAGGAAGGCATTAAGGCGTCCTTCATCAATCTAGTGCGAGTGTAACCTGTAGGCCAATAGTGTGGAAGGAATCGGATGAAAGAGATGTAGTAACCCAACCGAAGTACGTTTCCGGCGTACACAAGATGTGGCTAGTGCACGACAGAAACCCTATGAACCAACCAATAAGGGAAGCTCACACAGAGGCGAGGTATCCACCAATAGGGTCAAATGGAAACCAAGGTACTACACGAATCCCAATGTGTGATAATGTAAGCTGATGTCAAACATAAGGGAAACCACTCAGTCAAATACCCATGATACTGATCGATGCTGAGCACAAGGTGACCTATCAATAATGAAAATAGGGCCAAGGTGTAGCTCTAGGCCTATCCTCAGAGCAAGATGTCGTCGTCGATAAGGACAATACCCACCAGCAAGAAGTCAATGGAGACCTTCTCAAATCGGCACGAGTAAAGGACCAATATAGCTGATGTGATGATAGACATGATATTGACAACCAGGGATGCCCGACTGAAAAATGAGTCAAGAGACACCACAGAGAGGCCGACTCAGGCTAACTTCCCTTGAACAAAAGCATGACTCAATGTGACTATGTGGCAGCATATGATGACTCGGTATAAGTCCGTCATGCAAGAGGCACGAACGAACCCTCCATATGATTGGAAGAGATAACCAATCGGGGGAGTACTGACTCAATAACAAGGTTAAGGCGTACCTAAGTCAAACTAAATCCCACCCAAACAGAGGAGACTTTGCTTTGAGTGCTTTGCTCAAGGGCGACACGACTGACTCTAGCTGCCAACAATAAATGGAAATGCTGTCCCGTTCCCACTCTTTTTTGGAATATTTCATTTTTTTGTCTTTTTCTGTTAAGCTTTAAAAAGAATAAAAGAATGATATGGTATAATGGAAAGAACGAGTGTCGGTGAAACAGATGATCTAGTTCCTGGGAATGGAACGTTCCTATGCTCAATGCAGGGAGGTGAAAACTGGTCAGTGACACTCAAAGGTGCGTTCCTTCCACGAGTCAAGGTGTGTCAAGTTGTAGAAGTCAAAGGTATGCAAGGTTGATTTTGCAGTCGTCATGGTCAAAAGTTGGCTTAAACATGAGTCCAAGTGAAGCCGGCTCTAGGCCAAAAGGTGCAAGTGGTCAACATGCAATGCAGTAGTACAACTCAACACAAAGGAGCCTCTAGGGTATAACGCCAGAACAAAGCGAAGAAGCAAAGAGGAATGAGTCTTCAACACATAGGTCATGGTGGGACTATAGAGGACTCCTGAGCCTACTCAAATCCGAGCAGCATGGGCAACAAATGTCAGTGAGGTGCTAACTATAATGCCCATGTAAAGGATGGCTCTACCATCGTGTCATGATTTAAAGAATCGGCGAGTGAAGATGGCTTACGAACCATAACATGATGGGGTTGACCCTATGGTATATGTATCGACAAATGGAGGCTAGTATGCATAATGCAATGGAAAAATGGTGTCCCTAACTTATATGCCAGTGATAAAACGATACCTTCCATGACGGGTCAACAGTCATGGAACCGTCTTGAAACTGTCGAAAAAATGTCCAAAATGTCCTGAAAATCAAACCATTCTTGACATTCCAAGCTCCCAAGTTAAAAGTCACATGAGGCCAAACCAAATAAAATTTTGAAAAAATTTTGCATTTTCAAAACCTATAAAAGAGCTTTTGGACTCACCATTTTCACCATTTGAGTTTGAGAGAAAAGAATTGGAGCAAAAGGAGCAAATTTCCCATATGCCAAATTCAACCGTTCAGATTCTTCAAAATCCCCCAGGTAACTCTTATACTTATCTTGCAATTGATTGTGACTAGTTTTAAGATTTTTAATTAATGTTTTACCATTGAATTTTTTGCCAAAAATTTCACCGCGGCGTATACGCGGGTTGGTAATATGAAACCCGCGTACACGCGGGCCCTATACGCGACTATGTCCACAGGGACCCGCGTATACGCCGCGAACATTTTTAAACAAACAACTAACGGTTGAAAATCATTTTTTCCTCAAGGTGTCGGTCACCTGGCAAGAAAGAGAGTATGTCGCGGTGGATAATGAAGTCATGAACGATCCTGATGCTTTGGATGCCCTACGGGGATGTGGTTTTCTTAAATTCTTCAAACTACCGAATATGAAAGAAAACACACATCTGCTTTAGATGCCCATTGATTATTGGGATATCAAGGAGGATGCCTTTACGATTGACCAAATGCCACTCAGGATAGAAGTGGAAGATATCTATTTCATCACGAGCCTTTCTCAAAGGGGAGAGGTAGTACATTCCCGGGGCAGGAGACAGAGCAGTCTCACGATCGAGGACTACATATAGATATATTGCCCGAGACATCCCAAGAAGGTTGGGAGTCAGATTTCCATCACACATGTGGCGAGTTTATCACTGAGGATAATCCTATTCACCATAGCTCGAGTGAACAGATCAGCCTCTCTGCATCAGGCATCACGACTAACCATGAGCGTGGCAGTTGACTGTCTCACCACTGTATTTGACTGGTGTACTCCTCTTCTGGCCAACATGAAGAGCTAACTCACTTCTATCAAGAGGGGACAGACCAAAAACTTTGGATATGGGACTATCCTGTGTTCTTTCTTTTTTGAGAAGGTCCCTGCACTCTGCCCTAGGGTAGCAGTTTCCATCAGCACCCCACGAGATCCACGCATGGGCTAGTGGGCTGACCTGATGAAACGTCTAGGGGGTGGGGAGGTCCCACGGACTGCATTTGACGATGACTTCTTTACCTGGTGGGATCAACAAATCATCGCCATAGATGACTACCCCTATGCTGGGTTGGATTTCCGAGGAGATCCTGATCTAGCATTACCATCGACCGCAGCATGGGGCGACATTGGTAAGTATTTTTTGATTTTTTATTTATTTTTGGATTTTTCAAATATAATGATGAATTTTGAAAAATATTTTTGATGGGATTCAAATGACTAATATGATGATCATGTTCTAGATATTGGGCTAGTACGACCAGATGGGTTCCCGCAGCATGGACGGCGCGGCCGAGGAGCCGAAGAGGCGGCTGCTGATACATAACGACTTCTACATAACGTCCAGCGACACTTGGCGAGACTGAGTCACCGAGTACCGATGGCTGCCATAGAGGACCTTCCTGAGGATATGCAGCGTCATGTGGTTGGCATGCCACGTGACTGGGTTCGCACTTTTCGGCATGTGGCCAATGCGATAGTTACCTACTTAGCCGCTCATCCTGAGCCGGGGCATTAGATATGCCGGACATGATTATGGGCATTTGAGTCCCAATTTTGTATATTTTTGGACAAACATATGTACACTCGAGACGCTTTATGATATATATATATATATATATATATATATCTACAGTTCGACTTTTTGATGCTTGATTTTATTGTGATGAATGATTGATGTGCCGGTCTAATGCTTGATTAGCGATAGAATCAGCTAACCAATTATGAGATCTTGGAATGTGAAAATAATTAATATAAGTAAATGATCTTTGCAACAACCTCACACTTAAATACTGGCGATATAAACATGGATCCCTTACCTGATAAATGTTGTTTAATTGTGACACTATCAATAGAGAATCAAGATAAACTACCGACGAGTCAATTCCATAAGAAATTGCCTCGGATAGTAAATTAATGACGGCAGTATACTCAGCCATGTTGTTTGAAGCGGGACTGATGCATATGCTTCTTGATACCATCAATTGACCAGTTGGATAATAGAGTACCCAAGCTACGGAAGCGAGATTCCGAGTGTGCCGACTAGCACCATCGGCGAATTCAAAATAGACCAAGTCATCCATCAACACCTGTCACAGCAGACCAAAAAAGTGTTGATATCAAAAAACTCTCAATGATATATGTACAAATATACATAATGTACAAAGAAGCCATTGCCTAACTCCTACTTAAGCAAAGTACTTCTTTAGGTAGAGCCCGTTTCGGGGCTCCGCCAGCTTGTTTCTCTCAAAATTGATTAACTCATACGACCCTTTTTCTAAAACTCGTTTAATAATGGAAGGACCGTACCACATAGGCTTAAACTTGCCTGCCCCCAAGGTTTCTTTATCTTGGTCACAGACCAAGACAAGGTCACCTTCAGAAAAGACTCGAGGACGGACAACTTTATCATACTATGTTTTAACCCTTTTCTTATGAGCCTCATTCATCGTGGCGGCATCTCGATGCTGCTCATCGAGATGTTCCAAGTGAAGGAGGCGCTCTTCGAGACATGAAGTCTGTGGAAGGAGCTCAACAGCTAACTTAAGAGATGGAATTTCACATTCAACTGGAAAGATAGATTCCATCCCATAAACCAACTAAAAAGGTGTAAAACCAGTAGCAGTCTTTACGGAGGTTCGGTATGCCCAAAGAGCCGGATACAACATAACGTGCCAATTGGACCGATTTTTGTCGATTATCCATTGGAGGATCGTCTTAAGAGTTTTATTGACTTCCTTGACCTGTCCATTAGCCTGGGGATAATAAGGAGATGAATGATCCTGTCAGAAACCCAATTTGAGAGCCAATTCAGACATCAGCTGATTCTGGAAATGACTGCCATGATCAGTGACAATCTCTCTTAGGATACCGAATCTTGAGATAATCTGATTAAAAAGGAACAATGATGTTGTGTCACTATCATTTTTATAAGTGGGCATGGCCTCATCCCACTTCCTAAAGTAGTCTATAGCCATGATAATGTACTTGTGATTCGCCGCTGAAGGCAGATTACAAGTTGTAAAATCAATACCCCACTTAGTAAAGGGACCGATGGTGACAACGGGAAAAAGAGGAGCTGGATGTGCACGCATCTTCCGAGAATAAATTTGACATGGGTGACAACGTTTGACCGATTCAACACAGTCTTTAAAGAGTGAAGGCCAAAAATAGCCGGCATGTAAGATGCGCTGGGCTGTAGCAAGCCCTGATAGATGACCACCACAAGCTCCACGGTGGTAGTCATTTAGCACTGACTCTGCTTCCTCTAAGGTTAAACAGCGTCGAAGGATTGAATCAACCCCTTGACGGTATAATGTGTCACCAATGATAACATAATTTTTATCCAGGTGACGTAATTTTCGACGTTCATCCTTGGAGAAAGTAGAGGGAAACTTCAAAGTCCGGAGATAGACAATGATATCTCCATACCAAGGGTCGAGTGAAGAGATGAGGAATAAATGTTCGTTGGGAAGACTTTCCTCATAAACAGTATCCTCTCCACAAGGCAGCTCAAAAATTAGCTTAGCAAAAACCATGGATTTCTTAGACTTGGCAGACAGGAACTCGAGATCAAATTCTTGCAAAATGACTATCCATCAATTATATTTGCCCCCAATCACTTGCCTACTAAGGACAAATTGAATGGATTGACCACCGCTAAGACAAAAGTTTTGCATAGCAGGATATAATGACGGAGCCGTTGGACAGCATGGACAGCTGCCAAAGCCAACTTCTCAACCGGAGAATAGCGAAGTTCAGGACCTATTAAGCCTCGGCTCAAATAATAAATCACATGCTAGGTGAGAGCATCGTCCTCCTGAACGAGAACCATACCAATGGCTGATTCTGCTGCAACGAGATATAAAAGGAAGTCTCTACCATAATCCGCTGGACTCAAAAGCGGGGTAGAGACTAATGCCTTTTTCAAAGCATCGAATGACCGCTGTGAAAAGTCGTCCCACACAAATGGAACCCCTTTTCGTAGCAAACGCATGAACCCTTTAGTGATCTCAGCATAGTTTGCTATAAACTGTCTTAAGAAATTAGCCTTCCCTTGAAGACTTTGAAGTTGTCGAATTGAGGACAGGGGAGGCAACTGAACTATTGCCTCAACCTTGAAGGGATCAACCCGAATACCTTCATTTGACACAATGAACCCTAACAACCGACCAGACGTAATCGCGAAAACGCACTTGTTGGGATTCAACCAGATTTTATAAAAACGACATCGCTTGAAAACCATCCAAAGATGACTAGGGTGATTAGTTCTCTTTCAAGAACGAGCAGTGAGATTGTCCAAGTATACTTCGATGATATGTTTGATGTCATGGAAAGCATATGACACGGCCCGTTGAAAAGTGGCTCCAGCGTTTTTAAGACCAAAAGGCATCTTTCTATATGCAAAGGTACCCCAGGGACATATAAAGGCTGTCTTATGTTGATCTTTAGGATGGATAGAAATTTGATTATAACCAAAAAAACCATCCATGAAGGAAAAAATCTCATTACCCACACACTCGTCGATAATCTGATCAATGAATGGCGTGGGGTAATTATCTTTCGGACAAGCCTTGTTTAGGTCCCTAAAATCAATGCATACTTAGATTGTTCCTTTCATTTTATCCATAGGGACTGGATTAGAAACCCAATCAGTAAGAGGAACAGGGTATATGAAACCCGCCTTTAGTAGCTTCTCAACTTCAGCTTTGATAGCTGTTTCTTTCCTAGGATTAACCGGCCGAAGCCTTTGACGAACCGGTTTGGCGTTTTCAAACGTCTTGATCTCATGTTGAACTATAGAAGGATCAATGCCAGACATTTCTTCATAAGACCAAGCAAATACATCTCGAAATTCCTTGAAAAGGTCGGTGTAAATTTGAATTTCTTCAAGGGAACTTTCAATTCCGATGAAGAGATTCTCGGTCACATTAGGGTCCCTAGAGATGTTTATAGGTATCGTTTTTGAGATCACCGACATATTACCTTTGGCACGAACGTGTGTTGGAGCCAAAGGATTTGACGCCGTACAAACATCACTAGTAAAGAGCTTGGAGAATCTAGATTCTACTTCCTGCAATGGAGGAAGAAAGTATGAACGATGGTGTAAGTCTTCCCAAGGTCGATCTATACCCATCATTACTTCAAGGATTGCTTCTTCAGAAGGTAAAACCGAATCTAATCAGTCCAAGGCAGAGGTAGAATCAAGGCTCCAGGCCTGGGCCACATCACCATGTAACTCCTCTTCTGAAAAAGGAGTAGAGTGGTCATCTGCAGAGTTGACGATAGACTGATATCTAAGCTCATCTGCAGATATAGGGAACGCCATTCCATTTACTTGTCCTTCAATTAATGTGGTCATAGGTGAAGGTAAGGTCCAAGGGTCTGAAAAATAATGAGTTTGGAAGAACTCTTCTCGAGGAGACTCCTTAGGTGATGAAATGACATTGATTCTAGCGATAGGAGAGGGAAGATCAAAAGTACCCATCAATGAGGAATACATCCCCACTCCTAAATTCTCAGTAGGCGGATGAGGGTTATCCACTAAAGGAACAGTAGAGTCAGAGATTGCTTGAGGATCGACTGGACAATAATCCAATTGATCAACCTTAACAATTTTCCCCTCATGAGGAAAGAAAATGACACGAAACAAAGTTGAAACAACGACGTCCATTTAGTATACCCAGTTTCTTCCTAAGAGGAGATTGTAGTCTAGGTTAGCATCTATGACTTCTACTTCAATATTGATGACCTTCCCACCAACACATATAGGAAAGTTCAGGATAATCCCATGCGGCTTATGAGAATGACCATCAAATGCAGTCAAGACGGTAGGTGAAGGAACAGCCGAAGGTGATCCAATAGCCTTCCAGCATGACATAGAAATGACACACGTGGAAGCTCCTTCATCGATAATGGTACAAAAAATGTTAATTTTCCGGTATGTAGACTTTATTTGAAAAGCCATATGATGAGGGAGTCACTTTTTACATTTAACATGTCAAAAGTGAGCACTAAAGAGTTAGTTAGATCAACTTCCCCAATCGCGGAAAGTAAAGAACTTCGTTGAGCCGGAAAAGACTGGAGAACCTCTAAAGCGGACATGGCACACAGAGTCTGAGCCAGATCCTTAACAATGGAGTAATTTTGGGTGGCCCTAGCATTAGGATTAATAGTCACGCATTTAGCGGAACCTTTCAGTATTCGTGGTATAGTCTTGACAGGGAGTCGCTCAATATGAAGGTCGGTATTTCCGGGAGCAGTCTTGTCCTTGGAAGTTTCGACTTCACCGTAATCACGTGACCGAGTAGCCACATGGATGTTAGAACCCATCATGAAAACATTTGATGAATTTTCCCCTTCCTAGTTGCCCCCTGCGGGGGTTCCAGGGTTTGAGCTCGCGTCAGCAAGAAGTTGCTGCCCTTGGGGAAAAGGGTTGGTTAACACAGCCTGAGAACTAGAAGTCCCTTGCTGCCCTAACAAGCGCTGAGCGTCTTCAATCTTGGGGTAGAGGTGAGTTAAATGGTCTCCACTGCACAACTTGCATGGAAACTTGACTTTCTTTCTAGACTCATTTCTACCACCACCAGCATTATTGCCGGATTTATTTACGTCAGCCTTCCCATCCTGGTTCTTTTTATTACCTCGTCCTTTCTTTTTCCCATTGGAATTTTGATTTCCTTTGGGGTTATCAGATTGGATGACATTAATCGAAGAGGTTTGGGAAGCTGGAGGGTTAGACGATGTGACTTGGTTGTTAGAAGCAGTTTGTAAAGACAACTGCTGCAATTGGTTCAACAAGTTCACCACATTTGTGTCTACCGACCCAACGATACCATCCGCATGGGGACCTGACTTCGACTTGGCTATGTCAACCTTAGACACAGGAGCATCTAGAAAGTATTTTTGTAGGATCCCAGACTGAGAGTAGATCAATTCTAATTGCTGGGCCCTAAAAATGGCTTGCTCCTCAGAATAGACTCTAGACATGGAGACATCCTTAGAGATCTCGGGTTGTAAAGATTTCAAAAACCATTCGAGATGGTACTCCGAAGGGATTTCAGCTTTAATGAGCCTCTTTCTCCATCTCCATTCCTGAATATGGTTAGAAATGTGAGTTTCCTTATCCTGACGAAAAGTGGCCAGAAGTTCAGTTTCGGCATCATAACAGACAGGCAACTGGAAATGATTTAAGAAAATATTAGCTAAGTCAGCGAAAGATGTAAAGCTGCCCCTTGGCAACTCTATATACCATTTGGCCGCATTACTAGTCAAGGTGCATTGAAAAAGTCTCAACCTAATCGAGTCATCAATAAGGGAGTTCGATGAGCACCACAAATGGAATGTGGTTACATGGTCACCTGGGTCTTCACTGCTCTTCCCTTCGAATTTTGGAATGTCCGAAGGGAGTTTGGTTGGGACTGGAGGCCAGGCCGGATTGTATTTGATTGGATTGTTTGTTAACTTAGTGAGATCTGGCAAGTTCAAAGTTGCCAGAAACGGAAGCCTAGGAGGACCTTGGGGATTCCACCCAGACTGGGCGGAGCTCCCAAAGTTCTGAAAAGATTGGCCTGGATTTTGGAAGGCACCAGGCTACCCGAAGTAACCAGCAGAACCGGTTGAACCAAAAGGCAAGCCTTGTGATCCAGCAAAATTCGGAGTTTGACCAACTCCGGCCGCAAAGCCTCCATAACCAGCAAAGTTTCCTCCTAAAGGATTATAAGGAGTTGATAACCCCTGATACGGATTCCAAGCTGAAGCTAAGGGAGGAATACTTTGAAATGAACTAACTGTGGAGTATGGCCTATTCCCTTGTTGGCCGAAAAATGGATTCCTAGTTCTTGTGCCACTAACCCCAGGGTTAGTCCAACCTTGGAAACAATTTTTGCTTTGTCCTATAGAAGAAAAAGGCATGGATCCTATTGTCAGGTTGGAATGTGGTATATGACCACTTCCGAAAGGAAAACCCTGGAATGAAGCCGATCCACCCATCATGGACGTGGCAGCACTAAATAGAATTGATGGAATACCCTGTGAATGGGTGCCAAATGGGAAGAATCCAGAACTAAAAGCATTGGTTTGGGAATTTCCACTTGTGGACGGAATGGAGGTAAACCCAACTAAAGATGTGCTAGCAAAAGATCCAAACAAAGAAGCAGAGGAGATGGAAATCGTTCCTCCCCCCTGTACCGATGTTGGAGTCTACATAGTTGTAGCACTTGTAGTAGAAGCCATGCTTCCAGTAGTGTTCATCGATGGTAAGCGCGTAATGTGACCTGGACTTGATGGTCTATGCGTCGGAGTCCCAAAGTATTGTAATACTTCCGGATGGCTAGATGGTAGGGGAGAATTCAGAGCCGCTAACGAATCTGAGAGTTCTTCTACCTCTATGTTATTCTATGTTTGAAAGAGAACTTGAGAAAGAACTGGAGTGTTCCTCTCTTGTTCTGCGGAAGTGCCAGGCCTTGCTTGAACACTAATGCCCCCGAGAGGAGTATCAATCCCCGATGCATCAACTGCCGTGGGATGAAACCCACCGGCAATATTACCTCCGCGCCTTCTAGAAGAAGGCTCTAAACTTGGTGGTGAAAGACCACGAAGTCTTCGAGACTGTCTAGGTGATCGATCAACCACAATGAACTTTTTGTTAAGATCTAACTAAAGACTCAAAAAATTGAAAGCTAGGCCAACTAAGAGCACAGAGCACACACTATAAAGTCCCTAAAGATATCAGCCAGTCAAACAACTTCCAAGTATTTCCGCTCTGGGTGATTAGGACCGGATGCCAAAATACAAGAAAGTGAATTAAGGGACCTTCCAAAGATAGTCTGGGATGATGAGGGCCCAGTCCTATCAGCGAAGGTAACAGAGGAAGTTACGCTGACCTCCTAACAACAGCCTGCGCTGGCGCAAGCCCCCAAGCTTCGCAAGGATGCCCTCTAGTAGTATCGTTGAGAGTGATGCAACTTCGACCTCAGGTGCCACAGGATTCCCCTCCGCAGCCACTTGTGTAGATCCCTAGGAGTAGCAACTATGGATACCAACTCGTCACAGAAGCCAGGTAGAACAATCGTGAGGTAAGTTCAGACAAGTAGGAGAGGGGGTATCTCTCTTCCCTGTCTTCACAGACCCTCGTGCTTAACTCCCAGATCCGGAGCTTTCCTGGTCTTCCTAAAGCTATTGGATTTTCACTCACTATTCAGACTCCTATTTTTGACAGTTTAAATGGCCTTGGAAAGTTAACTCTCCACTCGCCTAATCCAAGGCCCTAAAATCCTAAAACTTGTTGGTGTATCTAACTTGATAAAAAAAAGTTTTAGTGAATTTTAATTAGCGCTTTATTTTAAAATAGGTTGTTCTTTAAGTCATGGGATAAACAGAGGTGAAACTAGTGGTGTTTTGACGCAAAAGAAATTAATAAAAACCAAACTACATGCAAATGCGCTTGTTTTCGTTTTTCGATGAAAATAAATCTCTACAGGGTTCAGAGGAACTTCAAATAAAACAAAATTTTCTTTTCTTTTCGTTAATTCATGCTTCACACTCACAAAAGTTAACAAAGCTATGGATACCAAAAAAGATATGCAAATCTATCCTAATGCAACAAGTATATGTTGATGCAAGACTCAAAACTACTCTAAAATCAGGAAATGAAAGTTGCTTGCTTATCAATTTTTATTTTTCCACTTAAAATGTTTAGATGGAATATGAGATGCTACCATTCATTTCATCTAAACACTAAAAACAAGTTTCAAGGCAAACAAAAAGCACTTTCATTCACTAAAAGGAAACCAAATCAAAACAAAGTTCAAGAAAGCAAAACCAAGTTTTTCAAAAAGTTTTCTTCACAAGCAAAATTGAAAATGTCTTTTCAAAAATGCTCTCAACAAGACTGAAACTTTGTGATTGAAGAATGGGCAACAAACACTTTTGCAAGTTGACACCACACAATGGATGAAAACTCAACAAAAAGAAATGTGTTTAAAGATGCTCTTAGCAATCAAAAGCAGCAATGAAAGCTTTGGCAACAAAGACCAAAAAGATCAAAAAGACAAATTTCAAGAAAGTATCAATCAACAACTTTCATGAAACAAAAAAGTGGATGGTCACAAAAAGCGGTTTTGTCAAGCAAACAAAAAGTCACCAAAAGCAAGATTTAACACAAAGATTGAGATCAATCTTCCTGCCCTGATTAATCAGAGCAGCCAAGATTCCCAGCAAGAAATCTTGTGTGCTTAAGCAAAAACGACGATGCTTGCAACAACAAAAACAAGACCAACACTTCTTGCAATCAGAGAGAATTTGGAACAAGATGCTTGATGTAAAACTAACAACTGATACTGGAAAGTGACCATTTAATACTGAATCAAACCATCAGACAGAACTTCAGAGACAAAAAGATTTAAAAATCTTGAATATTGCAAGATATACGCAGTTGTACTGATGTACAGATTGTGTGTATATGCGACTATGCCTAAGGAAACATGCGTATACGCGGGTTCACTTAAGGAAACATGCGTATATACGCCTCTGTAAGCAAGAAAAACAGTGTATATAAAAGATTTCAAGAAAAATAAAAAACAGTTTGAAGAAACTGGCAAAACTTAGAATTCAAGAACAGACCACACAACAACAGCAAGCAAACAGGCAGCTGAGCCCTGATTGGCTTGAAAACACCCAAACTAGGAACAACAACAGTGTTGTCCCCAGTGGAGTCGCCAATTCTGTTAAGGGAAATGTTCCCCTAGGGCTTTTGGGTTGAAACCCTAGCAGACTGAAAGTTGTCTATACAGAGAAACACACATTCACACAACCATTATGCTAATATAAGCAAATTCTATGATAAGGGGCGTACCTGAGGTCCTACGTTTGAGAAGGTCCTTTAGGGTCCAAACCCTTCTTGGAGTTCCTTTTACTCCTTTGACCTACAAAATAGCCAATTCAAGAGAGCACAACAGTATATGGACTAAATCTTATAAAGAAACCATCTTCATATTATAAAGAAAGGTAGTTAGTTATAAAATTTAAACAACCATTCACATATGAATTCTAACATGAATATCATAAACATGGAGAAGATTTATATCAGGAACCAAGACATGTGTTTCTTTTATTATAGCCAATAAAGTACAGAAAAGGAATAATTTCACCTGAGTCGTCCTTTCGCAGGCTCCAAGCAAAGCCTTCTTCAGGATTCGTCCAGCCTTAAGCCTTTAACAAACTCCTTCCATGACTTACTCCATGATATCAGAAGTAGTGGATGGACATCAACACACAAGGAAACAAGGGTTTCTTGTAGAAATGGGGGAAGTGTAGGAGGCACAAGGATCTTTAGACCTGGTTAGGGAAATCTCAGCGTAATAACCTTTCCCTCTCTTCTCTCCTCCCTTAGGCCTTCCCATTGAAGCCTTTTTATACTTCTCCCAAAGTAGTTTTTTAGTTGGGAGTTGGTTGGGAACATTTGGGCCACGAGCACTAACAGGGGATCAGCAAGGATAATTTTAGGGGCGAATGTTCGCCCTTTGGCGAAATTAAGGGGTTTTAAATTTTTAGTGGGTGAATATTTTGTATCATAGTACATTTTTACAAATCACCTCAAATAGCCCACCTTATTTTAAGGGAGAGGGTAAAAAAGGTAAATTTAGCCCTTGAAATTAGGACTTACAACCTTCCATTCGCCCATTTTCAAGAATAGGTTTTATTTAAGTGAACCCATTCGCCCATTTTCAAGAATAGGTTTTATTTAAGTGAATCCTATGGGCCAAATACCATATTTATAAAAGAGGTATGGTAAATTAATAAAAATATAAATAAATGAGAGGTATGGTAAATAAATAAAACATTTTTTATATTTACTCCATAAGTCACCTTATATACATGTAAGGGTGTAAACAAATAAAAATATAAGTAAAGTGGAGGTATGGTAAATAAATAAAACGTCTTTTTATACTTACTCAAAAGGTATGGTAAATAAATAAAAATATAAATAAACTAACTTATCGTAAATAAATAAAACCTCTTTTTATATTTAGTCCATAACCCTCCTATTTATGAAGGCTCAAGAAAGAGGTTTTATTTAAGTGAATCCTATGGGCCAAATACCATATTTGTAAAAGAGGTATGGTGAATTAATAAAAATATAAATAAACGAGAGGTATAGTAAACAAATAAAACATTTTTTTATATTTACTCTATAAGTCACCTTATATTTACTAACACTCAAAAAATGGGTTATATTTAGGTGAAACCTATGGCCAAAATACTATGGGACAAATACCATGGACTAGATTGTTATTAATACCATGCAAAAAACCATTATTAACCCTAATATTAGAATTAATAAAAATAAAAATGGCACATGGTATTGACCCATGGTATTCACCTGGAATGTAGCCTATTTAAATGGGGGAATTAAACCAGCATGTAGCCTATGCTAAGATTCACTAGGACTTTACAAAGTTTTATTATTTAGTGGAAGACTTGCCAAGATCTTACAAGATTTTATAATTGAGTAAAATATTCGCCATGTCTGGTGAGAGATTCGCCAAAAAATTATATATACATATTATATTATTGATAAAATCGCCTTCCATTTTTCCTATATACCATGGAGATTCGCCCATTTATTATATTTATAAATTTAGGGGGGGTTCATAAAATTTTCCCTGGTGATCAGCAGGTAAAACCTACGATCTCCGCCCGAAATTAAGGAGTTTTATATTTTTTAAGTGTTTTAATACATATACGCGGGTTCGGTATATGCCTACCCGCGTATACACGCGTTTAACTCAGGGCAATGTCGCGTATAAGGGATAAAACGTTGTTTTTAAAATTTTTAGACCAGGTCTGGAAGGAGGGGTTGCCCTAGGCCATGAGTGCAGCATCACAAACCATAAGAGTGAGATTTGGAGCTATAACATAGACCAAGACCTAGATTAATATTCTGTGGCTTGGTATCAATTCCTAGATTTACTAATTCATAGTTTAGAGTTGAACTTTGAAGTTTTGAATTGGTAGATCATTTGAATCAGTCTTTCAAATCATATAAGTCTTCCAATTTGACTACTGATTTTGGAATAGCATTATTAGTGCTATCTTGTTGCAACTGTTTGTCATGTTGGTCTTCATCTATAAACTGATTATTGTAAGATCCCTCTGATGTGAGGAAGCTTACAATATCAGGATCATTGTTAAAAATTCTCCAATTGGTAATGTTATTAGGAATTGAGGGTCTAAAATTCAATTCAATTGAGAATCTATCCGGTCTATAGTCTTTTGAGGGAATGAGCTTGGAAGCTACGTTTGCCAAGAGGTCAGCACTAGCATTTTGGATTCTGGGAATTGATGAAATATTGAATGGTATAAAATGTTCAGTTAGATCTTGTACCAAAGATTGATAATGCTTTAAATGACCTAATAGAAAATGTATAGTATTTTGTACCTGTCTAATTACAATTTCAGAATCTCCAAATACTTGTAGATACTTGATATCTAATCCGATTGCTTTGTATAATCCTTGGACTAAAGCCTCGTATTCTGCAGTATTATTGGTGCAATCGAACTCGAGTCTACAAGTTAGCATAGTTTTATTTCCCTCTGGGCTAACTAATATGCATCATGCTCCTGCTCCATCGTTAGACTTAGAACCATAAAAAAATAACTTCTAAAATAAAGATTTATTTACAGGACTATCTATGAAATTAATACATTTAGAATTATCTGTTTGAGAAACGTTTTCTACTTGAGATAAAATAGAATGTTCCAAATAAGGCAAAGTATGAGCATTGAAATTTCCTAAGAAAGAGTCAACAGAATAGTTTCCAATTATATTGTTGTTGTATGCTACAGGTTCATTTTCTCCTTCCAATTATGTTACTATGTATTTTTGATGCCTTTCTCGCTCAACCTTTATTTGATTTGGTTTGCCATTGTAAGGGAGCCACATATGCGACCAATCGGTTGCAAAATATCCATGAAGCTTTTCAGACCAATCCCTGCTAAGAATTAAGCCATAAAATTCTAGAATGTCTACAACTAAAATATCAATAACTTGACATACCTTTGGATTAGATGACAACCTTATGGTAACCTGATTTAGTTCTCTGATCACTTCAACCTGCGACCGGTCCAGCTGAACTATACGTACTGCAGATTTTTGAGGTTGAATGTTCAGCTTTGCACATATTGATTTAGGTAAGATATTGGATGAAGCTCCTGAATCAACTAAACAATTATGCAAATTTTTGTTGAAAACTTCATAAGTAAGAAGAAATGGGGGAGTATGAGATCTTGACCTTCCTCCAATTAGAGTGATGTCATTTGGATCAACTTTACTAGTCATAGTATTTGGAGGTCTTCCCATCTTGTGAGAAGCTTGCGAGATTACAGCGGCAGGAAGAGGTGCAACTGGTATTACATGTAACTCTTTCAAAAGTAGCTTTTGTTGATGTTTTAACTTGCTCAATTCATAAAAAGTAATGTTAGCCCTAGTCTTCTTCATGTCTTCTACGATATTATATTCCATCTCATCAGAAACAATCAATGTTTTAGATGGTGTTGGTGAATCTGTTTGGACTAGGCTTGTTTGAGTCGCTTTAGGTGATGTTTTCTCAACTGCGACTTTATCCTTAGTCATTGAGCTTGCACTCTTTGGCTTAGGAGTAGGTTGAGGGGGATCGAGTTGATTTCTACTTCTAGTACTGACCGATGATGCCTCTTGATCCTCTTCGTCAGGGAGAATGAAATCCCACATTCCCTGCACTTCTACAACTTCTTCTTCATCAGTAGGCTCTTCGTTGGAAATTTCTTCTTCTTCTTCTTATGATTCAGCATTTGTGATAGCATTGGGAGGCTTTGAATGAGTTGAAGGATTTCTCCTATAAGGCTTGTAAGGCTTTTTAGAAGAAGTTTCTGCTACCTATTTCCTAATGTCAACCATTTTGTTAGACATGGTTTTCAAAACCTTTTGCAATCCTTCTAAATCGAATGGGTCTTTCGATTGTTTTTTCTTTGGATCTTCTTTAAAAGTAACCTTCTTAGATTTTCGTTCGTCTACAACATTTTTCTTTTCTAAGGCTATGATATGTTTCTCTACCACTATTGCTTCCTTCATATTGTCAGCTAAAGTTGTTTTGTTAGCACCATCGATGAAGATTGCTATGTTTGATGGTAGAGCAGATATGTACCATTCACTTCGAACTTCTTCACTAGGCTTGGAGGCGGTAGGAATTTTGTTCAAAAGTTTATTGAAACGCGAATTGAAATCTTTGACAAGTTCCCTTGATTCAACCCTAAGGTTAGACAGGTCATTGTTCAGAGTCGCACTAGACTTGTTATCACCAAACTTGTCAAGAATTGTTCTTGGAAAATATCCCAACTAGTAATAGATCCAGATGGTAATGAGAAATACCATGATCCGGCTGATCCTTGCAAAGTGTAAGGAAAGAGACGGATGATAGCGTCTTCATTGGTAACCTCATTGAGATTTATAGATAACATAAAGTTGTTTATGTGTTCTTCTGCTAGCATGCTTGCTTCAGGATTAAACTTAGGCAGCCATTTTTCAGGATGGGCCGGTAATTGACTCAAGGGTGCAGGCATTAAGACTGCCCCTGGGTTATTCCATGGAGTTTGGGCCATCGTTGAACTACTAACAGAGGAAAGCACAGAAGATGATCCTTGTAGTTGGGAAGATGAGGATATTACTATTCCAGATGATTGAGAAGCAGATGTTGAAGTTCCAGTGGTCTAGTGGATAATAATTTGAAGTGGAGGAGTGGATGGTTGACTTCGCGGTGGAGAGTTTGAGATGGATGATGATGATGAAAGAGTCTTGCTATCAGACCCTTTAGGTGATTTCCTTGCTCTCTTCCTCATGGTTAGAGGTAATTCAGTTGGTTCAATACCAAATTTTTCACTCTTCAATTTGGTAAGAGGATGAGAAGGATTATAATGCGAAGTCACACTGCCTTGAGATTTTTCAGATTTTTGGGGAGATATAGAAAATCGCTGAAGTTTATGGATCAAAGATTCAACTTCAAGAGGTTCAATTGTAGATTTCTCTGAAATATTCGGGTTTGTGGCAGTGGTTGTTGTTTTATCAACTTCTCGCTCAAGATTTAAAGATTCTAAATGTGATGGAGAAGTCAGTGGAGATGGTGAGGGTGATTTACTCTCAGAATGGTATTTAGATTTAGATTTACTTTCCATTTACAATTTGGGGCCCTCTTTCTAGCACCAAATATGTTGAAGCCCCAAAAATCGGGTCTACAACAAGGGGGATACCCACCCAGTCGGACCCACTACAACAAACGGAAAAGGAGCTGCTAACCATGGTCCGGACCAGGTGGGTATCCGCCTTGTTGTAGACCCAATTTTTGGGGCTTCAATAGGTGGATGTTCGTAGCTAAGTGTACGAACCCCTGCAACTATGTGCGCAAGGTGGATAGAGTCTGTAATCACTTGGGAGATATCAATAAAGAAAAGTATTCTGCAATTTCTGTATCTTTGTTCCTGTTAATGCATCTTGACATGTTATGTATGATTTTCCTTTATAATTCTTATGTGATGCACGAATGTGTGTAATTATGTTGGTTAACTGAATGCAAATAAGGAAATCTGTTTATGCAGTGCTAAATATGAATATCAAATAAGATAAGTAATATTCTTAAGATAACTGGACAATTTGTGCAATACACTGCCTTAGCAGTGTGGAAGCATATGAATCGAGGGATAAGGTTGCACGAAGGTCAGCCATACCCTTTCGCGGAGGTATCGAAGGGAGGAATAAGGGGTTAGGTAGACAGAGAGCTAGAACTAAGTGACCTGCGTGAAGGCATGAATAGAAGGAATAAAAAGACATCATGACCATCTCAGGGTGTGGAAACTTGATTCTAGCATCCCCCCATACTACTTCGGGTGAGAATTCAGTCTGCACTCCTGGGACTGATGCCGAAAGGGCCAGTAGTGTAGGGATTTGTTTGGCTAATTAATGCTAAACTTGGGTCAAGCCCCCCTCAGGCCAACGAATGGTTCCGTTGCCAGGACCGGAATCTGGATAAGAGATGTCTGATGTTGTACCACTAAAATCTAACTAAGAAAGAGATTGGAGACTGGTTGGATAGGAGGATCCATGAATTCGCGGTATAGGAGAATGAAAGTCCACGGCTGAAAAAGGAACAGTGGCTGGACAGGTACCTATATATAGAAATTGCAAAATACTTCTCTTTATTGATATCTTCCAAGTGACTATAGACTCTATCCACATTGTGCACACAACTATAGGGGTCTGCACACTCAGATGTAGGCTTCCACCCTAAGCCTCTGTGCACTCAGCTGCAGAGCCTCTACCTATGCTATGACCCCAAACCTAGACATTTTACTTCAGAGCTACGACTCTCTTACATGATATTATGTGTCTAACTACTTAGAGCTTAGATCTTTTTATACAATCCCATGGTTCACGAACCATGTGTAGATCTTTTGCAGCCGACTTTACTTTAAAAAACTAAGGGTGGACAACCCTTTATGACTTATGACACCTTCGCACTCCGCAAAGACCACAAAATGCGAAGTATTTACAAGTTTATTACAAAATTTGACCAAAACATGGGCTTTTAGCCCCAAAACTGTCCTTGGGGGATCTCGCTCCCAACATCCATACACACCTATGAAAAATGGAGTTGTAGAAAGAATGAACAAGACGTTGGTGGAAAGGGCAAGAAGCATGCTCGGTGGTGTCAGGTTGGGATAGGAATTATGGGCAGAGGTGGTGGAGACAACATGTTACCTAGTTAACAAATCACCTTCATCAGCGTTGGAGGATAAGACTCCAAAAGAGGTATGCATTGGTAAGAAACCCTCTCTTTCACATCTGAGGGTATTTGGATTTGATGCATATGTACATGCTCCAAAGGACAGAAGAACCAAGTTGGATAGTAAATCTGAAAAGTGCACCTTTATTGGGTATAAGTATGGTTTAAAGGGTTATAAGCTTTGGAACCCAATAACAAGGAAGGTTGTGTATAGTCGAGATGTGGTGTTCAGAGAGGTGAAAGATGTTATTAAACATGAATTCCAACCAAAAGAACTTGAGAAGATAGAGTTTAAGCTTACGAAGGAAGAATCAGACTCTATAGCAGAAGAGGAATCAGAAGATGAAGAGCCACAAACTCCAGGTGTGAGAAGATTAGTTCGAGAAAGAAGGCATCCAGAAAGGTATAGTCCATCTACTTTCTGTTCAAATTTTGCTTTATCTATTATTGATGGTGATCCTAGAACTATGAAGGAAGCCATAGATTCATAGGATGGAAAACTCTGGAAAGAGGCCATGGTTGATGAAATGTCATCTTTGCACAAAAATGAGGCTTGGGATCTGGTGGAGTTGCCAGCTAGAAGGAAATCCATTGGCAACAAATGGGTGTTCAAGAAGAAGACAAATGCAAAAGGAAAGGTGGAGAAATACAAAGCTTGGTTGGTAGCAAAAGGTTATTCCCAAGTACCAGGAATTGATTTTGGTGATATTTTTTCTCCTATTTCCAAGGTATCTTCTATTAGATTACTGTTATCTGTTGCTGCTTATTTTGATTTTGAGGTAGAACAGATGGATGTGAAGATAACATTTATTCACACGGATCTGGAAGAAGAGATCTACATGAAGCAACCTGAAGGTTTTGCGGTGAAGGGTAAGAAAGAAGTGGTATGCAAGTTAAAAAAGTCTTTGTATGGGTTAAAACAGTTACCAAGGATGTGGTATCAGAAATTTGATACATTTATACAGGGACTTGGCTTCACCAAAAGCAAAGCAGATCACTATGTTTATTTTAAATTAGCTGGTTTGTGTGTTATTTATCTGGTGTTGTATGTGGATGATATGTTACTGGTTGGAAATGACAAAGAGATTATCCAGGATTTGAACCCCTAATTGTCCTCCAAATTCAACATGAAAGATCTTGGTGCTGCAAATTATATTTTGGGCATGGAAATTAAAAGAGATAGAGCAAAGAGGAAGCTTTGGTTAAACCAGAGGAAGTATGTCAAGACAATATGCAGAGGTTTAATATGAAAGATAGTAAACCGATGAAGGTTCCTATTCCTGTTGGTGTAAATTTATCTATTGAATAGTGTCCCAAGACACAATAAGAGGAAGAGGACATGTCCCGTGTTCCATATGCAAGTGAAGTCGTTAGCCTGATGTATATGATGGTCTATACTAGACCAAACATTGCACATGCAGTGGGAGTATTAAGCAGGTTTATGTCAAAACCAGGAAAGGAAAATTGGACAATAGTGAAGCGGGTTTTTAGGTATTTGCGTTGGCACTAGTGATTATGGTTTGTGTTACCAAGGAAAACTAGGATTGGACAGAGTTTTTGATATCTGTGGCTTTGTTGATGTATACTGGGCTGGAGATCTGGATTAGAGAAGATCTACAAGTGGGCATGTGTTTAACCTATTCGGAGGTGTATTCAATTGGATGAGTAAGAAATAATCTGTAGTGGCATTATCAACTACAGAGGTATAATACATGGCAGGCACTCATGCAAGCAAGGAAGCAGTTTGGTTGCACAGATTGTGTTCAAGTATGGGGTTAGTGTAGGCAGCTATAAGGATAGACTGTGACAGCCAAAGTGCAATGTTCTTGTTAAAGAATCCTACTTACCAAACACATAGCACATTGATGTTCAATATCACTTTGTGAGGGATATTATAGAAGGCAAAAATGTGTTGCCGGTAAAGGTGGACACTTTGAAGAATACTGCAGATGCATTGACAAAATTATGAGCTCTGAGAAGTTCTCTTGGTGTAGACAAATAATGGGCATTGTAGGGCTGGATAAATGACTAAGCTCTCTTGTGGAAATAAAACAAGAAGTGGGATAATATTGGGTTGTGTTATATGCTTTACATGACTAGCTACCCTAGTTAACTGAGGGGTTAGAGGGGGGGTGGAGCCCCCCCTTCATTGTGCCAATTATGTAGCGGGGGGCTCACAGGGGGTTTGGCAGGGGCCAGGTAGCCCCCCTCTACGGGATCCGAGGCAGTGCCCTGGGGAAATTTTTTTGGACCTTATATTAGGTGGGTGGACCTACCTATGGTTTTGTGCATGGTTTTCGCACATGGTTTTGGGCGCAATGGTTTTCGATCGATGGTATTGGATGCTTCGGCATGTATAAATATGTATTATAACATTGAAAGGAAAATAATGAAAAGTCAAGCTGGTAGTCCCGGTTTTGGGATTTAGGGGGAAATCTATGTGTATATGTGTTTTATATGTTATGCTCTCGCTATTTTTTATTTTCTGTGTTTTAGAATTCATATGCAGATAGCTTCTGTATGGGGTTAAAACCTATTATAAAAATCTTCAATTGTCATGAATTCAGGCGTTATGCTGTAAAGTCTCCACAGAAAAATTCTAGAAATAGGAATCGAGGAGGAGCAACATGTGAGCCGTTAGCTTAATAGTTTGATATAGACTTCACCCTTATCACATGCATGGCCACCATGGTGATGGAGAGCGTTTGGTACCTGGACTCAGGTGCCTTGATCCACATGAAACCGTGTAGAGAGTTTTTCAGTGACCTAGAAGAGAAATATCTCAAGATGCATATTGAGCTTGGGGACAATGAAAGGTACAATACTATCTAGATTGGTATAGTAACCTTTAAGAGGGATTCGAGAACCCCTCTTTACCACAAATATTTCATGTTTGTTCTAGGACTAAAGAAGAATCTCAACTTTGTAGTATTTTTGGAAGACCATGCTTATGATTTGATCTTTAATAAAATGAAAGAATTCTTGAGACACATAGCCACTGGACATGTGAATCAGATTAGATTTCATGTGAAGAACATGTATAAATTGGATGTGGAATATTATGCTAAAGTAAGTAGTACCAAAGAGAAAGTAGAGATTCACGATGTCAGTGAGCTCTTGCATAGAATATTCAGCCATTCGCATCATGGGGCCCTGAAAATCATGCAGCAAATAACTGTTAGCCTCCCTAAAGGAGTACTTGAGCATCAATATGTCTGTAACGGTTTTACCTTGGGGAAGTATGTGAAATCCACATTCCATGAACGAGACAACAAATAACATGTAGTCTTGGAAAGGGCCCACTCTAATGTTTGTGGACCTTTATTGACAACCTCCATTGCTAGACACAAATATTTTATTATTTTTATTGATGATTTCTCAATGAAGTGCTAGATATTCTTCATGCGGAAGAAGGATGAGACATTTTAAAAGTTTTTAGAATTTAAGGCACTAGTTGAGAAGGAGATCGACAAGGAGGTGAAGGTTGTCAGGTGCGATAATGGAGGAGAGTATGTGAAAGAAGGCATTCAAAGTGAGCTTACATCACCCCACAACCCACAACAGAATGGGGTAGGTAAGGGAAAGAACTATAACATTGTGGTATTTGTGAGAGCTATGCTATGTGACCGAGGCCTACTACTGCATTTGTGGGAAGAGGGATGCAACATAGCAGTCAACTTACAAAACCAGATTCCTCATCAAATTATTGGTACGATTACACCATAGGAGGATTTCTCAGGTTGAAATCTCGATGTGTCTCACTTCATAATTTTTGAAACCTAAGTTTAATGCCATGTCTCCAAATATTTTAGGAAAAGGGTTGAGCTAACAACATAGTTGGGAGTTTTTGTGGGTTACATCAAAAATTCACACAACTACCATGTGTACTAACCTTTCCTCAGAATGATATTTTTGCGAAGGGATGTAAATTTTGATGAGGAGAAAGTGATGTGGTTCTCTCTTGAGAAGGATTTTCATATCCCACTAGAAGAGGAGTTGTTAGCTCTAAAGGAGAAGCCTCGGGAGAAGCCTAAGGAACTTGTGAATTAGACACAAATGGAGGATCACAGGGGAGTAAAATGAGAGACATCCACTCAAGTAGAACCATTGAGAGAAGGCAACAAAAGAACCAAGAAAGATCATTGATCAGTGCAGGATGCACGGGAGAAAGTGGGAGCTTCGTAAAATTTTCATAGGAAAATGAGGTCAACTGAGGGGTACACTAGCTACATGGATCTAATGATTGAGCTTTTAGATATTGAGCCATCCTATTTTGAGGAAGCAATTGAGAAAATAGTATGGGTTGATGCAATGGTTGAAGAATATGAATCTATAATGAAGAACATTACCTGGGAAGTGGTCCCAAGACCGTTAGATAAATAAGTTATGGGTTCAAGATGCACCTTCAATGTTAAGCATGCAGTAGACAAAAGCATAGAGAAGTATAAGGCCATATTTGTTTCCAAAGGATTCTCTCAAGTTGAGGGAATTGACTATGAGGAAACCTTTTCTCCCATAGCAAGGTACTCATCCATCAGATAAATTCTTACACTAGATTCCCAGATGGGGTGGAAGATCCACAAGATGGATGTTATTGAGGAGGAAGTGTACATAGAGAAACAACAAGGTTTTGAGAAAATTTATTGGGAGTCTCATGTGTGTAGACTCAGGTGAGCATTGTATAGTCTTAAACATGCACCCTGAGCTTGGTACACCAATATCGACAATTATCTCACTGGTTTGGGCTTCATCAAAAGTGAATCAGATGTGAACCTCTAGCATATTTGGGTAGAAGGTAAATTTCTTATCATTGTTTTATATGTTTATGATTTAATATTAACAGGTGATGAGAAGTTAATCAACTCCTGCAAAGAGGGCCTTGCAAGGGAATTTTAAATGAAGGACATGGGTCTCATGCACTACTTCCTTGTGCTGGAAGTATGGAAAGGTGATGAGGAATTGTTTGTCTCGGAGAAAGTATGCCACCGAGATACTGCAAATATTTCACATGGAGAGTTGTAAACCCATGGAGATGCCTCTAGCAACCAACTGGAGGAAAGAGAAAGCCACCTCCCATGAATAGGTGGATGATACCATTTATCAATAGTTAATGGGTACACTGATGTATCTTGTGAAAAAATGACCAGATATGTGCTATGAAATCAACCAGTTGAGCCAATATATGGTTAGGTCAACCAAATTTTATTGGAAGGTAGTGAAGCATGTTTTACAGTACTTGGGAGGCACTACCCAATATGGATTATGGTATAGAAGAATAGAGGGAGTGAATTTTTGTGGCTTCAAATATGCATAATGGGTAGGGATTCCATCCAACCAAAAGAGTACCTCACATGGAATTTTTATTTTTGGGTTTGCACCAGTTTCCTGGTACAACATGAAGCAAAGATATTTGGCACTCAACTTGACAAAAGAAAAATGCATGGTTGCAAGTAAAGCATTATGTGAGGTGATGTGGATGAGAAAGATACTTGTGGGAATATTTGGTCATATGATGGATCCAACTATGATATATTTTGATAATCAAAGTTGCATTAAGCTCTCCGAGAATGTGGTATTCAATGGTTGATCCAAGCATATAGATATCTAGTATCATCATTTACGAGATTGTGTGCAGAGGAGAATAATGTTACTACAATACATTTGGACAAAGGAAGAAGATGGTGACATCTTAAAAAAGGATTTTTCAAGAGGGAAGTTTGAATTCCACAGGTGTAGTATCGGGGTGGTTTATAATCCCTTTCTTGCTAAGAGGGAGTGCTGATAAGTATAGCAAGAAAGGCTAAATTTGACTTTGGCTTGGTCAAATTGAGAAAATTTGAATTTCCACATCAACAAACAACCTGGAGGTAGTTAAGTTGTGTGACATGGCTCTTGTCACTTAGTTACCTCAATAAATTCCAGTTATAGGTCTTAGAGTTTAGTTAAGCATGTGTGATTGCTAAATTTTAGTAATCCAATTTACTTATTTCCAGTTGTGTCTAGTTAAACTAGTTCTAACAGTTAATGGAACTAGTGGAAGGTCAATTGTGCAGTGGGACTATAGCATAACTCGATGATCATCTAGTTAATTGAGCAATGAGACTAAAATAACTAGTGCATGCAAGGAATTTCAGTTCCTCATATGTGGTGGAGATTCCAAGGCACTGTAACAAGATGTTGTAAACTAGTTTGAGTGTACATGTGTTGCATGTAGTCAGATGATCAATCCTTGGGAATTGTGTAATCAATTGAAGGAAAATTGTTAGGTCCCTATACTACTAGTGTAGCCACTTATTGTTATTAGTACAATCCCCATATTATATTTGTGTAATGTAAAGGAGGTTTCCCCCTTGAAGAGGCTTATTTCTAAGGTGTTGATCCATCTTTTCTATCTTTTTGTGCGCTAGTTTCATAACAAAAATTCTTAAAAATATGGGCTAATTATTCAAGAATTGTGAAAGGAAATAGGGGCTCACGTAGAGGCGGAAATTGACTAAGTCTGGGTCATAGTTTTTCATTGAGCATAGATATAGGTTATTCAATTGCAGGTTGTGCTCAATGTGAGAAATAAAATGTAATACATCTTTATTCATCTGATTAATGCAAAGAGGCTTGGGGGGTTTTTTCCCAGTTGGGTTCTCCTAGAAAATATTATGCATGTGTGGTTTTTCTTATTGCGTGTTTATGAATATTGTTCTAAATTGTGAATTAATTCCGCAGATCAGTAGAGTCGAATTATCTGTCTTTATTTAGATAAAAAATTCTTAAACAGTTGCAATTCTATCACCAAATTTCTACACTTTGACTTCCATTTTTCTATTTCTCCTACTTACATGCTTTGGAAAATTTCATGACTTTTGGTGTCTCCTCTAGTCCCCCATCTATCTCTCTACATGATTCTCTCTTCACGTTGTATTTTTGTTGTGCTCCCTCCCACATCATTTGAAATCCTAGCACCACATTTGACACTTCTCTAGTAGAATCTCTTCTCTATATTTTGTAACCCTACTAAGCCCATGCATTCAATTAGTCCTTGGTCCCCCCTTAACATAGATTGGTGACATCTTGTTTGTATGATACTTATATAACCATCAAAATATCCGAAGGAAATAAAATCGTTGCAAAACTTCATAATTATGCTTTTTCTCACTAACACCCTTTCATATTTCGTGGGGTGGTTGGGGGTGGGTGAATGTGAGACGCCTAATCTTTATGGATTTATTGAAATTTCAAATAAGTAAATATGAGAAATATGAACTACTAGAATAGGAAGATCAAGACCTATTGTATATATAGGTTTACTTGTCTTAACCATTAAAGTTTTAGGACTTACCTCACCTGACCTGACATAACTAATAGTATTTTTTAGGAGCTTTCTTAATGTTGGTAGTTTATTTGTAATTAATTCAATTTTAAGGTCTCATGTTAGCTTAGTTTTGTATTTGGAAGAATTAGTTGTTGGGGAGTATGGTCATCCTAGCTTATTACATGCTCCCCAATTAAACCAAATATTGTACGAATTGAAATTCCATGCCTCTATTGAGACTTTATTTCTCAATTTTCACTTCATATCTCCATTAAGAATTCAATGGCTATCACCGACAACCATGAATTGGAAAGTTGGAAAGGCTTCTCCATATATCTTACACATGAAATAACCACACACATAACAATTGATTGCTTACTATTATCATATAACCTCCATGGATATCTATTATTTGACTCCCACACTAGAGTTATCCCAAAGAGCCATATCCACTTCTATACTCCTTAGGTAACTAATGAATTGCATTTCTTAGATAAATGAAATAATGTCACTACACATTCATGTAGATATAGTATGCAAGTAATATAATATCAAAATTTAAAGTTGTTCCATAAATATTTCATGATGCTTAGTTTGGATTCCATCTTCTACCTCTTCATTTAATCAACACCACTAAGAGTCTCGTAAGCCTTCCTCATCTAGCACAACTCTTATTTGTTGACAACATAAGTATATGTTTCATGTTCAAGGAAATATCAATCATAACATATACACTAATCTACTCAATACTTAAGACTATTAATGTTATCTTACCAATAAAGTACAATCTAGAAGTAACATAAATATAACATAATTAGAAACATGGTCAATAAACATTTTTAGTCAATCCTATAATTAACCTTATATTCATTTTCTAAGTAGAGTTAGGAAAGGGGGGACATTACATGAACCATGAATTTTCATTCTCTTAGAAGTGTGACCTAGTAGTAGCATTAATTTAAGGATGCAATTTGAATATGAAATATTATAATTCTAAAATTACTTACTGCCATAGATTCAATGAATTTAATAAACCTAATATTGAATGTAAGTGTTCTACAAGGTAGACATTAAGATTCAATATAAATATCCCCTTATAAGTAACAAAACTAGAAACATGTATAAAAACATAATTTTGATAACTGGTCAATAGCTATAACAATGGTAGATGATGAATAAACAATAGGGGTTGCAGAACCATAAGTCCTTGCCCTAGCTATTTTAATTGCTAAGAATGCTCTACTGAAGGATATTTATGAAAAGATTTGTGCAAATGTAGTAGATCATATGCAATTGCAAAGGTGAAGGTTTAATATTTCCCTACAAGAAGGTATCCATCTAAAGGCCAATCTATATGCATTAGCCTAGACAGTGTCTAGAATATTAACTGAAAGAAATGTGGCTAGTAGTGCCAGAGAGTTCTCTCCAGTAAGGAAAAGAAGAAACACACCTTAAGGGCTTGACAACTATAAAGAAACACCTGATCATAACACAAATGGAGAATCTAAGGTCTTGTTCATTTCTTTACCTTAGCTCAAGTTGTTTCTAGAAGGAAACTGATATAATAAAAGTGAGCTAGCTAAATATCAAGGAGGGAGGGATGTTGCAAGTAATGGTTGTAACTACGTATTTAATTGCGGATTTTACTATCTTCCTTACATCTAGGTATTGAGGCAAGAATGATAGGCCAAGCCAAATAATTTTAGGCTAGGGGATTGCTACATCACTTCATTTTAATTCTCAGAACAATAAGACCATGTTTAAGGTAGTGAACTCAACAATGAAGTCACCAGAAAGAGTGGTTCATAAGGTAAGAGCAATCTTGTATCATGTAATCTGAAGCTTCTAAGAGAAGGATTCATGGGTTATGTATTCCTACTTGAATTTGTAAAGTTATATATTTAGCATAGGTTAGGGTGCATTGAGACAAATCATGAGCCGAAACTGAAAAATACAACAGTTTTTTGCATTCATAACTGTAGGGTTTTTAATTTCTTTCATGAAAAACAACTGTATATTTAATATTTCTAGCAGATATACAAAATATACATGGCTATATGTCATAGAACATTCAAAATTTCTCTTTATGAGCTTCAAACATAGGATAAACTATCATACCTCCTATCCGTCCTATTGTTACATTTATTTGTACATGGACAATGATTGTAAGGCCTCGCATAAAGAAAAAACAGGATGTACTTGCACAAAAGCTTGTAAGACTCTCTTTTTTCTAAGAAATCTTCTAGTTTTGATGAGATTATTTTCATATAAATAAATATTCAGCTTTTCAATCGAAGCTAATTGTTTTCTCAATAATATATTATGTCGACCCTGCACAGAGGACCAAACTTGATTGTTGAGAAAAAATATAAGGTAATGCGAAATGGAAACCAACAAAGTTTCTCTAGAACATTAGTACAATTATTTAGCAAAGCCATGATCTAGTACAAAATCACATTATTTATAATAGTCAACACAATTAAAGTTGCTTCTCCAATATCCCTAAGAAATTGATCAACATCCTAGCGTGCAGAGGAAATTTCACATGAAAATTAGTGCCAAAAAACCACCAAGTTGAAAACATTTGCATTCAATTAAGCAATTTTGCCAATATTTTTTTTAAATCCTCAAATCTAACATCTTTATCTAATTTGTAGTATTTTTCAAGTAAAATAATTTTATTGTATACACAATTTTGGGGATGCTCATTTTTTGATAAATCATTTTACAAATTATTTAACCATGAGACATTTCTCTACTAAAGTTTAAATTGACAAAATATATCCTTTATTTCGATGGTAAATAGGCTGAAATGGCAAAAAGGCACAAAAAATGGGTATCTCTAACAGTATTGGTCTCTTTGTTTGATTGATCTGTAGTTGGGTGTCAAGTATGATGTATGTGAAATGGTATCGAACACGTATATATATAGTCTACAATTTAAAATTCCTTCAAATAAGAAATCATTTGTCATAACTAATTTCTGGAAAAAAAAATCTAGTTATTTAAATAAGTAGTCTAAAATGTACCGAGGTCAATAGTGTCTTAAGTTAAATTCCATATCTCTATTTATCTTCAATTTCAGATTCTCGACGTGATGGCCCCTGTTGAAAAATGATTAGGAAACAAAACAAGATATTTAAGGAGAACATTGACTGCACCATGGTGAAAGTTGATGTGTACTGGAATATATAAAGCATAGTCCGAGTTCAGGTTATCCATCTTTCTGTTGAAAATAGCAACAAGAAATGTTAAAAATACAATCTACAAATTCCAATTTAATTTGTTCTTGAATAAAATTGTGAGTTAAATTGTAATCCTTCTCATATCAACTTGTAAATAGTTAATTAAGTTTAATTAGCTTAATTAGCTTAGGAATTTCGAGTTGGAAGTTTTTCTGAAGTCATGTATTTGTTCTCCTTATATTATAGGGGTCTAGGATGAGTTAAGTATGAGTTGTAATTAGTTAACTCTGTTTATCAAGTTAAGTCCAGTTAGATTAGTTCCAAACTATTTCAATAACTAATAGTGACTTAACACTAAGTTGATGCATTAGTGCGCTCAACTAGTGCTACACCAATTCACTGAATATTCCCTCATCAAAAACTCATGCATGTAGATTCTAAGAAAGACCTAATTGAGACTAGAGTGCAGGGACAATGTACTATTTGTTTTATATTTTTCTGAGTTTCACTAATAGTGCATGCATTCAGGAACTGAGGAATTTCCCTATAAATACGGGCTAATTATCTCAAGAATTATGCAAATAATTAGAAGCTTGGAGGCTTGGAAATTTGGCTAAGTATTGGCCAAAGAAATTCATCAGGGGGAGGATAGGGAATATTTATGTAGGTTAAGCTTGAGGTTGAGCATAGCATATTGTATTTTTCCAAATTCTTTGACCAAGGGCACAAAGGAATAGGAGGTTTGGAGAGCAGAGAAGAAGCCTGGATTTGGATTGAGCTTGCTTGTGAGCTAGAGATTGATTTTATTGAGTGCCGAGATTGTTCTTGTGAGAAAAATCATTGTATTATAATCTTGGATTTTTTATTAATGCAATATAGATAGTGGCGTTTTGAGATATGGATTTCCCTGGATATTTATTGTGTTATGTACCATTCATGTTCTTCCTCTTGTGGATTATTGTTTTTCTTGATCTTTATGTGCTTCCACCGTAAAGAGTATAAGTAGATTCTCGTCTCTTATTTTAGTAGATTACATGAGATTGTGAATCTATGGGATTTTTTACATGGTATCAGAGCATATTTGTAGAAATATCTACATGGTATCAGAGCTAAGAATAGTGTACTAGAGGATATTTCGAATTGTTGAGTTTTGGGCAGTGAGTTTGCAAAGAAGATCTAAAAAATTTTCTTCAAAATTTTCAGAAACAAATAGAAAATATAGATTCCTTACGAAAAAACACCAAAATTCAAAAAAAAATTGGCTGAATCAGAGTTCAGATGAGCAAGATATCTTTGATTTAAAATCAACTCTTTTTCTAGACAATTCTGTGAAGGCGAGACAGAGGATGATATGGTGAGTTTTTCTCTTCTTGGACTCCCAAAGAGTTGGCATAGTTATCAGGACTCTGTCAATGGACGGGATTAACTACTGCATTGGGAATGACTGTGGTCAAATTTGATGCAGGAGGAGATCAAGAGGAACACCAAAGATGGGACGTCTTCCAAGGTAGTGGAAGAGGGTGTTTCCTTAGTGAGTAAGGAAAAGAAGGCCAAGGGGAAGAAGTCCCAAGGCAAGGAGGGCAGAAAGAAGATGGAATTGATGAAAGCCAAGGGTTTTCATTGTCATCGGCACAGGCACTATGCCAAGAATTACCCACAAGAGAAGGCAAGCAAGAATTACCCACAAGAGAAGGCAAGCAAGAAGGAGTCGACAATAGTGGCAGCAGGTGAAGCTCTAGCTTTACAATTCGAACTTGATTTTTCTCTCATTGCATGCATGGTCGGAACTCCCATGGGAGGCATGTGGTATCTTGATAGTGGTGTCTCATTCCATATGACGGGGAATAGAGATCTCTTTAGTGATTTTGAGGAGAAATACCTCAAGCAGAGCATAGAGTTTGGAGATGACGAGAGGTATAGAGCTACCAGGATCAGTAAGGTTACCTTTCAGAGGGAGTCTGGCTCCCCTCTTAGGATCATAGATTTGATGTATGTTCCAGGACTAAAGAAGAGTATTGTTTCAGTCACGGTATTGGAAGACCATGGCTATGATCTCGTTTTTAGTAAAGGAAAGTTTTTCCTTAGACACATCACCATGGGAAAGGTGAAACAGATCGGTGCATGGGTCAAGAACTTGTATGCTCTTGAGTTTCAAGATGCATTCAAATCCTTGAGGAGCAAGGAAAATGTTAGAGACTTGGTGCTTGAAAGGGAGAGTAAATTACCTCTCAACATGCAGCCCCAGAAGAAACGTCGGAAGTAGCTTCAGGAAGTTGTGGAGAAACCTCAACTAGAGAAGCTGAGAGGAGACCAAGTGGAGAGATCCACTCAAGCAGAGAAGGAGTCTCAAAAGCTTTCTCAGACAATTGTGGAGCAGCCACAATTGGATAAGCCGAGAAGAGATCGAGTGGAGGCATCCAGTCATGTGGAGACCTTTAGTAGGGGGAAATTTTGATCCAAGTGGCTAGAGGGATCACATGTAGCCATACCTTTCGGTGAGAGGTGGGGTGATTTGAGGTGATAGTCCCAAGAGGGATGAAATTGGGCAGGGTCCATTGAGTGGTTTTATCTCATGGATCATACCTTGCTACGAGAGCCCAAAGTAAAAACTAGCAGGAGGAATCAGTGGGATTGATGCATTCAAATATCAAAGTGGTAGAGGCTAGAGTAGCCAGATATTAAAGGAGGTAGAAAGGGTTGACAACAAGTGTAGAATGGAAGAGTCAACCGAAGCTCAGAGTTTTCAGTCAATAGAGGCAATAACAGCCAAAGACTTTGATGATAGAGGCATCATTTTGATTTAGGTAGGATGTTTTTTGTTTTCGGAGTTGTTGGTGCTACAACACTTGAGAGAAGTTTTGCATGAAAAACATTCCAAAGGTTCAGGATCACGATCGAGTTGAATTCATTTCTTGTTGAGAGGGAGTGTTGAAAATAGCAACAAGAAATGTTAAAAATAGAATCCAGAAATTCTAATTTAATTTTTCCTTGAAATAAATTGTGAATGAAATTGTAATTGTTTTCTCATAGCAACTTGTATATAGTTAATTAAGTTTAATTAAGTTAATTATCTTAGGAATTTCGAGTTGGAATTCTTTTTGGAGTCATGTATATGTCCTCCCTATATTATAGGGGTCTAGGATGAGTTAAGTATGAGTTGTAATTAGTTAACTCAATTTATTGAGTTAAGTCGACTTAAATTTGTTGCAAATTGTTTGAGGAACTAATAGTGAGTTAGCAGTCAGTTGATCTATTAGTGCACTCAACTAGTTCTACTCCAGTTAATTGAATATTCCCTCATCAGAAACTCATGCATGTTGATTTTGAGAAAGACCCAGTTGAGACTAGAGTGCAGGGACAATGTACTATTTGTTTTATATTTTTATGAGCTTCACTAATGGTGCATGCATTCAGGAACTGAGGAATTTCCCTTTAAATATGGGCTAATTCTCTTAGGAATTGTGCAGAGAAATAGAAGCTTGGAGGCTTGGAAATTTCACTAAGTATTGGCCAAAGGAAGTCATCAGGTGGAGGATAGGGAATACTTGTGCAGGTTAAGCTCAATGTTGAGAAGAGCATATTGTATTATCCAAATTCTTTGAGTAAGGGCATAAGGAAATAGGATGCTTGGAGAGTAGAGAAGAAGCCTGAATTTGGCTTGAGCTTGCTTGTGAGCTGGAGATTGATTTTACTGAGTGTTGGGATTGTTCTTGTGAGAACAAGCACTGTATTATAATCTTGGATTTCTGATTAATGTAATACAGATAGTGGGGGTTTGAGTTGTGGCTTTCCTTGGATATTTATTGTGTTATGTGTCATTGATGTTCTTCCTCTTGTCGGTTATTGTTTTGCTCAATATTTATGTGCTTCCGCTGTAAAGAGTAGAAGTAGATTATTGTCTCTTGTTTTAGTAGATTACATGAGCTTGTGAATCTACATGATTTTCTACACTTTCTTATGGTCTACTAAACTAGGTGCACTGGAAGAAACTTAAAGGTAAATAGATCTAAAACTGATGCAAAAGAAAACTATTACAAATTGGTTCATAATAATTTGAGCTAAACTTATGAAAGGTCACTAATAAGCAAATACAATCATAAGTATTTGACATCTCGACTAGAGATAGTGTCATCAACCTCTAGATACTGGAGCAAAGCCACAACAAGTTTGGTCCTCTATGCAAAGTGAGTAGAGTACACTATTGAGAAAATAATTAGCTTTGATAGAAAAACCACACCTTTATTTAGATGAAAATAATCTCATTAAAAAAAAAAGATTTCTTAGAACAAAGAGAATCTTTAAGGTTTTTGTGCAAGTAAAACTTGTTTTTTCTTTATGCATGGGCCTTAATGCCATTTTCGGAAAAGAGAGAATTTAACAACACTAAAGTGCATTTCCCATCCTCTACAAAGAAAAACTGGGATGGATTCCCAATTCTTGGGATAAAATAAAAAGAAAAAAAAGTACGTAGGGAAAATAACATAGCCAAAAACTCTGAAATTTCCCCCAAATTCACCAAATTAGAAAATAGAACCCTCACCTGATACCTCAGAATAAAAAAAATAGGAACCTCCTAAAGTTTCGTAGCGTTGAAATTTCACGACTAGGGAAGATGTTTCATAATATTTTAGCTATGTAATTAGGCATAAATAACAAAAAGCAGAGTATAGAGAACTAACCTTCTGCTAACCAGAGAGGGTAAAGATACATTGATACAAAAGTAGGAAAAAAACTAATTATCCAGTGTCAATCTCAGTGTAGAGTCTAGCCACACAGAGAAGCATAATCTGGTTGTGATTAGCACACAAATAATGAAGAATGGGGAAGCGATTGGGAAAATGTAGACACAATCCACATCCATAAAGAAATACAAGAGACACCTCCCTTGGAACTTCCTAGAGATGAACACGTCATCCATGCACATCAACTCTCACATCTCTCATTTTAATAATTGAAATAAAAAAATATATTTTTATATAAAAACTAATAAAAAAAGTGTAAATAATAAATAAAACTAGATATGAACACGGGATGGACACGCTAAAATTTGCATGCAACCCACATGCTTCTCTAGAAGACCATTTTAAATTGTTTGGTGGAGATTGAAATCCAAACTTCCAACGCAGGAGGATTACTTGCTTCATGTTTATCTGCATGTACAGAAGTGGTATATTCTTGCTTAGTTTCTATTACCTTAGGTGCTTATTCCCTTGTATCTATATACCCTACAAAGAAATGGTCACGATTTCACCTAGATGTCTCATGGAGAACATATTGGCCAATAATAATGAATAGGGCAGGGTACCTAAAATCAAGATATGGAATCCTAGCAAGCAACCAACAATTTTTCTCATAGATAAAAGGAAGTCTACAAGAGGTCCTCCTAAGAGAGTGCACTTTTACAAGAACTTCCAAGAGGTGTCCGTTTAAATAATATAAAGCACATTATCCTACATTATGGCATAAGAATCATACTTCCACCGGGGGCAAGGGTCTCATTTAGCCATGATGTATGACCGTCTACCTACAAAAATATATGATTTTTGAAGTACATTGCAAAGAAAGCCAAGGAAGTCTTTTGACCAGGCAAGGAACATTGATCATCCCAAGAAGACCGAGAGGAAATGATTTCAGCTCTAGGTGTCTCTGATTCTAAAGAATCTGCTACTGAATCTAGATCTCGACTTGGAGATTATGGGAATAGATGAAATATTGGGCGAAGTAATGGTTCTTTAACAAGATTAACATATGTTTCTATTGCTGAAAGCTTCAAGTGCTCATGCCTCTCGATAATAAATAGGTATACTCTCTCGAATCTTTGAACCATATGGAATGTCCATCCACACATATGATTCAAAAAACAAAGCCATTCACTCACCCAAACATCCTAATTCATATGCTATTTTTAGATTATCCCCTTTCTTGAAAGAAGAGAGAGCAAGGAATAACCTAAAGAAATCAAATTGCCTCCCTGTCAAAAGAGTAGATTTCAATTCTAAGTTTTTAGTTTCTTGCCCCGGTCCATGGAAACCTTACAAGCCAAACTCTCCCCCAACCAACTGTTATAGCCTCTCGCCCAATGAGGGTCTAAGCTCTCTCTAAATTATATATGCTTTCCACCCAAAGCAAGAAATCAATTTTCTTGACCTTTTATCCCTTGTTAGGCGTCCTTTCTCAAGTATGTGTTTCTGTGGTTGTATTTTTTAAGCACTGACCGTTGTTACGTTTGTGTAAGGAGCTAAGGAGTGCAGGTAGTAAAGAGAAAACATATATTTTCTACGTCATTTTTAGAGTACAGTAATGTTGGTCGTTGCTATCCCTATAGACCTAAAGAGCCTTACCCCAAGACATGAGGCACAACAATTCAGGAGCTACTTCAATCCGAGGGGGTATGTGACCAACACCATTTCTAAGGCTGCTCTCTATGGAGCAAGGCCAAAGCGGTGAATTTTTGAGAAACTTCTATACAGGTTGAATTACTTATTTCTAGAATTAAGAAATTGTTGTTTCAATTAATTTCATAATGAAAAGCAAGAAAAAATTGGAGCTCTATTCATTAGCGATTATTTTCTGAGAAATTTATTGACATCTTGAATTACTTATTGCTAGAACTACAAAATTTTGTTTAAATTAATTTCAGAATTGTACCTTTAAGTGCAACTGGTTCGGGTCGTCATTCCTGGCTTTGCTTCTGGGATCTGATGTGAATTGAATACAAATGAACATGTCTCACTTAAAATAGAATTGAATAAGTGGTTGCTTAGGAGCAACATTCAAATAACCACATTGAAATTCAATTTACCACCACCTGTCCATTCCACGGGTCCACTCCCACTTGTCCATGGGTGGAGGTGAACTTTATAATATAATCATTGCACATGAAATATTAAATAACATTAATGTCATTGAAATTTTAGTGGTGCAATGATAGCATTACTTCATTTGGAAAAAATTAAATTAAATATACAAGTTGTTATTAGAATTTATATTAAGATATTTCATACTCTTGCCTCGAGAAGAGGCCAAATAAGATGGCGAAATAAATTTTTCATTAAAAATAAAATACGATCTTCAAAGTTTTTAAAATTTGGTTAAAACAATGAAAGGACTATTAGTTTTTGTGCAAGGTTAATGGAAGAGCACATTAACCAATTACAATAGTCCCTGTAGCCTAGGTAGTAAATGGAAAATGTATATTATGTACGTCGTTTTCAAAGTACAATAATGTTGGATGTTGCTTTCCCTATTGGTCTAAAGGCCCTTACCCCAAGTCGTGAGGCACAAAAATTTAGTGGCTCCTTCAGTCCAAGGGAGTTTGTGACCAACACCAGTTCTGAGGCCACTCTCTACAGAGCGCGGCCAAAGTGACGAAGCTCAGAGCAACTTGTTAACAACTTTAATCACTTATTTCTAGAATGAAGAAATCGTTGTTTAAATTAATTTCAGAATTGCAGGAAAGGACAAATTGGAGCTCAATTCAATAACCATTATTTTCTGATAAATTTCTTTACAACTTGAATTACTTATTTCCAAAATTATTTATTGCCAAAACTAAGAAATTGTTGTTTAAATTAATTTTAGAATTGTACCTCTAGATGCAACTCGTTCAAGTTGTCCTTCCTGAATTTTCTTATGGGTTCTAATGCAAAGCGAATAAAATTGAACATGGCTCAAGAGAACTGAATATGAACTAAATAAGCAGTCGCTGAGGAGAAACATGCAAATAGTCACATTGAAATTCAATTTACATCCACTTCTCAATGTAGAACCACTTGTCCATTCCACGGGTCCACTCCCACTTCTCCATGGGTGAAGGTGAACTTTATAATATAGTCATTACATATGGAATATTAAATAACATTAAATTTCATTGAAATGTGAGTGATGTAATGCTAACATTACTTCACTTGGAAAAAAATTAAATTAAATATATGTTGTTATCAGAATTTATACTAAGATGTTTCTGACTCTTGCCTTGGGAAGAGGCCAAATAAGATGGTGTAATAAAAATTCATTAAAAATAAAATACGATCTTCAAGCTTTTGAAATATCATTTTCAAACTTTCCAAACCTTGCTTAAAACAAAGAAAGGACTATCATTTTTTGTGTGAGATTAATGGAAGCGCACATCAACCGATTACAATAGGCACTACAACCCAAGTAGTAAAGGGAAAATGTATATTATCTATATCATTTTCAAAGTATTGTAATGTCAGTTTTTGCTCTCCCTATTGGTCTAAAGGGCCTTAAGCGAAGTTGTGAGGTAGAATAATTCAAGATCTACTTCAGTCCAAGGGGTTATGTGACCAACACTAGTTCTGAGGCTGGTCTTTGCAGAGCGTGGCCAAAGTGGTAAAGGTTTGAGCAACGTCCTGACATGTTGAATTACTTATTTCTAGAATTAAGAAATCATTGTTTAAATTAATTTTAGAATTACAGGCAAGAAAAAATTAGAGCTCTAGAAACTTAACAACTTAACAAATTGAATTACTTATTGCCAAATTATTTATTTCCAAAACTAAGAAATTGTTTCTTAAATTAATTTTAGAATCGTACCTCTAGGCACAACTAGTTTGGGTTGTACTTCCTGACTTTTCTTCTAGGATCTATTGCAAAGGGAATACAATTGAACATGGCTCACTAAAAAGAGAACTCAATAAGCGATCAGCTATTAGCAACATGCACATAGCCACATTGAAATTCAATTTACAACGACTTGTTAATGTACAACCACTTGTTGTTATGAAACCAGCTTACAAAAAGATAGAAAAGAGAGTTCAACACCTTAGAAATCAACCTCTTTGAGGGGGCAACCTCCTTTACATTACAAAAATGAGCAATTATTGGATGATACAAATGATAAAACCTCCTTTCTATATATAAGAGTATAAGGGGTCACAATATAATCAAAGCCAAAATAACAATAATAATGTAAGGGCACAACAATAACAATAGTGTGCTTCTATGGGGCATAGTAATAACAATATGGGGATAATAGAGGAACAATAATAACAATAGGGGATACAATGACAATAGTAATGGGGGAATCAATATTATTATAGGGACCTGACATGCCCCTCTCCTTCAAAAAAGTGTTTTCCTCAACGCTTGAGTAGTTCTGGATGCTTTTGTATAAAATTCTCATCCTCCCATGTGGAATCTTCAGCGGGTAAGTTCTTCCACTTTATGAGATACTCCAAAATTGATTGATTTTGTACCTGTTGAGTTCTTGTTTCTGTGACTGATTCAGGTTCCAATATGATTTTTCCTTCCTTGTCAAGTTCTGGAAATATTCTTTGAACTGGGAGCTTGTCACCTATAACCTTCTTTAACCATGAAACATGGAAAATTGGGTGTGCTCGCGAAGTTGCAGGAAGCTCCAATTTGTGTGCCATAGTACCAATCTTTTGCAACAACTTGTATGGACCATAATACTTTGGTGATAATTTATCATCCTTCTTAGCGTGCTTGAGGGACATTTGTTTATATGGTTATAGTCGTAGGAATTCCTAGTCACCTACATCAAAACTTCTTTCGCAGTGATGATGATCTGCCTATTGTTTCAGTCTATTTTGCACCAAAGTGAGGCTATCCTTTAAGAGTTGGAGAACTTATTGTTGATGCTTGATGTGATCTTCCACTGCTTGAACCTTAGAATTTTCTCTTAAATATGATATTATGGATGGTGGATGATATCCATAAAGTTCCATAAATGGGGTCACTTTTGCTACAGTATGGAAGGAAGTGTTATACCACCATTCAGTCAGAGGTAACCGTTTCACCCATTGTGTGTGCTTATCATAGACAAAGAAACGAAAATATCCTTCCAAACATTTGTTTACTATCTCAGTTTGCCCATCAGATTAAGGATGATAATATGAGCTACGAGCTAACTGAGTACCACGACAAGAAAAAAATTATGTCCAAAAATTTCCAGTGAAAGTAGGATCTCTGTCGCTTACAATAACCATGTAGCTTTTGAATTGTTTCCATAAATGCACTAGAAATTGTATTGACTTTAAATGGATGAGATAATTCACAAAAGTGTGCATACCTGGTAAGTCTGTTAGCTACCACCATGATGAAACTCTTTACTTAGGACTTGTGTAAACCTGTGATAAAATACATTGAAACCTCCTCCCAACATTGTCTTGGAATGGATAAAGGTTGTAATAGACCTCGGTTCTTAATTTTTTCAACTTTACTTTGTTGGCAAATCAAACATTTCGCCACAAACTTTTGAATATTTGATTTAAGGCCATCCCAAAAAAATCCCTTCTTAACCCTGTGGTATGTTTTTAAAAATCCTAAGTGCCCTCCTGAGGGAGAAGTGTGCAATTCCATAATAATCTTTTGTTTGAGTTTGGAATTCTTACCCAGGTATAAGCAACCTTTGTACCATAATGAATAATTTTTCCAGCTAAATGTATCTGATGTATTGGGATCTTGTTGTATCTTTTGAATGAGTGCCCACACTTCTTTGTCATTCTTAAATTCATCCCTTGCTTCATTTATCCAATCTAGTTGGATAATAGAAATGGCACAAAGAAATGCTTCCACATCCTCATCCTTTCTTAAGACTGCATCTGCCACAAAATTTTTCTTCCCTTTTTTGTAGATGATTTCAAAGTCATAACTCAACATCTTTGTGACCCATTTTTATTTCTCTTCTGAAGATAATCTTTCTTCTAAAAAATATTTAAGACTATCATGATCCATTTTACCTTGAAGTGTCTTCCCATTAGGTAGGGTCACCATTTCTTAAGTGCATGCAGTATTGCCAACATTTCCTTCTCATAAATAGCTTTGTGTATATATTTTCCTTTTATTGGATGACTTTCGAAAGCAATGGGTCTTTCTTCTTGCATTAAAATAACACCAATTCCATTTCATGAGGCATCACATTCCACAATTAAGGTTTTTGTGAAGTCCAGCATAGCTAAGACCGCTGCTTGGCACATTGCCTTTTTAAGATGTTCAAAGGCTTTTGTTGCTACTGGAGTCCATGAAAATGCATCTTCCTTCAATAATGTTGTTAGAGGTGCTTTTATTCTCCCATAATTCTTAACAAACTTGTGATAATATCATGTCAACCCGAGAAATCCTCGCCAATGATTTATTGATGTGGGGATTTTCCATTCCTTAATGGATTTAATTTTGATAGGGTCTACCTTAACACCTTCATGAGATACAATATGACCCAGATATTCCACCTCTTGTACTCTAACGAAACATTTGGACCTTTTTTCATATAATTGTTTCTCCTCCAATAGTTTGAGCACCCTGTCAACATGTTGAACATGATCCTTCCAAGACTTGCTGTAGATTAGTATATCATAAAAAAATACTAACACAAATTTTCTAAGGGTGGGTTTGAAAATGGAATTCATTAAACCTTGAAATCTAGATGGTGCATTGGTAAGGCCAAAAGGAATGAGAAAAAAATCATAATGACCCTCGTGAGTTCTAAATTCTATTTTCATATTGTCTTCAGTCTTCATTCTAATTTGATGATATCCTAAACGAATATCCAACTCGGTGAAGTAAATTTATCCATGCAATTCATCCAATAATTCATCAATGACAGGAATGGAAATTTATCTTTAATAGTGAGCTTGTTGAGTTCCCTATAATTCGAATACATGCTCCATGGCCCATCCTTCTTGTGTACCAATACTACTGGAGTAGAGAAACAACTTTGACTAGGTTGAATTATACCAGCCTCTAACATTTAATTTCACTCTTTTGGGCATAGGGATATATGTAAGGCCTGATGTTTGGAGGAACACTTCCTAGAATCAAATGAATAAAATGATCATGATCACGAATAGGTGGGAGGTCTTTGGGAGTCTCAAATACATTGGAATAATTGTCCAAGACTTTTTGGAGATCTAGAGAAATAGATGATTTCGATGTGGGAACCTCTAGTGAACATAATTGTGTAATTATGCCTCATTGTTATTTCTTTAGAAATTTTTTCTTTCTATTAGAGTTGATTATCTTTCTCGATTTCCCTGTGACACCCCTTAAGTCAACTTCCTTCCTTCCAAAGAAAATTTCATGAAAAGTTCTTCAAAATTAAGAGCTATTGTTCCTGAGGATTCTAGCCATTGGACTCGTAGTACAACATCAACAACACCCATTGGAATGGAAAGAATTGGGCTATTAAATACATATTCTCCCTTGGATAGCTTGATATTATTGCACTTTTTAGAGCAATTTATGGTTCCTCCACTTGCAACCATCACTTGACACTCTAGTGATGGATATAGGAAGCAATTCAATTCCTTGGCTATCTTACAATGAATAAAACTATAGGTACTTCCTGAATCAATCAACACTATTGCCTTTTTCTTCTTGATATGTCCTCCTATCTTGATAGTTTGAGGAGCGGTAATTCCGGCCAATGTATTGCAGGATATGGTCGAGTTTATTTATTCTTTCTCTAGGGTTTGTTCCTGGCGTATATCCTCTTCTTTTAATGTTTCTTGTTCCTTTTCTTCCTCCTCTTCACAAGCTATGTAAAATAATTTCTTCTCAGCACACTTATGACCTTTAGTGTTTTTCTATCACAACTGTAACAAAGCCCTTTTTCTCTTTTTTCTTCCAATTTTTGTGGTGTAAACCTTTTAGGTTGTGGAAGGCTAGGGGAAACAAAACTTCCATATTGATATTTGTGAGTGGTAGGCTTTATTTGTTTCCATAATTTGTCTTTCCATTTTTCTTGCCAACTTGAATGCCTTCTCCAGTGAATCAGGTTCCAAAAGGCTAACCTCATGTTGGATGTTATCCTTTAAAGTCCCTATGAACACATCCATCCTATTCTCCTTTAGAATATCTTTTACCCTTATATTCAATTTATTTATGTCCTCAATGTGATCCATCATTGAACCCTTTTGTTTGAGATTTATCAATTAGGTAAAAAAGTTTTTCTTTTTGTATCCTCATAATCTATTATCGTTTTTTCCATATAAATTTCCCAAGTGACAATTTGTTTACGAGAGAAAAGCCATCGATACCATACAAACTGATTTGGTTCCAAATCTAAAGTTGCAATACATACATTTTGTGTGTTTTTCACATTATGGAGATCAGAGCATTGCTCCATTTGTAGTATCCATGTTACGGGATCCTTTCTATCACTTCCTCATATCAATATTTGGAACATGGTGGGTCTTCAATCCACTATTAAAGCCTATGAAATCATGATTAACATTTATATTTTTCTCATCATGAGTTTTCTCTATCACCTTTTCATAATTAGGAAGCCTTTCCTGTAGGAACTTTGTCAAACATTCCTTCCAACCTTCCATGTCCTTCTTCAAATCTTCAATATTGTATTTCATACCATCCATCTTAGCTTCCATGTTTTTTTTTAAAACATCCATCTTATCTTCCATGCCTTTCTTTAAAACATCCTTCTTAGCTTTTGTTACTTTTTGTGAGAGTGAAAGTTGTTGCACTTAATTTTGATATATCATGTTGCATTTCTCCCTCTTCTTCGTTAGTCATTCTAGAGATTTCAGTTTGCTTACTAGGTGTTTCCATTTTCTTTCTTCGGGGCATAAATAAATGATAATTATTCTTCACTATGCCCTTTCAATTCCTTCAAACTATTTTTTCAAACCAAAATTATGCAAAATTTAAAAAATAACTGCACACCTTTTTTCACTTTGTAGGAGCTCAATATTGAATCTGATGTATCTCTGAAATTTCAGATATCCAAGGTCAAAAATAGAGAACTTTGGTATCCCTCTGAGTCTTCTTTCCAACATCACCAATCTAATCGAAACTGGATTCTCCAAGGAAGTGTTATGACCAATCTCCCACACTAACTTGATTATACAGGTTTTCAGTAGAGCGAACTTGTATGAAGTGCCACATGTCACTGTTTCAACCTTAGAACCTAAAAAATATGCATAAAAACCTATAGTCCATCCTCTTTCTGTAACGTCTTACTAAATTTCAATCTGATACTTAATGAAAAAGTTATGACAATTTTCTCAAGGTCACCTGTTTGGAATGTAATTCGGGAGCATGCAAAAACCCTAAATTTCGTGGATCATATCTCCAAAACTGTAGCAAGAAAAGATCTAAAATTTGGACCCGATAATCATCCAAATTTACTCTCAAATGGGTTTTTATTTTTAGCTTCTGAAACATTGCAGAAATAAAGTTATAGTAAAAATTCCACTATGACCTGTTTTGGAGCAGTGAAATCTAGAATCCAAAGCTTTGATACCAAATGTTATGAAACCAATTCATAAAAAGATAGAAAAGGAAGACAAACATCTTAGAAATCAGCCTCTTCGAGGGGGAAACCTTCGTTACTTTTCATAAATGAGAAATTCTTGGATGATACAAATGCAAAAACCTCCTTTCTATATATAAGAGTCTAAGGGGTCACAATATAATCGAAGACGACATAACAATAATAATATAAGGGCACAACAACAACAATATTGGGCTTCTATGGGGCATAATAACTAGCATTTGCACCTAATGTTGCAAAGAAAACGCCGTAAGGCAAGCCAATAGAAAATGAACTAGTAGCTTGATGTGTCTTGTAAAATCAACAACATTATAATGTTTCAAAAATGATATATTTACAATGTTCAAGATCATTTAGTCAACATTTATTACCATGAAAAATAACAATATAAAGGCCTAGAAAATAGGCTTTTGATCACCCTATGAGTACACAAATAATAATGTTGAAGGTACATTTGAGATAATTTCACAAAATGGCTACTGAAGATGCAATATCCACTTGCAAAAATTAAATTAACCTGAATAAGCATAGAGGAAGAGTGGGTTATGTAGATGGAAAAATTAAGAAGAAGCCCAAGATCATAAAATGAAGGAGAAATAAACTTCAAATAACAATGTTAAATTGACCCTGATTTTCTGAATACAACCATGACCATGAACAACAATGGTGTGATACACTCCATTCCTAGATCTCAACTATAATATTCTATACAGAACGTTTGTGCCCATTTTCACTGAAGAAAAAACCATTACATATAATAAGGTGACAATAAGACAAAGATATGATAGATATGAAATGGGAAATAACCAATAATTGGTGACAAGACTAAAATAGCTATGATACTAAATTTGACAAATAAACTTCTAATTATAATAACAGTTCAATGAATGGAAAAGTAGCTCTACAAAATCTAGAAATAGATGTTGACTTATGAACTTCCATTTAATAAAAATATCCTATTTACGTTAAGAACTTGTAAAAGTACGGAATCAAGTTGTAGGTGGAAATTACATGCATTGCTTCCCCCTCCTTATCACTAGATTTTGGGCCTTTCATTGGTCCTTCTTCACCAAAAATCTTTCCCTCATCCATAGCAATTTTCTGATTTGTTTCTTTCTTTGTTCTCACATTAGCCTTTGCTAATAGATACAAAACAACCATTGGCATTTTTACTGTAGAATTTTTTTTTGGAGGTGTTGTAGGATGAGGATACTCAAATAATGAGGGTGTGGCGTGTGAAAGAACCTTAAATTTTGGCTAAAGAACCTTTGTGCCCATTTTCGTTGAAGAAAAAACCATTACATATAATAAGGCGGCAATAAGACAAAGATATCATAGATATGAAATGGGAAATAAGCAATAGGTTGTGACAAGACTTAAATAGCTATGATATGAAATTTGACAAATAACCTTCTAACTATAATAACAGGTCAATTAAAGTTAAAGAATCTCTACAACAGGTAGAAAGAGATGTTGACTTGTGAACAACCATTTAATAAAAAATTACCATTTATGTTAAGAACTTGTAAAAATATGGAATCAAGTTGCAGTGGAAATTACCTGCGTTGCTGCCCCTCCTTATCACTAGATTTTGGGCCACTTTTTTTGGATTTTTACCCCGACAAACTTCATGTCCATTTGAATCTGTTCAAAAAATGCAAAAATACAGAAGATGATCTAAACATGGTACTATCATTTAATATTCGGTGTGCACCCTGCATTTAATTTCAGTCTCCTTTTATAGTATGGGTATTAACCTATTTGTGATAACATAGTTTCTTGAGCTCTCCCAACCACGTTTTAAATTTATTTCTTTTGTTTCCAAGCACGCATCTTGCTACCTGAGTTGTCTCATCTTCGTGGGATTTCCCAACTGTTTATTGAAAAAAGTACGCATGGCACAAAATTCTGGAGCAACTTTAAGAAGATATTTCATAACAGTAACATTATTACTTCAAAACGAATGTCTGTCAGTAGTTAGTGGCTCCTGAGATTTATTATATTTGACATGAAATACATCTACGATGTACAATAAGAATTCAAAAGGCTAGAATACCAACACTATGCGAGCCCTATTATGACCAGCGTTTGCAACAAATCTTTAGGGCACCTCGTAAAAGTAACAAAATTTGATCTCTATTATAGTAAGATTAGAGGATTAATTTCCTTGATAATTTGATTGGTCTTAGCTGAGAACCATGGATGAATTCCAATCTAAAATCAGGATTTGAAGTGATAAGCACAAAAAGATGAAATTTTAAATGTTGACAATTTAGAAAACTGCAAATCGATTTGGATAAACATATATTCTATATAATGAAAGCGATTTAACAATGGTAGTTCCCTTTTAGCATATTATATATAACACTTATATTTCATCTTCGGTAGTTCCCTTTTAGCACATTATATATAACACCTACATTTCATCTTTGTCATATCCTCGTCGGTCCTGGGTCAGTGGTCATTCAATACACTTCTTCAAGTATAACGATAAGTATTCTCTTACATTGAGAATGTCTGAAGATCGTTTGAGACGAAACGGTAATGGATCTCGCAATTATCAAAACATTCCTTTTTCTCCATCTTGGAATGATCATGAAAAGAAGTGGATGGAAATGGAGGGCACGACCCCTCTTTTCCATTGTTCATAATCTGCATAAATGGAAAGGAAATCGCCACAAATAAGAACCAGATATGAGATAAATAAAAAAAACACTATCTCTTGTGGACTAAGACGTGTACCCACGTCACAAGTTGCCTCAAAATCAATCACAACGAAGTACTGAAAATCTTGGAGTTGAAGTTCCTGGGCATTACCTTGAGGATGCAGTTTGAAAGGTAGTTGCAGTTCTGGGGCATTTCCTTGAGGTTGCAGTTTAAAAGGTACATTCTGAAGACTGCTTCCTGGTGGCACCATGTAGTCCCAATTCCTTTGACTAATAAGTCCCTGCTTCAATGTATGTGTTGGGTACGTATGAAAACTGAAAGCTTGTGGAAAGTACACAAGGGCATCTGGTACACTCATAGACATTGCCTTTATATAACCTTCATTGAAAGGTAGTACATATCCATGGGGATTTAGTACACTGTCAAAATCTGGTATGCCACATGAAAACAAATCTTTCTCACTCTTTATTGCTATGAAAACTCCAACAGTGCCATAAAAGTTAAAACCTGCAATTCTATTTGGTGACCACATTATAGGAACCTCGTGGTTCCTTATAATTTGTTCTGCATTATCATGGAGAAAAAGTTAGAACACATCAGCCAGAAAAACAATTATTTAATACTGTATATTCCTAAGTCTAACCTAGTGACCTATCATATCTTTATGTTTAGGCTTGTAGATGGGAGTTTGGGTATCACATCCTTTTGATTTTTGTTAGTCTGCTTCTGTGGGCTGTTTTGCATTCTCAACTTTGGATTTTGAAGGTGTTTTTTTGGCAATTCTGGCTTTCCTCAAAGTGGTACTCGGTCTGGCAATTAGAGAACTTTGGGCTTGTCTCTTACTCAAGCCTGGAAGACTTTGACTTATCCTTTTATATTTGTTTGCTGAAGGGATTCCTTTTGGATGTTTGCCATGTATACTCCATTAGGGCAATTCTGGGAGCTTTGGGATATGGATTACCAGGAAGTTCCGTAAATGCACAAAGTTCTGTGAAGGCATGAAGACTTTATTAATAGCAATAGGACATCTATATTCTTGGTAACATCTAAGGCCCATGAAAAATGAGCACCAATGAATTAGAATAAAATGGCTATTAGATAAAAATAAAAACAATACAACGCCAGAATCTCACAAAAGAAATAATAAAAATAATTTGACTCTTGCAATACTTGCCAACTTTTGTTTGCCATTTTGACTGTAAATGAAGATTATAGAAGTGCTCAGAACCACTTATGTTGCATGCTTCAAGACATCCTAAATTAAAACCTAGGTTAACAAAGAAAATCCTCCATAGGCTGCATACATATGATAAGTCAGTGCTCCAAGTACTCTGGATGTAACAAATTTAAGGATGTTCAATTTGAACTGGTGATTTTTGGCAAATTTTTAAAGTCGTGAGTGATCTAATTATAAATTACAATTTACTTGCATCAAAGCAAAGCAAACAAATTAAACAAAACTGAAAACCTGCAGCATTGTACATTGGATGCAAAGAGGTACACCTTAAAAATCAAATAACTACAAAGCTTTAAACAGTCTACAGTAAAATGGCATGCATCTTAAGCTCCACTAGCCAGAGCTAGCCACAGACTTGACAATCCATAGATTCAACCTACTATTGCAGAAGAGCTCAAATGCTATTATCTGTTGTTATCTACGAAGAGATATCTACAAATCAAGCGTGTACTTTCATCTCTATAGCAATATTAAGATTTGAAATAATTGAAGATAATGTACATGTGATGTTGAACTCTGCAAGAGACGACCAGATAAGAGAAAAACGCTTAATAAAGTGAGATGTGAAGACTATACAGAGTTTGCTTTGCTTCTCTGCCAAGCAAGTTGCCATCTACATGAAAGATGTCTTGCAATATCAGAGAACATGTTTAGACGGTTTAGACACGGAATATATACAGTGTAACCGGATATACTTTTAGATCCCTTATAGATTGGAGTTAAAGGGGAGATAAATTCTTCGTAAAACTGTGATTGCTTTAGTCCTCGTGTAGATGTTCAGGGATTTCCGTGGATGCTAATAAAATTTCATTTCAGATAAATGTCCACCTTACCACCCATCACCTTTCAAGTAAAGAAGGCATGGATCCAATCAGCTTAATTGACATGACAAAATTGTAATAGAGTTATAAACCTATTTCCAGTCACCAATTCCTTTAAGGGCAAATAACGTCTTCAGTAGAAACACTCCTCTTGACTCTTGATATGGATACTAGGATTCATCTTTGTCATATCCTCGTCGGTCCTGGGTCAGTGGTCATTCAATACACTTCTTCAAGTATAACGATAAGTATTCTCTTACATTGAGAATGTCTGAAGATCGTTTGAGACGAAACAGTAATGGATCTTGCAATTATCAAAACATTCCTTTTTCTCCATCTTGGAATGATCATGAAAAGAAGTGGATGGAAATGGAGGGCGCGACCCCTCTTTTCCATTGTTCATAATCTGCATAAATGGAAAGGAAATCGCCACAAATAAGAACCAGATATGAGATAAATAAAAAAACACTATCTCTTGTGGACTAAGACATGTACCCACGTCACAAGTTGCCTAAAAATCAATCACAACGAAGTACTAAAAATCTTGGAGTTGAAGTTCCTAGGCATTCCCTTGAGGATGCAGTTTGAAAGGTAGTTGCAGTTCCGGGGCATTCCCTTGAGGTTGCAGTTTAAAAGGTACATTCTGAAGACTGCTTCCTGGTGGCACCATGTAGTCCCAATTCCTTTGACTAATAAGTCCTTGCTTCAATGTATGTGTTGGGTACGTATGAAAACTGAAAGCTTGTGGAAAGTACACAAGGGCATCTGGTACACTCATAGACATTGCCTTTATATAACCTTCATTGAAAGGTAGTACATATCCATGGGGATTTAGTACACTGTCAAAATCTGGTATGCCACATGATAACAAATCTCTCTCACTCTTTATTGCTATGCAAACTCCAACAGTGCCATAAAAGTTAAAACCTGCAATTCTATTTGGTGACCACATTATAGGAACCTCATGGTTCCTTATAATTTGTTCTGCATTATCATGTAGAAAAAGTTAGAACACATCAGCCAGAAAAACAATTATTTAATACTGTATATTCCTAAGTCTAACCTAGTGACCTATCATATCTTTATGTTTAGGCTTGTAGATGGGAGTTTGGGTATCACATCCTTTTGATTTTTGTTAGTCTGCTTCTGTGGGCTGTTTTACATTCTCAACTTTGGATTTTGAAGGTGTTTTTTGGGCAATTCTGGCTTTCCTCAGAGTGGTACTCGGTCTGGCAATTAGAGAAATTTGGGCTTGTCTCTTACTCAAGCCTGGAAGACTTTGACTTATCCTTTTATATTTGTTTGCTCAAGGGATTCCTTTTGGATGTTTGCCATGTATACTCCATTAGGGCAATTCTGGGAGCTTTGGGATATGGATTACCAGGAAGTTCTGTAAATGCACAAAGTTTTGTGAAGGCATGAAGACTTCATTAACAGCAATAGGACATCTATATTCTTGGTAACATCTAAGGCCCATGAAAAATGAGCACCAATGAATTAGAATAAAATGGCTATTAGATAAAAATAAAAACAATACAACCCAGAATCTCACAAAAGAAATAATAAAAAGAATTTGACTCTTGCAATACTTGCCAACTTCTGTTTGCCATTTTGACTGTAAATGAAGATTATAGAAATGCTCAGAACCACTTATGTTGCATGCTTCAAGACATCCTAAATTAAAACCTAGGTTAACAAAGAAAATCCTCCATAAGCTGCATACATATGATAAGTCAGTGCTCCAAGTACTCTGGATGTAACAAATTTAAGGATGTTCAATTTGAACTGGTGATTTTTGGCAAATTTTTAAAGTCGTGAGTGATCTAATTATAAATTACAATTTACTTGCATCAAAGCAAAGGAAACAAATTAAACAAAACTGAAAACCTGCAGCATTGTACATTGGATGCAAAGAGGTACACCTTAAAAATCAAATAACTACAAAGCTTTAAATAGTCTACAGTAAAACGGCATGCATCTTAAGCTCCACTAGCCAACCTACTATTGCAGAAGAGCTCAAATGCTATTATCTGTTGTTATCTACGAAGAGATATCTACAAATCTAGCGTGTACTTTCATCTCTATAGCAATATTAAGATTTGAAATACACCTATGCCTGTTCACTTTAATTCCACTCAATGCCAGTATTGTGTCACCTTAGCGAATAGATCCAGTTAGATGTGTATGTATTTCTAATATTTTGTCAATGCTTGCACTAGTAGTACTTATTTGGATTAACAAACTGTTATTGGACTTTATAAAATATTATTTTTTTTCCATGAAGACAACATATGATGGTATGTATACAACAGTTACATTGTATCAAGAAAATCCAGCACAAAAGATTTGAAGAACAAGAGCTAACATGGTTTTACTAGCACTTCAGCAAATGGGAGGTGGGTTCTGCAGTTGATGACTGAGCTAGTCCCCTTTACTGTTTTGTTATGTTTATGCAAATCATCAATTGCATTTACATATCAGTGATTTGATCTCTTCCTTTCCGTTAAAGTTAAACTTTAAATAATAAAAATCCATGTTTTCAAGAGATGGACTGTGTAGATGCTAATATGACATCTAGATCACAGTTAATAAACATAGGACACAGACATACATTGAGTTTAAGAGGTCAGGGCAGTTGTAGCAAATCAGATTTAGAAGCTACGACAACTCCTTGACAAACATAGGAAACTGAAATGATTTGAGAAGATATGACATGGGAGTGATGATGCTGGGAGAGCTTTGTTTGATTAAAAGAATGTACCTATTCTTATGGGTCTTATAACGGGAAGGATTATGAATTTCGTGATCGTTATAGGGAGGTGTTGATGATCGTGATCGAGGTGAAAAGTGTGATTATTGAGATCGGGATTCAGACCTCGATGATTCATATTCTGATCTTGATCCAGTCGACTCTGTTGATTCAGTAGATCCGGTTGAACGAGCAGAACTAACAGCACCAAAAGCAAGGGTAGTGGGAAGGGAGTAAGTGCGAGAGGCAACGGAGGCAAAGGCACCTGAAGAAGCAGCAGTGCTATCAGCAAAAACATATAGCAGTTTAGCCCTGTATCCTATAGTCCTGTAAGCCGTTGATTCTGTACCCCCTGGAGCCGGAACTTCCGCTGGCTAAGGAGATGTCACTAAGCACGCTGGTCCTGTAGCATTTGGTCCCGTAGGGCGGGTCTCGATCCCTCAGACTCTTCCTTTCGATCGCTAAAATACCTATCACGATCTTGATCACGAAACTAATAATCTCTACCATGAGCATCAGACTATGGAGAAATACCGAAGCTAGCAGATGCGGAGCCGGGTGCAAAGCCAAAGCCGAATAGTGCCGGTAGTGCCGCTTGTCAGGTGCTGCTGATCGAACCAATCTACTAATGGTGGTGGATCATATGCTGCTACCTCTGCCTTTTCCAGTGATGGTGAACCAACTGGCTATGCCTTGACTACTGGTGCATCCGGCTCTCGATCCAGAGCTACTGGTTCAACAACTGCTATTGATGGTGGTAGTGGTGCTTCAATAACATCGTCAATAGCATTGCCAATATAAAAAGCTAGATCGACTGCTGGATCAATGGTTGGATCTGCGTATTAATCTGCTGCTGCTTTCTCTGCTACCGGTGTAGCACCTGGAATTGCAATTTAAGGATCTGAAACTACTCCGACCTCCCCTTAAAAGAATGAAACACTTACATATGATAGAGCTTGGCATGATCTTGTGTTATGTGACTTGTCTTGAATGGGACAAGACAGGCTTCTTGTGTTAATTTGACTTGTCTTGAATGGGACAAAACAGGCTTACTTTTCTAAAATTTTCAGTAAAATGCATAGGTTCTGCAAACCGTTAAAATTAAAAATTGAAATGTTTTTGTAGACAGTATACACGGTACTTGCCACAATATTTGGAGTGTATATATCTTTGGATCAATTTTCAGGGCTTTTGCGCAGTGCAGCTACCCCAGCTGCTAAATATAAAACCTTGGGCATTGGAGGTTTTCATTAGAAAGATAATATAGTTGCTAGATAGACAGCGACGACGTCGGTGGCACCAGGATGGGTTGTAGCAAAGGCGAAGGCACATCGATTTCTTATCAGTGCAAATAAGGTTTTTCACAAACCTCTCCTTGTATGAAAATGTCTTTCAATTCCATTAAATAGTAATCCGCCGCGGCAGCCCCTCCTTCAATGACAACCAATCCTCTTCAATTAAAGACCATCCGCCTCAGCAGCTCCTCCTCCAGTTAAAGCCAATCCTCTGCAGCTGGCAGAGATGAGCTATATAGATAGTTAGATAGGCAATTTATTTAATGAAATTCTCTGATCATTGTGATTTTATCATATCAAATTGTGAAAACAATGAGCAGGAAAGAAATATAACTCAGATTTTCAATCGGCTGCCGCAGCCCCTCCTTCAATGAGAGTCAATACTCTGCAATTAAATACAATCCGCCGCAGCAGCCCCTCCTCCAATTTAAGCCAATCGAACGGTTACATAGATGTAGGTTCCAGAGCTTACTGGAGATGAACAGGAGGATACAGGCAAAGACGTGCGAGGGATTAAGAAATGTAAAGGTTAAGAGGTACACAGATATGCTTTTACCAACACAGAGATATGATATCGCCCTAAATTGTGAGATATGGTGATTCTGTTGCCAACTGTGAGATATGGCGATTTGCATGCTTGCCAGATACCATATGCCATGCGCGGCCAAATGCCAGATGCTATGCGCGGGGAGGGGGAGGGATAATGAATCGAACCCCTCGAATCAAACGGCTAATATCAATTCCATCGTCTAACAACGAAATCAAGGGCGCAGGAAGGTACACAGTGGCACTAGAGGGGAGTTCTTCACAGAGGAACGCCTTACGGCGTAATAACAATATGGGGACAATAAGGGCACAATAATAAAAATAAGGGTTATAATGCAATAGTAATGGGGAATCACTAGTATTATAGGGACCTTACACTTGTCCATTCCACGGGTCCGCTCCCACTTTTCCATGGGTGAAGGTTAATTTTATAATATATTCATTTCACATGAAATATTAAATAACATTAAATGTCATTTAAATGTGAGCGAAGTAATGGTAGTGTTACTTCACTTGGAAAAAACTTAAATTAGATACATGCTTTTATCAGAATTTATACTAAGATATATCAGACTCTTGCCTCGGGAAGAGGCCAAATAATAGGGTGAAATAAAACTTTCATTAAAAATAATATACTATCTTCAAACTTTTGAAATATCATTTTCAAACTTTTTCGAACTTTGATTAAAGCAATGAAAATACCATCATTTTTTGTGCGAGGTTAATGGAAGAGCACGTATACCTATTACAATAATCCCTCCAGCCCTTTGGTTGGGGACTAATAAGGCGGTGATGTTTTAGAGATATGTAGCTAAGGTATTCAATTAACCTAAGTGATGATAAATTCTCTTTCCGTCCTTGAAAGATTCTAAATGATTGGAAAAAATATAACAACATAATATATATTTTTAATACCATATTTAATACTCTTAGTAACTTTTGAATATTCAAACTGCATAACCAATAAACATGCTTGCTATTCACTATAATTTATAATTATATAACCAAGTAACATTAAAGTAAATTACATTAAATATTTTAAATGATTTTTTTTTTGTTCATGAAAAAAGTTGTGGTTCTATTTATATATTTAAAATTACATACTCCATATATCACATCGTATTCTAAAGACTATATAGTTGCTACTAAACGTATTGTTTTACAATGTGTTGTTACTTATTCTTCTAAAGGAGATAGCAACTTGTATGTGCTTCCCAAAAAACGGAGAGATTTTTCTTCCTTTCAACTCATTTTCGGAAACAATTATCGATAGAAAAACATCCATAAAATGTTTCCAAAAGTTTTGATAACGGTTTTCGGTTTTTACTTAATAGATTTAGAAAAAGAAATACGAATATTAAAAAAAAAAAACTCATAGATTAAGGAAATATTTTCATTTGGATGATGGGTCGTGATGTAGATTTAAAATGTATATAAAAAAATTCATTGTGGCTATAATTCTGAAAGCTATTTCTTCAAATATTTTTTGTTGTTGCCTTTCTTTTTATTTCGTGAAACTTCACACGTCTCTCTATCCAAATCCAATGTAATCTTTCATGGAGAACATGTGTATGTGATAAAAGGAATTCTAAATGAAATATGACACGAGTTGTTGAATTTTTTGAGTCAAGCTTGTGTTTTTACACTACCAACCTTATTTATCCAAATTCTAGGAACATCTATATAAGGATAGAAATTTTTTTGGGAGATTACAATCTAAATTATGTTTCAAGTTTAAAGAAGTTCTAACTTTATAACTAATAGATATTAAAATCAATAAAACTAAATATTTTTCTCATAGGTATATATATATATGAAATTTAGATGGAAGGAGATTCGTTGACCTTTTTTTTTCAATTAAGGGTGTAGATTGATTCTAGAATATGTTTCTTCTTAATGTTTATCAATGGTCGTAGTGTCTTTTTTTTTAATTGAGGGCCTAGATTGATTCTACCATATGTTTCTTCTTAGTTGGATCCCCACCTGCAAATTTCCTAAAGATTTGGGATTATTCCAATTCTAATAAGTTCATCATCATTATTTATAACATTCGTTTATATATAAGAAAATTGTATTTAGAAAAATGGTCCATTAATTTTATTAAATTTAAAAAATTAGATTCGTGCCATGTGGCTGCCCACCCACCAATTTCCAAGGGATTTGAGATTATCCCAATTCTAATAAGTCCATCCATGTTGATTCAAATTCTAACAATTTCATCATTATTGTTTATAACATTCATTTATATATAAGCAAATTTTATTTATCAAAATGATCCATTACCTTTAATAAATTTAAAAGTTATATTCATGTCACATGGCTCCCCACACACCAATTTCCTAGGGATTTGAGATTATTCCAATTCTCATAAGTTCTTCCATATTGAGATAATTCTAATTCTAATAAGTTACTCATTATTATTTATAGCATTCATTTATATATAATCAAATTTTATTTATAAAAATGGTCCATTACTTTTAATAAATTAAGAAAATTATATTCGTGCCACATGGCTCCCCACCCAGCAATTTCATAGGGATTTGAGATTATTCGAATTATAATAAGTTCCCCCATTCTATTAAGTTGCTCATTATTATTTATAACATTTATTTATATATAAGGACTTTTTTTTTTTAACAAAATGGTCCATTACTTTTATTAAATTTAAAAATATATATTCATTCTAACTCGCTCCTCACCCACCAATTTCCTAGGGATTTGAGATTATTCCAATTCTAATAGGTTCATATATGTTGAGATTATTCCAATTCTAATAAGTTCCTCAATATTATTTATAACATTAATTTATATATAAGAAAATTTTATTTAGCAAAATGGCCATTACTTTTAATATATTTAAAAAATTATATTCATGCCACATTGCTCCCTACCCATAAATTTCCTAAGGGTTTGATACTATTATAATTCTAATAAGTTCCTCCATGTTGAGATTATTCCAATTCTAGTAAGTTCCTCCTTATTATTTATAACATTCATTTATATATAAGAAAAATTTATCTAGCAGAATGGTCCATTACTTTTAATAAATTAAAAAAAATAGATTAGTGTGACATGTCTCCCCATCCACCAATTTCCTATGTATTTGAGATTATTCCAATTCTAATAAGTTCCTCCATGATACGTTCCTCATTACTATTTATAAAAATCATCTATATATAAGAAAATATCTAACAAGGTATTTTCTTATGTCTTCACTATAATGCAAATAGATTCCATCCATTCTGGTGTTAAGATTCCACTCATTGTGTTCGAAGATCATATTGTCTACTCTAATCTTCTCCTCGCTCTAGAATAATGTGGGCTACAAGTTATGACTGCTACATCTTCCTCTATTAATAATAAATTTCTCCATACCATATATAACAAGGTATTTTCCTAGATACCCCTCACTGTGTTTGAAGATCATATTGCCTACTCCAATCTTCTTCTCATGCTAGAAGAATGTGGGCTACAAGTTGTGACTACTACATCTTCTTCGATTAATAATAAAGTTTTCAATACCATATATAAAAAGGTATTTTCCTATAATCATGGCACCAACTTAATTCCCTATCTGCTTTAATAGTATCTAAACATACAAATATTTGTACACTACCACAAGTGTCTCATAGTAGAAAATTCAATATGGACCACCTCTGTGAGATGTTTGGGAATTTGATATTGGATCATGAGTATTACTTACGGGACCTTGACTCTCAATAGGAATATGTGTCACCACACAAATGATGAGTACAAATCTCCACAAGATCAATTATATGTCTGATATAAATTTAGTAACTGAGTGTGGTTTAGATGTTAATGATGTGAAGGAGAATTCTATGGAAGATTGATTTACTTTTCAAATAAAAATTATAAAATTAGCTCAACTATGAATTTGGTTTGTCCTAGGTTTTCAGTGTAGGATTAGTGTAAAAATAGGTAAAATACCATGAAGGAATTATTAGCAATCATTCAATAACAAATTTTCAAATTGCAAGCCGATCTTATTACTTTTTTCTTTAAAGAACAGTGTTGATCTATTTTAATCACAAATCTAAGAAGTGTTTAGAGTAATATAATTTCTTCTTGTGTGATTTTTTTTTAAATGCAAAATTAAAAAAAAAATGTTTGCATCTGAAAGGTACAATTGACAAAAAATAAATATAGCCCAATTATAAAATAATAATATTACTTGAAATGGTTAAAAATGTTTTAACCATGGAAATTTATTTCTTTTCATTGTACATATTAGTTGAAATTGAAATATTTTACTTAATTTGGCATTGAAATGTTTTTCTTATGAAGTACATTGTTTATATTAATAAGTTCAATGATAAGTTACTCCATGATTAATAAATTTAGAAATTTAGAAATTATGGTTGATGTTTTGAAATGTATTTATATTTTTAAAATTTGAAATTCTTTATATTGTAAAGTGATTATAAGTAAAATAGATGAAGTAAAAATAGATTTTTTTTTTAATAATTTAATTACCAATTTTTGAAATATATCATACACTAAAAAATTGTAGATTTACAAATTTAAATTTCCATCAATAATGTTTCACATGATATATTTTTTTAAATGTGATATATTCAAATGAAACTATAGTAAATGAATTTAGGACTTTACAAATGCTTCCTTTGTTTCATTTTATTTTGTATGAATTTATTTTTGAAAAAATCCTTCTCTATTATTCATTTGTTTTTTAAAATTTTTAATATATTTTGATTTTTTTTTAATTAAAAAAGTCTATAAAATAGTAACTTATAGGGTTTATTAATCTAAGGTTTCATATTCCTAGGGTATAATATCATTCATAGGATTTGTAATATTAAGCTTTAGGTTTAATATAAATCCATTGGGTTTATAATCATGGTCAACCATGGTCCAACCTCACATTGCAATAAATATTTTCTCAATATCAAAATCAACCAATGTCACATTGTGACAAGCATTGTCTCAATATGAAAATCAACGATGGTCAACCATGATCCAACATCATATTGCGACAAAATTTGTCTCAACCATGATCAAACATGGCCAATCATGATCAAACATGGTAAATAAATATGGTCAACCATGGTGACATTGTGACAAAACTTGTCTCTTGGTCCAATGTCACATTGTCACAACGATGGTCATCCATGGTCACCATGGTCCAACATTGCATTGTGACACAGATTGTCTCAAAATGGAGATCAACCATGGTCAATGATGTTTAGACATTTTCCAACGTCTCATTATGACAAGCATTGTCTCAATATAAAAGTCAATAATGGTCAACCATATTCCAATTTCACATTGTGATAAATATTTATCTTAGGGTTTATATCCTTGGGTTTAGAATATTTATCCCTTGGGTTTAATATTATTCACTTTGGTTTATATTATCAATTCATTGGGTTTTTAATCCCTTGGGTTTAATATTATTCCCTTGGGTTTGTAATACCTTTGGGTTTTAGAATTAATCCCTTGGGCTTATTATTCCCTTCATTTTATAATATCAATACTTCAAGTTTATTTGGTTCATATTCCCAGGGTATAATATTATTCATAGGGTTTACAATATTAATTATAGGGATTAATATAAATCGCTTCAGTTTACAATCATGGTCATCCCACGGTCATCCATGGTCAATGATGGTCCAATGTCACAATGTGCCAAATATTGTCCCAATATGAAAATCAACCATGGTACAACATCACATTGTGACAAACATCATGTCTGTATTAAAATCAATGATTGTAATTCATGGTCAAGCATGTTTATTTTAGCATTTATATTATTTATCTTAGGTTTTTATACCTTGGGTTTATAATATTTATCCCTTGGTTTTAATACTATTTCTCTAATATTTACACCTATATTAAGAGTGAAATCAATAGATGATTTGTAGATTTCACCATCTCTTTCTTTTCAACGTTATGGAAAACTGTAAGACAATGCGAGAAGCGATTTTTTGGAAAGCATGAACAATTGTGATCATTATATTGTTGATTTGAATTGGTGCAACTTTTGTCATCGGTCTCGGTGTGTTTTGGAAGAGGCTAGTGTTTAATAACTGTGCTTGGTAGAGTGTTTAAAGTCGAAATTGTTTTTCAATTTTTATTAAATGTTTATTCCATAATTACTTCATTATTATTTTTTTAATGACCATTAATATAATTTATTAAATTATTATTAATATAATTATTTTTATTATCTTTATTTATTTATTATTATCATTATTATTAATAATATAATATTAATTATTATTAATATGGTTCTTGTATTTATATTAATATTATTGAGAATGACATTAATAACTTTAATTCTTAATAATATTGATAATCGATATATGTGTTTGATATGGGTCTATAGGTGTTTATCAACCACATTTATTAATGTGGTTATGCTAGTTTAAGTTTAATAAAAACAAGTAGATTAACTTATAAAATGGAAATTTTGAAAATCTTAAAAACAAAAAAAAAAACAATGAACTTATTCTTTGAAAAGTTAGAAATGGTAGGAAAGAAAATGATTCTCAGCCAATCTATAGTGAATGTAATAGGGGAAAAGAATCAATGGTTGGTGGTAGTTATTTAGTTTCTATAGTCACATTTTTTTAATATTTTTTTTTGGCTTTATTTCATTTCCTCCTTTTATCATTTAATTAAAATAAAAAAAACTAATAATGGTTTTATGTATATTATTTATGTGAGTTTTTGAGCCAAGTTTAATAACCTAAATTTTAATTTTAAATAAAATAAAATATGAATATTAGTTTAAAGTATATAATTTATATGATATTATATAAAAATTATTTTATAAATTAAAAATATTTTTAAAATAATTAATTGAATTATATATATATATATATATATAGATATATAATTGAATTATATATATATATATATATATATATATATATATATATATGAATGAACTTTAGATGGAAGGGGGCTCGTTGGCCTTTTTTTTTTTTCAATTGAGGGCATAGATTGATTCTCAAGGGAATATGCTCAAGATATGATTCTTCTTAATGTATACCAATGGTTGTAGTGTATTATAGAGTTTGTTAGGTTTTATTGCCTTTTAATAAATTTAAAAAAATTATATTCATGCAACGTGGCTCCCCACCCACCAATTTCCTAGGGATTTGAGATTACTCCAATTCTAATAGGTTCCTCTATGTTCATATTATTCCAATTCTAATAAGTTCCTCATTATTATTTATAACATTCATTTATATATAAGAAAATTGAATTTAGAAAAATGGTCTATTACTTTTAATAATTTCAAAAAATTTGATTCGTGCCACGTGGCTCCCCACCCACCAATATCCTAGGGATTTGAGATTATTAAAATTCTAATAAATTCCTCCATGTTGAAATTATTCCAATTCTAATAATTCCATCATTATTATTTATAACATTAATTTATATATAAGAAAATTTTATTTAGAAAAATGGTCCATTACTTTTAATAAATTAAAAAAATTAGATTCATGTCCAGTGAATCCCCACCCACCAATTTCCTAGATATTTGAGATTATTCCAATTCTAATAAGTTCCTCCATGTTCAGATTATTCAAATTCTAATAACTTCCTCATTATTATTTATAACATTCGTTTATATAAAAGAAATTTTTTTCCCAAAAAATGTTCCACTACTTTCAATAAATAAAAAAATTAGATTTGTGCCACATGCCCACCCACCAATTTCCTAGGGATTTGAGATTATTCCAATTATAATAAGTTCCTCCATGTTGAGATTATTCCAATTCTATTAAGTTCCTCATTATTATTTATAACATTCATTTATATATAAGAAAATTTTATTTAGCAAAATGGTCCATTACTTTTAATAAACTTATAAAAATATATTCATGCTAAGTGGCTCTCCACCCACCAATTTCCTAGGGATTTGAGATTATTCCAATTCTAATAAGTTCCTCCATGTTGAAATTATTATGATTCTAATAAGCTCCTCATTGTTATTTATGACAACCATTTATATATATTAAAATTTTATTTAGAAAAATGGTTCACTACTTTTAATAAATTAAAAAAAATAGATTCTTTCATTGTGGCTCCCCAACCACCAATTTCCTAGGGATTTGAGATGACTCCAATTCTAATAAGTTCCTTAATATTATTTATAATATTCATTTATATATAAGAAAATTTTATTTAGCAAAATGGTCCATTACTTTTAATGAATTTAAAAAATTAGATTCATGCCACCTGGCTCTCGACCCACCAATTTCCAAGGGATTTGACATTATTCAAATTCTAATAAGTTCGTCATTATTATTTATAAAATTCATTTATATATAATAAAAATTTTATCTAGCAAAATAGTCCATTACTTTTAATAAATTTTAAAAAATAGATTCTTGCCAAGTGTCTCCCCACCCACCAATTTTCTAGGGATTTTAGATTATTCCAATTCTAATAAGTTCCTCAATATTATTTATAATATTCATTGATATATAATATAATTTTATTTAGCAAAATGGTCCATTACTTTTAATAAATTTAAGAAATTAGATTCATGCCACCTCCTCCCGACCCACCAATTTCTTAGGGATTTGACATTATTCCAATTCTAATAAGTTCCTCCATGTTGAGATTATTTCAAATCTAACAAGTTCCTCATTATTATTTATAACATTCATTTATATAGAAGCAAGTTTTATTTAGCAAAATGGTCCATTACTGTTAAAAAATAAAAAAAAGTAGATTCTTGTCAAGTTTCTCCCCACCCACCAATTTCCTAAGGTTTTGAGATTATTCCAATTCTAATAAGTTCCTCCATGATAATTTCCTCATTATTATTAATAACATTCATTTATATATGAGAAAATACATAACAAGGTATTTTCCTATGTCTTCACTATGGTCCAAATAATTTGCATCCATTTTGGCGTTATGATGTCCCTGAACATGTTCAAAGATGATATAGTCTACCCAAATATTCTTCTTAGGCTAGAATAATGTGGGCTACAAATTTTGAGTGCTACGTCTTCTTTGATTAATAACAAAGTTTTCCATACCATATATAATGAGGTATTGTTTTGCATACCATATATAACACGGTATTTTCCTATAATCAAAGCACCAACTTACTTCTCTGTATTCTTTACCAGTATCTAAACATACATATATTTGTATGTTGTCACAGGTATCTAATAATGGAAAATTTAACGTGTAAAACCTCTATGAGAAGTCTAGGAATTTGATATTGGATCACGAGGCCAACTTACGTGACCTTGACTCTCAAGAGGAATATGTGTTGCCGCACAAATGAGGTGTACAAACCTCCATGGGATCAATTATGTGTCCGCTATAAATTTAGTAACTGAGTGTGGTTTATATGTTCATTATTTGAAGGAGTGTTCTATGGAAGCTTGATTTACTTTTCAAATAAAAATGTATAAACATCTATTAGTTGTGAATTTGGTCTATCCTAGGTTTTGAGTGTAGGATTAGTTTAGAAATAGGTAAAGTAGCATGAATGAATTATTAGCAATCATTCAATAACAAATTTTCAAATTGCAAGTTGATCTTATTAGTTTTTTCATTTAAAGACCAGTATTGATATATTTTAATAAAAAATCTAACAAATGTTTAGAGTGATATAATTTCTTCTTGTGTAAATTTTATTTTAATGCAAAATTTGAAAAAAAATATAGCCCAAATATAAAATAATAACATTACTTGAAATGCTTAAAAATGTTTTAACCATGAAAATTTGTTTATTTTCATTGTACATATTAGTTAGCATTGAAATATTTTACTTATCAACTACATTGTTTATATCAATAAGTTCTATGATAAGTTCATCCGAGATTAATAAATTATGGTTGATATTTTCAAATATATTCTTATTTTTAAAATTTGAAATGCATTATATTATAAATTGATCATAAGTAAAATAGATGAAGTAAAAATACAAATTTGGTTTTTTTTGTGTTTTTATAATTTAATTATTAATTTTTGAAATATATCACAGATTAAAAAATTGTAAATTTATAGATTTAAAATTTCATCAATAATGTTTCACATGATATATTTTTGAAATGTTTAATATGTTCAAATGAAATAATAGTAAATGAATTTACGAATTTACAAATGATTATTTGGTTTCATTTTATTTTGTATGAATTTATTTTTGAAAAAATCATTCATTTGTTTTTAAGATTCTGCACTATATTTTGAATTTTATTTTTATTAAAAATTCTACAAAATAATAATTTATAGGGTTTATTTGCCTAAGGCTTCATATTTCTAATTTATAACATTATTCGTAGGGTTTATAATATTAATCTTTAGGTTTAATATAAATCCATTGGGTTTATAATCATGATCAACCATGGTCCAACGTCACATTACGATAAAGATTTTCTCGATATGAAAATCAACCAATGTCACATTATGAAAAGCATTGTCTCAATATGAAAATCACCCATGGTCAACCATGTTCCAACATCGCATTGTGACAAAGGTTGTCTCAACCATGGTCAAACATGGTCAACCATGGTCAATAACTATGGTCAACCATGGTGACATTGTGACAAAGACTTTCTCTTGGTATAATGTCACATTGTCACAACCATGGTAATACATGGTCAACCATGGTTGAACATCTCATTGTGATGTAGATTATCACAATATGAAGATCATCCATGGTCAATGATGGTCAGCCATTATCTAATGTCACCATGCAACAAACATTGTCTCAATATGAAAATCAGTCATGGCCAACCATATTCCAATTTCACATTGTGACAAATATTTATCTTAGGGTTTATAATAGTTATCTTAGGGTTTATATTCCTTGGGTTTATAATATTTATTCTTTGGGTTTAATATTATTCCCTTGGCTTTATATTATCAAACCATTGGATTTTTAATCCCTTGGGTTTATTATTCTCTTGTGTTTATAATAACAATCCCTTTAAGAGATATATACCTTTCATTTACAATATTAATCCCTTGGGTTTAATATTATTCCCTTAGGTTTATAATACCTTTGGGTTTTAAAATTAATCCCTTTGGCTTAAGATTCCCTTCGGTTTATAATGTGAATCCCTTAAGCTTGTTTGGTTCATATTCCTAGGGTATAATATTATGCATACAGTTTATAATATTAATTCTAGGGTTTCATATAAATCCCTTCGTTTACAATCATGGTCATCCCACGGGGGATTCACTGAGGGAGCAATATCATACCACGTGGGTTCATATTGGGGGATATATATTGAGTAAAAAATGAGGCTTAACGTTAATGAAAAATATAAAGGGGTATAAAAAATGTTAATCAAAAAATGGATACCTACAATATCTAGTGAATGTAGGGGTATTTTAAATTGAGAAGCTATATTGGGTTCATATTGGTAAGGGGTTAAATAATGTGATTTTTAGAGGGATTTTCCAATATGTAGTCAAATTAAGGGTATTGTTTAATATGCAAAGAACGCACGTGATATATCAAAGGTTCATTGAGTGAATTCCCTGTGGGTCATCCATGGTCAACGGCAGTCGAATGTCACAATGTGCCAAATATTGTCTGAGTATGAAAATCAACCATGCTCCAACAACACACTGCCACAAACATCGTCTCACTAGGAAAATCAACGATGGTAAATCATGGTCAAGCATGTTTATTTTTAGATTTCATATTATTTATGTTAGGGTTTTTATACTTTGGGTTTATAATATTTATCCCTTGGGTTTAATATTATTCCTCTAACATTTATAGCTATATCAAGAGTGAAATCAATAGTTGGTTTGCAGACTTCACCGCCTTTATGTTTTTGACGTTATGAAAAAATGAAAGACAATGCGAGAGGGGATTGTTTGGGATGTGTGAACAGTCGTGATCATTATCTTGTTGATTTGAATTGGTGCAACTTTTTTCATTGGTCTCGGTGTGTTTTAGAAGAGGCTAACATTTAATAATTTTGTTCTAGTAAAGTGTTTAATGTTGAAATTCCTATCCATCACATTTAAAATGTTGTTTGATTTTTATCAAATGTTTATTTCATAATTACTTCATTATTATTTGTTAAGTGATCATTAGTATAATTTATTAAATGATTATTAATATAATTGTTTTTATTATTATTATTATTATTATTATTAATATAGTTCGTATATTTATATTAATATCATTTAGAATAACACTAATAACATTAATTATTAATATTATTGATAATTGATATACGTATTTGACATGGGTCTATTTATGAGGTTGTGGTAGTTAAAATTATTTTGAAATTTGTTATTGTTTTATATTTTAAATTATTTAATTTCTTGTTAAGTATATTGATTCACGGTGCTTAGTTTAGTTTACATGAAGAAGAATACTAGTTAGTTGAAAAGTAATATGGGATAACTGATATTAATAATATAGTATTATATAAAATATATTTTTAGCTAATTAACTATGAAATAATATTAACATATTTATGGAGAACAACATATAATATTACGTTAAATTTTCTTATCATTCTAATAGTTAACAATCTAATGACAAAATATAAAATAAAGGTAGTAATTATAAAAAAAATTATGAAGAGTACGAGTGAATTTGAATATCCTCGTAGAAAAGGAAAATTTGTCATTCTCATTATTGTATAATTATTCTGTTTTTTTAGTCCGATATAAGTTGCTATTCATTGTAACAGTAATTTCACTGATTTTAGCTCTATATACAAAAGAAAAAAAGCCTTCCAACTACCGCATTACTATAAAATCGATAGGGTAGGTGTACAATATTACTATTACGTATCACGTTTCCGTATATAATTGAAGGGCTGCACGTTGCAAAAAAACAGCACCTTTTGGTACACTACCCTGGCAACAAAGTCCAGGGTACTATCGTGGCAAGGACATACATGAAGATACTTTGTAATTATCACATTACAACATGAAATGAATTTTTGTCAAATTTATTTAATATGGCCATCATCACCACCCACGTTTACTTTGGAATTTCGTAAACACTGTTCTTTCACCACCACATCTTTGAGTTGTCACTTGACCTCCATTTAAAACGTAACCATTGTTGATGAACTTTGCCGAATTGACGCTTCTCAAACTTCTTGAGCACAACGGGTCAGTCTCGATACTGAACTATCTTATGGAACTGCCACAATATGTGAATCCACAACCCTCTGCAGCCTTCATAGGTTATCTAGGATATCATTCTCGATACAGAATGTCTTTAGTAGACAATTATACAACATGTACTCAGAGCACACACGACCTTATAAAATACCATTTACTGACGCTCCCAAAACATGACGGGTCACACCACCTTGACCTTATTAAGAACTACCTGGCACTAATTCTCCTGAGACACAAAGAGTCACATTAGTTTGTTGAATAATTTAGCTATTCTTCATAGTTATTTATAATAATTTACATACATCAATATAGAAATGTAACAAACAACTTAACCAACAAAACACATATTTTGCACATAAAAAGATGTTTTTCTGCCTAAAATCATATTGTAATTGTGCATCTCGGTGGCATCAATTGTACATTTAGGTGGAATCTAATTATAATTGCGTTGGAATTGGCATGAAGAAATTATTATAACATAACATCTGACTGCGGTTGCAATAACTCATAAATCTATCTCTCTACGTTATGCCCGACAATTTAGAGGTGGGCTCTGGCTCTTTGAACACATATCCATGGCTCTTTGAACCCGCAAAGCATAGATCCGCGGATCTTTGAACACAGATCCGTGTAGGCTCCAGGCGGATGCTGTTAATGCACAAGCCACTTGACACTCGGCTCCACCACGCACAATTCCAGCCTCCACAATGCTCATGCTGAATATTTTTTTGGGATCGCTTTCAATCTTCACACGGTTGCATTGTTCAACCTGATTCAATGCTCTAATCCACACTATCTTACACATAGGTTCACAACAATCTCACCCATAAGTTGTTTATGGTGTCGGGAAGATCTCTTTTCTCCCACACAGCGGTCAATCGAAGTGGACCTTGGGTCACAATGGACAACAACGGTATGAGAGAAACCTGTATTTGTTCTCGAAGAAAATTAGGCAACTCATTTTAAGCACTAAACTCCTCCACACCAGATCTCAGATTCATATCTTGTCGCGACAGAAATAACTGTAGCTCCCATTTCTTAAAGATTACATGTGACAACAAAAACTATGGATCAAATCATTCAGATCTCAGCCACACTCAATTCAGTTCTTCATTTTTGTGAATTGACTGAATTTGGATCCCTACAAACACGTATTAGTGATGGCGCGTAGGGAAAGATACCAGAAATATGACTAGAATATGTCTCCCATCGATCGATATCTATTAATTCTGTGGCTCCTTGGAGGCTTGAATTTGATCAAAGACATAGGTTTCATTTTCCATTCTCTCACAGCAGAAGTGCAACAATATAATGAAAGACAACCAGTTGAGCAAAACAGGATATGTTGCCAACACACAGATCTACATGCAGGATCACAAAAAATCTCTCACACACACATATAAGCTGCCTTAATTTAGTGCAATAAAACTCAATAATTTAAATTAGGGCAATAAAACTAAAGACTTTTTTCATCTGTCTCTCCTCTAAGTCTTTCCCATTTGGCCCTCACTTCAAGGAGTAAAGTTTGAATAGGCTCTGATACCGTGTTAGAAATAGTCAAGCCGGAATAGGATCTCATACCATGTTAGAAATACAAAAATTGAGCAGAGAGAGCTAATACACACAAATCATATCTTTTGTATTTTATTGATTTCAAGCGTTACATATTTATAATATCCAGATCACTGACAACCACATATCTAGATAGCTATTACAACTCACACATTGAAAACTGAATACTTCTAGATTGACGCCTAAGATTTCACAATAACAAATCACCCATTACATAGAAGCATTACTTAAAACACATCTACAATAACACATGTCAATTTTTTATTTGAAAAGAGGAGAACAGGCAGATACTATTAGCCAAATCTGCCTAACCAAATATGACATATAAATGTTAGTATGATATTATGACATATAAATGTTAGTATGATATTTCGACCATATGTTAAAACAGTTTGAAATATTTTTAGATTAAATAAAATATATTTTAAATATTGAGATTTCTTTATTGATATTTGAAGTCAAGCACTATAATTGGATTGCGCTATACATTTTTTTTTCTTTGTTAAGATTTAACCCTGGAAAAAGTAAGATGGACATATATCCTCTGAAGTACGATTTGGGGTGCACCTTATTTTCCGCTCTCCAATTTCATGCGACATTTTGTCCGTTCGTTGGAAGGAATACTATTATTTTCCATACCCTCCTTTCGCTACACGTCAGGGTAACTTGTCATGATGGTGGTGATGAACCTGTTATGGACATTGTAATCATGACGGTTGCGGAAAAGTCTTGTTTCTGGGTTATTACTTTCATGGGTCAATCGAATATTGCGAGATAAATTTCATTTTGTTTGGATGTATTTCTTTATCAGTTGCGTTTGTGACTTGCTAATGCTCACTTACCTCCTGTTATTATGCGGGTCTCAAGACGAGAGGAAACACTTGTCCGAGCGCTTAGGATATATATATATATATATATATATATATATATATATCTCGTTCATGGCTATTTTTTTTTTTTTTCCGAAGGTGGTAAAACCTATCAACTCAGGTGTCAAACCAACAGTGAGGACAGCCATCTCTGGCTGCTATCCGCGAATGCTGGGTTTGACTCATCACTGTTAAATAGGAAAACCACGCCACCTGGCATAACCCTGCTGGTGGTCCGTAATCGGGAGCAGGCTCTCACTCCTGCCAGATGCCTCTGGGTCTTGGGCCGTTAACCTGTTTCCTTACGTCCGAGGAAGACGAGCTCTTAGCCAAGCAGAAGCAGTTTTACGGCATACTCCAGGCCGATCGTTCATGGCTATTTTACTTCCACGCTACATAGGTTAATTAATTAATTTTTTTTTTTATTAATTATTATCTCATCCCATTTCTACATCTTCTCAACCTAGGTCATTAAAACTATGAACGTCATGCTTATGCAACATGTTAAGCATATAGGAATTAGGTTTCGAGTTTCACAGTGCTAAAATAATTCTTCTTTCAGTTTGCTTATGCTACAGGTCGACATCTTGCAACATGTTTACTTAAGGTTATAAATAATGTAGCATCTCGTTACGGTTTAATTTTGCAATGGAATTTCTTATGTTCCCATTTACTAACTACTTGTAGTCAATTTCCATTAGTCAAAATGCGACTCATATCCATTCTCTAACTTTTACGAATTTACAATGAATCATTTCTTATTCCATGTTTCCTTACCTAATAATTTAACTATGCTCCGATTTATGTCATAAATAAAATTTATGGCCTATATATCATTACAATTGACTCCTCTTACTTTCCTTTTTAGCCAACTATATACCTTTTTCATTCATCTTTTCCTCCAACTACTAATCTGGATATTATTTATTACATGGGAAATATAGGATTAATAAGAATCAAATAAGAGACGGATATGTTGCCTTGATATAAAGTTTTTTATAATGATCATATACTCCCTTATCTCCATATTTAATCCTCTCACCTATTTGAATCCATTCTTTCATGTTTTTGGCACATATTCACATTAAAAAGAAGGAAATCTAAGTGAGCATGTACCAAATTTTTTCATCTACATAAATAATACTAAATTCACAAATCTTATATGTATATCATGTGATATTTTATGGAAAATATAATTGAATACCACTTCCATTATTTGCATATTCTAGTACTTGCATGCATAATCTATTTTTCATCTATGTACAAAGAATATTTCATACAATTATAATTAACATACTTGAGAATATGGGTACTATGCATGTAACACTGAAAAATATATAATGTATAAGGTATGCATTTCTTCTATTATTCTACAACATATATATTTTTAACCATTCAGCGTCAATAATAACCATAAAATAAATCTAACTATAACTGTTACTTGGAAATCAATTAATAACTGAACACGTTCCTCCTTACCATGAACTTCCTCTGCTAGTTCTCCCTAAGATAAGAACTTCTTGTTGCAAGAATCAACATTCCTAGGTGATTTTCTTTATAGATTTTCTTTCCTACGTATTTTAGCAGTAAGGTCTATCAACATTTTTCCCAGGTCTTTTGTTTTTGTTTTCTTGAAAAATATTTTTTTTCTTTTTCTTTAAATCACACCTCTCTCTCATGGTGCTTTATTCCACCCAACATAGTGTTTCTCTCCAACGAAGTGATTAGCATAATCTTTCCCTCCCATTATCTTTTTTTTTTTTTTCTCCTAGGTATTTCTAGAAGACTTCTAGGGAAGGCCCATCATGAAGACTTTACCACTAATAAAGTTTTCTAACCTACAAAGAAATCTTCTACACTCTAGTGCTCTTTCCTGAATATTTCTAATTAATTAATTAATTAATTTATATAATAATAAAATAATTACATCATCACATAAATATCACCATGGCTTCCATAGCCAGTCAATCAGATAATAGTTCGATGTTTAAAAATAGTCAAAGGGTGTTACATCTTCCCCCCTTGAAGTAAACACCATCCTTGGTGTTTCGTTAATTGCGTCTTTTCTAATGAGGGAAAGGAAATGCATCTTTCATTTATATCTCTCTTTTTCATAATAGTTTCCATAGTGCTAAAGTGATTTATATTGCAGTATGCTTTGAGCAATTTCTCAATTCAAGAGTAACTCTACTACCATGTTCAAGTCACACTCATTTCTTAGAATTTTCCACACATGCTGAATACCTGCTTTGTATTTTTGTTTACACATCTTGTAAAATATTTTTAACCTGCACCCAACAAACTATCCACATTCACTCAAGAAGTTTAGCAACATCAATATAGCATCAAATAATACAATAGATCCTTTGGTACATTTATTCATGCCTATGATATTAGCATTGATGTTGTTTAATGTGAAATTAAAAATATGGAATTTACAATTTCAATTCATACCACTTACATAGAGGTAATATAATTCGAAGGAATACTTGTAACATTCTCTTTTATGTTGTTATTTTGATAACTTCATGTCAACTATGCATCTGCCACACATACTTAAGTGCAGGACAACCTACTATCTTTGCAACTTCCATGGTTGTTATATTATTGTCAGTTCCACTCCAAGGTGGACTTAACAAGTCCATCATGATTGTGTGGCACTACTTTCCATACCTTTCCATAAGCCCCCAAAAGTATGAGGAATCAAAAATAAGGAATCCAAAATACCATAGAGATAATTAAGGAGTATCTTGAAATACTCAAGTTTCACGGTCAAAACAAAAAAATGTAACTTCACAGATCTACAACACTTCTTTTCCTTTTTACCATTATTAACTATTTTCCTATAACTTAGTCACATTTTTTTTGTTTTTTTGCTTTTTGTTTTTTTTTTTGTTTTTTTTGTTTTTGTTTTTGCCCCTCATTGTAGTTTATTTATAAATATTTTGTGCATATTACTCTTGTATATAACCATGGAGTCTTTTCTCTTTGCATTTCTATATGCGTCTGTTGTCTTAACACACACAGACAAAAACACACATATGTATAATACGTCAACAAATAGAGGTTAAATTTATGGATTTTTCTTTATAGTTCTCATGACACCATTCAACCCTATTTTATTTTCCACTTTGTTGGGAAACTCAATCAACATTCCCGTTTATCGAGTTTCATCATTCCAATCAATCCCTTTTATGGTCGTTTATATTCATAAAAAATATAACTTGTGAAGTTCCTAATGAAAGACCAACTACAATCTCTAATCTCATACAATTTTGACTCCATTTCATTCTTAATATTGATTCCAATCATGTATTTCATTTCCATTTTTAGGGTCTATTACAATTATCCTTGAGGGATTACATGTTTTCACTCTTGATTTCATCTTTGATTCATTTTACCGTTATCCATTGCCATGTAAGGTTTTTGCATCTTTTTTGTACTATATCTGGGTGGTTTCACGTTTTTCTCATAGTTTCTTTGTAGGTAAAATGACATTATTACTATTATTTCCAACTTGATAGTCTCCAATTATTCTACATGCTTTCTTATTTTTGTGATTCATTTTTTCTACACTTTAGCGTGATATTCTATCCCATCCTATGTATATATCACATATTTAGTAGGTCATTCATATATGTGACTATCCACCTTTCCCTCAGGTATTATATTGTCAACCAATTCTCTTGGTTACAATTTCTTTACCTTGTATTCCATATATGTACCAGGCTAATTTCATCCTTCAAGTTTACCAATTAAGATTGTATTTCACCTTTTCAAGGCCATTGCAATTTCCTCTTAAATATTTTCCTATATATATGATTTTTCGTGTTTTCTTTCTTACAATTCTTCACTGGTCACACCCTGTGCACCAAGTATTGAAGGTATTCAAATATTTAAACTTGGAATTTTTAATCCACAAGGGAATTAGTTCCCGAGTTTCCTCAATTGAGGAGGTCACAAATTTTTTTATCTATTTCTCTGATCACATATTATCATATCAACCATTAATCTTATTAGTCCTACAGAACAATCATGTCCAGAACATCCATCGCAGTTTAATTATCAGCCACAAGGGTATACAATTTTGAATACTTTTTCTTTAATTATGTTATTATCATCTATTTTTCTTGATATAAATGCTTGAGACGTAACACATTTACCGATCAAACGAGAACTATTACCTCAAAATGGGTGCTCGATCCCAAAAACCCCAAAATAACATGAAAAAATAGGTTGAAAACGAAAAGTGTTGATGTTGGAATAACATTTTTTTTTTGAAGTATATTTTCAACATTTTTTAAAAATGATAGTAAGAACCAAACTTTTTTGTGCAACGAACACCTTGAAAATGAAAAGTGTTGATGATGGAATAACGTCTTTTATTTTCAGGGTACATTCTCAACATTTGTTAATAATAACGTTAAAAATAAAATATCATGACTTTGAAAAACTTTAAATTTCCAATTATTTTCAAGCATGACCTTAAAGATAAAATATCACATGTTGAATTGAGGCTTCTGTGATCCATAATAGTTATAAGTAGAACTTCGGCGTAAATCACATAAAGAAAGACATTTGTCGACGCGTTTCGAACCAACCAGTGTGGTTCATCATCAAAACAAATTGAAGAAACAGATCCAGCTTTGCATGTTAAATAGTCTGAGCAGAGCCTCCAATGGCTATCTTGACCAACAGCTAATTTTGACTTAGGGACCGGAGTCCAAAAAGTCAAATTGATAATTTAATGGGAGTTAGTTATCATTGGTTACCATACCTTGAAATATATAAATGAAATAATTATAGATGGTGTTTACGTTATTAGTTAGTTAAAAGGTAACATTAAAAATTGTAAATTATATGGGAATTAATTAGATCAAAGACCTAACTTATATATATATATATATATATATATATATATATATATATATATATAAAGTAATTTTAGGATGATAGTTAGTTATAATAACTATATATTACTAGAAGGTTAAAATTAATATATATATATATATATATATATATAATTTTAGATGGTGTTTATGTTATTAGTTAGTTAAAAGGTATAATTTAATACTTAAGAAATGTAAATTAAATGGGAATTAATTAGATTAAAGACCTAATATATATATCGAAATATATATAAGGTATGATAGTTAGTTATAATTACTAGAAAGTTAAAAATAGATATATATATATATATATATATATATATATATAATTATGAAATAATTTTAGATGGTGATTATGTTATTAGTTGGTTAAAAGGTATAATTTAATACTTAAAAATAATAAATTAAATGGAAATTACTTAGATTAAAGACCTAACTTTTTATAAATATATATTATAAATATATATATAAGGTAATTTTAAGAAGATAGTTAGTTATAATAACTATATATTACTAAATAACTACATCAGTATATAATAACTATTAGTTCTTAGTTAGTATATAATAACTATAATAACTATATCACATCTTTGAAAAGCCTTAAAATTCCAATAATTTTTAGGCATCACATTAAATTTTAAATGTCACGTATTTGAAAAACCTTAAAGTTCCAACAATTTTCAGGCATGGTGCTAATAAAAACTACTTATCACTATTTTCAACCATATTATTAAAAATAAAATATCACGACTTAGGAAAACATTAAAATTTTGACAATTTTTCAACCATTGAATTAAAACCAAAGATTGTGACTACAAAACAATGTTAAATTTTCAAAATATTTCAAGCATGACAGTATGGAAAATTTTTATGAACTAAAAAACTTTAAAAATGAATACCTGAATGAAAGAGTTATTATACCAAGAGTAATTTTTTTTAAATGCTAAATTTATAGCAATTTTAAAATCATAGTCTAAGATAACTTGATACATTGCAAAAAAAAATTAAAAAACAACCATCAAATTGATACACAGTGTAGGTGAACTCGACCCATTGTAATGAAAACTTAAACACCAACCATGAAATTAACACATTGTGGGGGCAGTCTCAATTCATTATAACGAAAAATTTAAAATCAACTATCAAATTGCACATAATGCGGTCAGGTTCATAGACGAGCATTGACATGGACCATGTAGAATATATATATATATATAAGAAAACAAAAATTCAAATATTGAAAAGAAATAAAAACAGTAAAAAAGACACAAAATTTTAAAAATAATAAGAAGTAATAAAACATAAAAAACATTATAAAAAAAATTCAAATATAAAAAATATATAGAAAGGAAAAAAAAGTCTATAAAATATAAAAAAAAAAAAATCAAAATTAACTTGTAAAATTAAAAAATTTAAACAAAAACTAAAATAAAATAAAAATAAATAAAAATGGGGAAACTATTTCAAAAATATACATAATTTAAGAAAAAAAGTTAAAGATTAATGAAAAAAATAAAAATAAAAATAATTTGTTTTCAAGTTAAAAAAATAAAATTAAAAGATAAAGATTAATGAAAAAAAAAAAAAAAAAATTGTTTTCAAGTTAAAAAAATAAAATTAAAAGAAAATTCAAATAATATATATATATATATATATATATATATATATATATATATATATATAAGAAAAAAAAACTCCCCATCCACCACGAGGCCCAACTGGCCAAGGTGGCAAGTGGCTGATTCATGACAAAAAATAAATAAATAAATAAATAAACATAAAAATGTCAATAAAAAGCGAAAATAAACTTGTAAAAATGAAAAAATTGAAATAAATAAATAAAAACAAAAAATAAATAAAAAATATCAAAAGATAAATGAAAAAGGAAAATATTTAAAAAAAACATATAATTTAAGGGAAAAAAATATTCAATCAAAAAAAAAAATCTAATTTGTTTTTTAATTAATTAATGATATCTATATATATATATATATATATATATAAAAGAAAATATTTAAAACGCTGAAAACAAAAAATTAATAATAAATTAATTAATTAATTAATTAAAAATTAAAAACAATAAAAAGTAGAAATTAAAAGAATAAAAATTAGAAAAAAAAAATAAAAAAAAATTCCCTTCCCGACTCCCCCCACCATCTCCCACCTCCTCGCCCATCCTACCTCACCCACCCTATCTTGTCCTCCCAACACCTCTCCACCCTCCCACCTCGCCCACCCTACACCTCCCGTCCACCCCACCCCACCACCTCTCCCCGCCCATCCCACCCCTCCTTCCCTTCTACCCGATCCCACCCTCCTTCCTGTCCCACCCTATGTCATTTGCCTCCCTCCCCACCCACCCAACGACCCAACTAGCCCGAGGTGGCAAGGTGCCAATTCCTGGAATTGGCCCCTTGTCACCTGGGGTCGGTTGGGGCCACGAGGTTTACGGGGAGGGAGGGAGGTTTGGCATGGTCGGGGAGAGGTAGGAGGGAGGTCGGGGAAGGAGGGAGTGGTGGGTTCAGTGGGAAGGGAGGACGGAGTGGAGTGGGATGGGCCAGGTGGGGTTGGTCGGGATTTGCTTTTTTTTTTTAGAGTTTTTCTAAATTTAATTTTTTTATTGATATATTTTTTCTAATTTTCAATTTTATTTTACCTTTTAATTTTTTTAATTTTAGCTTTTTGATTTGAATTATTATTATTATTATTATTATTTTGACACACAGTGCAGGTGAACTCGACCCATTGTAATGAAAACTTAAACACCAACCATGAAATTGACACATTGTGGGGGCAGACTCGATTCATTATAATGAAAAATTTAAAGTAAACTATCAAATTGCACATAATGGGGTCAGGTTCCTAGACGAGCATTGACATAGACCATGTAGAAAGGATACATATATATATATATATATATATATATATATATATATATATATATATATATATATATATATATATATGAAATACAAAAGAAAACAAAAATTCAAATATTGAAAGAAAATAAAAACAATAAAAGAGACACATAATTTAAAAAAAATAACAAGTAATAAAACATAAAAAAATGACAAAAAAATTCAAATACAAAAAATATATAGAAAGGAAAAAAAAAAAAGTCTATAAAATATAAAAACAAGAAAAAAAAAAAAAAAAAATCAAAATTAACTTGTAAAATTAAAAAAATTTAAACAAAAAATAAAATAAAATATAAATAAATAAAAAGGAGGAAAATATTTCAAAAATACATATAATTTAAGAAAAAGGTTAAAGATTAACAAAAAAAAATAAAATTAAAAAAAAAAAGCCAAATTATATATATATATATATATATATATATATATATATATATATGGAAAAAAAATTCCCCACCCACCATGACGCCCAACCAACCAGGGGTGGCAAGTGGACGATTCACGACAAAAAATAAACAAATAAATAAATAAACATAAAAATGTCAAAAAAAAGCCAAAATAAACTTGTAGAAATAAAAAATTGAAATCAATAAATAAAAACAAAAAATAAGTAAAAAATATCAAAAGATAAATGAAAAAGGAAAATATTTATAAAAAAACATATAATTTAATGAAAAAAAATTAATCAAACAAAAAATTCTAATTATATATATATATATATATATATATATATAGATATGAAAAAAAATAAAAAATAAAATTAATATTTAAAACGCTAAAAACAGAAAAAATAAAAAATAAAATAGAAATTAAAATAAAAAAATTCCCTTCCCAACCCGCCCCACCATCTCCCACCTTCTCTCCCATCCCACCTAAGCCACCCTATCCCGTCCTCCCTCACCTCTCCATCCTTCCACCTCACCCACCCCACCACCTTTCCCTGCCCACCCTCATGACCCACCGCACCCCTCCTTCCCTTCCACCCCATACCGTCATCCTTCCCCACCCACCCTGTGTCATTTGCCACCATCCCCAGCGACCTAACCGACCCAAGGTGGGCGGGTAGAGGTAGGACGGAGGCTCAGGAAGGAGGGAGTGGTGGGTTCAGTGGGAAGTGAGGATGGAGTGGAGTGGGATGGGCCAGGTGGGGTTGTTAGGATTTGCTTTTTTTATTAGAGTTTCTTCTAAATTTTAATTTTTTTAATTTATATATTTTTTCTAATTTTCCATTTTTTTTTATTTTTTTATTTATTTTATTTATTTTAGCTTTTTTATTTGAATTGTTTTAATTTTTTCATTTTAATTTTTTTTGGAATTATTTTAATTTTTTTTTGTGAGGTTTTTTATTTTAATTTTTAACTTAAAGAAAATGTTTTAGATTTTTATTTGGTTTAATTTTTTTCTTAAATTATACTTTTTTTTTTTTTGGAAAAATCATTTTGTTTATTTATGATTTGATATTTATTTATTTTTGTTAATTTTTTATTTTTACAAGTTAATTTTAGTTTTCTTTTTTCATTTAGATATATATATATATATATATATATATATATATATATATATATACACACACACACACACACACACATATATATATATATATTTGAATTTTATTTTCATGTTTTTTTTATTACCAACATGAAAATCACCAACATTTGAAAAAATTATCCACACTTAATACATTAGAAAATTTAAAGTGTAAAAAAAAAAATCCTCTAAACAGAAATGGTTGAGGCACATTACCACTTTTCAAAATCATGATGAAAATCACTAACGAAAAAAATGTTCATACTTGATACATAAAAAAAAATTAAAGTGCCCAAAATATGCTAAAAAAAAGATGTATTCTGAATCACGATTTTTCAAAATCGAGTGATTTTTTGCTACCTCAAAAAATTGGGTACTAGATAATTTTCTCATTTGATCGGTAACTATGTTAAGTACCAATATTAATGTTAATTATGTTGAATAAGTCTCCTTTTTGAGTACGTGTTGTATTTTGGTACACTGTATTTTCACTTCTAATGGTATTTATATACCTTATAGTTTCTTTTAATTTATGTATACATTTCATGGCCTTAGTTCCTAGGGACAAAACATTTCTTATATGTATACATTTCATGGCCTTAGTTCCTAGGGACAAAACATTTCTTATATGGTTGCATATATTTTTTTTTCTCTTTCAAAATAATTTGTACATAAGAAAACTCCATATTCTTGATTAATAATAAAAAAATTCTCGTTATTAATGTATTCACTATTCATAATGTAAGTTCTTCTACCACTTTACATTGGCTTACTAGCCTATACGACCAACACAAGCCTTTTGTAATGAGATGATTTACAAATTTTCCCTTCCAATGTACCTCTTTCTCAAATAGAACAATGACACACATCATGATTACCTATGATTTTGAATCTTACATTCATATAATTATAAATGTGCACTTAGTTATTTGGATTATTTTTGTCATTTTTTTTTCATTATGCTCTTAATTCTATCCTTAATAAATTAAACACAATTGATAAATTACTGATTTTATTATGAGAGTCTTACATGGCTCCTTTCCTTTCTCTATCTTTTATGATTCCCTCCCGAGTAAAGAATAAAAAATTTAATCTTTACACTTACTATAAAATATTTAATAGGTACATGTTCGACATAGGTTCTGGGTCTTGTACAATATTCATTATTACTAGACTTATGTCACTACTTGCTTCACTACACAATATTATGAAGGAAACCTACTGGTGCAACATCCCTGTATGTTTTTTTTTTAACACTTGCACATAAAATTCTTGATAACAATTCGATGTTATAAAAATATATACATATGTGTTTTTTTTTCAAGGTAATTTAAACATCACATCATTTTCTATGGACTATTTATTTTCAATCACTCTTGTGTTTCTTCCCACATCTGTCTCTATCCTAACCAAATTGTTGATAACATCATTTCTCTATATAGATAATGGATTTAACATATAAAATATCATATTTCTCATATGAGTCCCTTCCCTATAAGGCATAAGATTCCTATATAATGATAATAATTTTCCAAAGCACATAGACTGTTTTCTATAAGAAATTAGACATAAGATAAATTCTCACTACATGCTTTTACTCCATTTTCAACAATCTACTATAGTAACAATTTCTATCTATTAGTGGTGCTTAAATCATTTCTAGCTTATAGTAATAGATACTTCAGTTTATCGCAACTAATTTTATACCACTTCTTTTCCATTAATCTTTGTTGAGTACTTTTCCTTTTCCACTTCCGTGTAACAAACTTTCTTTGATTTCTCTTTGTACTCTCATTACATTTAGCACAAGGAATGGAATTACCTATTTTGTTATTATACTCTTCTCACTTCGGCTACAAGCTCAAGATGGAATAAGGAGGTTCTCTCTTTTATAGAAAATTTGTGCATGGAGTAATGTTTTTATTAGGTTATTGATTTGATAGTAAAGTCAAGTGAACAATATTTCGACAAGTTCAGTACACTCATTACATATCTCATTTATTGTATAATGGTATTACATTTTTTTTATATTTGAAAAGGTATATATATACCTGTACTTTGTTTTACCATTTTATCATTATAATTGTTGGTTAAAGACTAGAGACCTTACTCCTTTTAACATAGCTATAAAAGGCACATGCGTTATCCACTAGCCTTGTCCCATTTTTTTTAAGTCCATTTAATTGAGCAGTTTATTTATTAATGTCTCTCTTATCAATTTACTTTTCTTACTATTTCTCACCCTACTAGGGTCCTTTAAAATATATACACTTGAATTCATAATGAAATTTGTTTTAAACAATTAGACCTAACTTTTCCTAATAACAAAACACTCTCATACTAGTTGTAGCAATAACATCCCATTACAAATATGTCTCTTCCTCAACCTATTTTTGAATTATTTTACTATTTATTAGTTCTATTTTTCAGTTATTTTAACCTTCAGACACTTTTGTTGTAGAACGTGGCACTTCTTCTTCTATTCATACTTAAGTTTGATCTAGATGAAGCTCATTCTTATCCTACAATTGTGAGTTGGCCCATAGGCCTCAATATTGAACCTATAGCTCTGATACCATATGTCACATACCTCTCTTCCACATCCATTTTTTTTCCATGCTATGTTTAGTTACTAGAGGTACCTTCTTCAGGTGTGCTATACCATTTTAACTTGCATGTATCTCTAATAGTGAAGTATGGGGTTTGCCTCTTTGATTTATATAGGTAAAATATCTTATCTTTATTTAATGGTTTCATCTTCATTGTATCAAGTTGGGTGGTATAAATATATTATTTCATGTTAACAAAATCACACCTATGGGATAGATAATCCATGGTGCACATATGGAATAACACTCGACCTTTGTCTCTAGCACATATCATAGGACACATATCGGTCTAGTTGTGAGTCAAATCAATATCCATATTGACTTTGTTCTAGTCTTTTATTACTTGTTCTCTTCAATAATAACATATATTTGAGATAATGGGCTTGCATGGGGTTTAATATTGGTGTACTATTGCACTTCTCATTTCCAATATGGTCCTCGTGGCTCTGCCCAATCGATTCATGTCTGAGAATGGTACTTATTCTTTCAACTGTGGGGATTAAACGAGTTTCACCCAAGTGCTGAGATTTGGTTTTGAGAAACCCTAATAATTTTCCCTAATCACTCTTTGTACATTCGACTTTATTTTACTTTTGACACTTAATAGAGTTTTCCTCTGGGGTACTTAGACATCAACTCAGTTATTTAATTTTTTGATGGCCATTTTCCCTTTTTTACACTTGTATCTTTTCTTGTCAACGCGCTTGTCGTCTCTAGCAAAAAATACTAGGCTCGCACTGAAATCAAGCTTGGTATTTCTTCTTTATTTTCTCATATTTCTTGTCATTTTTAGTCTTTTATTCTACCACTATGTTAGACTACACTTGGGTGTTTTGGAGATCATGAGATGTATTGCTAATTTTATGGTCAGATTTAGAAAATAATGACAACCCCTTGGTGACTAAGACTGCATGTTTGAGTTTGGGTTTCCTCGTGATTCCATAGAGGTAAATGTTTGAGAGTGTAGTGACCCATTTGGTAAATTCATTTCAATATTATATTGACTGTTCATAGGCTACGAATCAGATATACAACCCTTAATTTGATTTCATATTTTTTATGACGACTGACTTGTTGTGGCTCCAACGAACACACGAGTAATTTTGTAGGTTTAATTTTTCTATTTTCTTTCATTTAGCCACCTTTATTTGCACATATGATATATGTGGGGTTTCATTGTTAGGGTTTTAAGGAATCACCCTAATGTGGCTATCACCATATATGTGAGTGACAACTTCCTTTATTCCTTTTTACATTATAGTTTTTAATTTGGCACTTGGAGTTTTCTTGACTACTCCTAAGTCGCCTTTGTTCCTGTCCTTTCTAGATTTTATTTAAGATAGTTCTGTGACTTTTATCATATAGGGATACTTAGATTATCTAAACAAGGGTGTCTATAACATCACCCCTTTCCCTTTGAGGAGGCATGAGCTAAACCCTGGTATCTTTCGCCAGAGCCCTAGGATAAAATTTGATATTTGAACTCGAGCACTGTAATTGGATTGGGCTATACATTTTCTTTTATTTGTTAAGAGTTAACCTTTATGGAAAGGGTAAGATGGGTGTATCTTCTCTCAATTACGATTGAGGGGGAACCTAATTTCCCAATCTCTAGTTTCTTACAATATTATGTCTATTCGTTGGAAGGAATACTATTACTTGTCAAATCCTCCTTTTAGTTTAGAACAGCGTAACCAGTCATAATGGCGGTAATGACTCTGTTATGGACATTGTAATCATGAGGGTTGTAGTAAAATATTTTTTTTGGGTTATTACTTTCGCGGGTCTATAGAATATTGCTACAGAAATTTCATTTCATTCGGTTGTATTTCTTTAATGGTTACGCTTATGACTTGACTAGCACTCACTTTACTCCTATTATTATGCAGGTCTTAGGATGATGGGAAAAATCATCCTAACACTCAAGTAATATATATATCTATATATATATAATGGTTGTCTCATTTCCACACTAAAGAGGTTCAATTTTATTTTTTCGTATGTTTATACTTATTTTCTTAACCCAGTTCTAACCTCCTCTCAATCTAGGTCATTACAGGTATGAACATCATGCTTAGGCGACATGTTAAGCACATAGGTATTAGGTTTCTAGATTCACAGTGCTATAGAAATTCTTCTTTCTAATTGCTTATGTTACAGGTCAACATCCTGTAACGGTTTAATTTTACAATGGAACCCATTTTAGGAGGTCTTTTGTTTTGTATTTGTGACCATAAAATGTTTTACTTGTAATTAGTTGTTAGACTGGACCATAACATCATTTCGACTTACCAACATTGCATTTTGGATATAAGATTATGGGAATTCTTGTTTAAATGATTTACAATTCTTTAATTCTCTTAATATGATACATATTGGACTGTGATTCTTACGTTCTTCCTAAAATGAAGGGTTGTCCCAATTTTGGTTCTATGAAATAATTTTTTTATTTTTTTATTGTAGCAGTTAGATAAATAAATAATAGTTGAATTCTAGTTTACATACTCATTGCATTAACAACTTCTTTTTATTTATATTGTCTAACAACTATAATTTGGTGTCGTGAATGTATCTGCTAACGTTATGAGTTGTGGATTTATCAATATATTTTTATGTCTTTATGGAATTTATAGTCTTGTGATTTCTTAAATATATATGTTTATATATATATATAGTCAAAGAATAACCCCCTCCTAGCTAGGGCATGAATATCACCTGTTATATATCTACCCACCTCAATCATTTCTTCCTCTGTGACGTTTTGTTTTTTTAGTTATCATTTCTTAACTACTTGTAATCAATATCCATTAGTAAAAATGTGCATCATATCTATTCTTTAACTATTATTAATTTACAAGGAATCATTTCATATTCCATGTTTCCTTACGTGATGATTAAATTATCTTCTCATTTACAACTCATACATAAAATTTCTGACCTATATATCGTTACAGTTGACTCCTCTTAGTTACTTTTTTGACTAGTTATATACCTTTTTCATGCATATTTTCCTCCAACTACTAATCTAGATATTATTTATTACATGGAAAATATAGGATTAATAAGAAGCTAAGAATGGGCCTTGATCTAAAGTTATCTAATATTGATCGATATAATTAGGCATCCCATCCATTTGAATCCATTTTTTCATCTTTTTGACAGATATGCACATTGACCGGAAGGAAATCTATGTGCGCATGTACCATATTTTTTCCTTTGATTCATATGCCTACATAAACAATATTGAATTCACAAATATTATATCTATATCGCATGACCTTTTATGCAAAATGTATTCAAATACTACTTCTAGTATTTGCATATTCTAGTACTTGCATGCATAAAGAAAATAATATATAAACAATGATTACATGATCTATTTTTCAAGCATGTGCACAGAAAAATTCATACAATTATAACTAACATACTTGAGAATATTTGTAATATGCGTGCAAGACTGAAAAATATACAATGTATACGGTATCGACTTATATTATTCCACAACATACATATCATTTACCACTCGACATCAAAAATAAAAATAAACAAAAATATAATCCTAATTACTGTTTGAAAAACTTTCAAGAACTAAACATGTTCCTTTTGACTATGAACTGCCTCTACCAGTTCCCCCAAGCTAAGATCTTATCGCTGCAAAAATAAAACACCTCTTTTAATCTTAGGTGGCTTTTTTTATATTTTTTCTTCTGAGAAAATTTTAGTAGCATCTTTCTTTAAGATCTACCAACCTTTTTCCTAAGATTTGTATTTTATTTTTTTCGAAAAAAAATCTTTTCTTTTCATTTAAAGCACACCTTTCTCTCCCACAATGCTTATTTCATCCAACTTAGTATTTATCTCCAACTAAGTGAATAACATAATCTTTCCCTCCCTTTATGCTAATTAATTTATTTTTTCTCCCATGGATTTTTAGTAGACTTTTAGGGAAGGTTCATCATGTGGGCATGACCACCAACAATTTTTTTCTAAGATGGCGAGAAGACTTCTAAACTCTAGTGCTATTTCGTGAATATTTTCAAGCAATTTATTTGTTAATTCAATTAATAATAAAATAATTACACCGTCACATAAATATCATCATGGTTTCTATATCCATTTAATCTGATAATAGTTCAATGTCTAAAACTAGTCAATGTTGAAAAAGCATGACATAGGGGTGTTATAGAGATGTTGTAGTGTTCCTAAAATATTAAATCAAATAATAATAAACAACATAATGATCAAATAAAAAAGAAATAAAAATATAAAATCGATTCAGTTCAATTTGTTATATTGTAATTTCATTATTACAAACAAAAGTGTAAACAAATTTATTGAGAAAAAATCATAATATACATATCACGATAAAATAAGTTTAAATAATATTGATTCATAATAATAAAGTGGTACCTCAGGACATAAAATTAATAGACATACAAAATCTCAATAAATTTAATTATTAAGCATATAACTAGAAATAAAAATATTTTTAAACATATTTATATTAAAAGGATGATTCATATTGTTGAGTATTATATTTTGGAGTTTCATATTTAAATTTCAATAATAAGCATATAAAAATTCCAAATTATTTATTTATCTCTATCTATCTCATCAATGCTATTCATATCACATAACAAAATTAAATTATAAAACCTGTCAAAGAAAAATATTATATTTGTATGTAAGTATATGTATTATTAGGGTTAATAAAAGTTAATAAGAAAAATATTTCTATATATAGATGTGAAATTTATATAAATATAAATAATATTATTGAGAATCACTATAAAATTATTTTAATTTCATATTTACTATGGGAGACAGGGAATAAACCTTTCAAGGTGTAAACATTTTCTCAAATTACAGTAAAAAATGTTTATATTTTAAGCGATTTAATATTTCTCTATTTCTTACAAACCAGAAACTCAAATATATTTATATTAATAATCAAAATAATTTATTAATAATATTTTATAATAACTCTCAAATTGATCAAAGGAAATTATGTTTAAATTTATATGAAAATATGTAAGAAGGAATGCATATCCATGTTTTAACCATGAATTTTTTTTTCTTGATTGCACATATTAGTTGACATTGAAATATTTTACTTATCAACTAGATTGTTTATATTAATAAGTTCCATGATAAGTTTCTCCAAGATTAATAAATTATGGTTGATGTTTTCAAATGTATTTTTATTTTTAAAATTTGAAATGCATTATATTATAAATTGATTATAAGTAAAGTAGATGAAGTAAAAATAAAAATTTGGTTTTTTCTTTTTGTTTTTTATAATTTAATTACCAATTTTGAAATATATCATAGATTAAAAATTTGTAAATTTATAGATTTAAAATTCCATCAATAATGTTTCACATGATATATTTTTAAAAAATGTAATATATTCAAATGAAATTATAGTAAATGAATTTATTAATTTACAAATGCTTATTTGGTTTCATTTTATTTTGTATGAATTTATTTTTAAAAATTCATTCATTTGTTTTTATATTTTGCAATATATTTTGAATTTTATTTTTTATTAAAAATGTCTATAAAATAATAATTTATAGGGTTTATTTGTCTAAGGCTTCATATTCCTAGGGTATAACATTATTCATAGGGTTTATAATATTAATCTTTAGGTTTAACAAAAAACCATTGGGTTTATCATCATGATCAACCATGATCCAACGTCACATTGCGATACAGGTTTTTTCAATATGAAAATCAACCATTGTCGCATTGTGACAAGCATTGTATGAATATGAAAATCACCCATGGTCAACCATGTTCCAACATCACATTGTGACAAAGGTTGTCTCAACCATGGTCAAACATGCTCAACCATGGTGACATTGTGACAAAGACTTTCTCTTGGTCTAATGTCACATTGTCACAACCATGGTCATCCATGGTCTAATATCTCATTGTGACACAGATTGTCTCAATATGGAGATCAACCATGGTCAATGATTGTCAGCCATTGTCCAACATCACATTGCGACAAACATTGTCTCAATGTGAAAATCAATCATGGCCAACCATATTCCAATTTCACATTGTGATAAATATTTATATTAGGGTTTATATTCCTTGGGTTTAATATTATTCCCTTGGATTTATATTATCAATCTATTGGGTTTTTAATCCCTTGGGGTTTTAGTATTACTCCCTTCGGTTTATTATTCTCTTGTGTTTATAATATCAATCCCCTTAGGATTTATATAACTTGCATAATATTAATCCCTTGGGTTTAATATTATTCCCTTAGGTTTATAATATCTTTGGCTTTTAGAATTAACCCCTTGGGCTTATTATTCCCTCTGGTTTATAATATCAATCCCTTGAGTTCATTTGGCTCATATTCCTAGGGTATAATATTATGCATATGGTTTATAATATTAATTCTAAGGTTTAATATAAATCACTTCGGTTTACATTCATAGTCATCCCACAGGAGCTTCACTGGGGGACCAATATTATACCACATGGGTTCATATTGGGGGATATATATTAAGGAAAAAATGGAGCTTAAAGTTAATGAAAAATATAAAGGGGTATATAAAATTTTAATCAAAAAATGGATACCTACAACATCTAGTGAATGTAGGGCTATTTTAAATTGGGAAGTTATATTGGATTCATATCGGTAGGGGGTTAAATAATGTGATTTGTAGAGGTATTTTCCAATTTTTAGAGGGTTTACAGGTATTGTTTAATATGCCATGAACACAAGTGATATGTCAGAGGTTCACTGAGTGAATCCCATGTCGGTCATCGATGGTCAACGGTGGCCCAATGTCACAATGTGCCAAATGTTGTCTCAATATGAAAATCAACAATGGTCCAACAACACATTGTAACAAACATCGTCTCACTAGGAAAACCAATGATGGTAAATCATGGTCAAACATGTTTATTTTACGTTTCATATTATTTATGTTAGGGTTTTTATATTTTGAGTTTATAATATTTATCCCTTGGGTTTAAAATTATTCCTCTGACATTTACAGCTATATCCAGGGTGAAATCAATAGATGGTTTGTAGATTTCACCGCCTTTATATTTTCAACGTTATACAAAAATGCAAGACAATGTGTTAAGGAACTGTTTGGAAAGCGTGAACAGTCGTGATCATTATCTTGTTGATTTGAATTGGTGTAGTTTTTGTCATCGGTCTCGGTGTGTTTTAGATGAGGCTAATGTTTCTGGTAGAGTGTTTAATGTTGAAATTCCTATCAACCACATTTAAATTGTTGTTTTATTTTTATTAAATTTTTATTTCATAATTACTTCATTATTATTTATTAAATGATCATTAATACAATTTGTTAAATGATTACTAATATAATTTATTAAATGACTATTAATATAATTGTTTCTATTATTTTATTATTATTATTATATAGTATTAACGATTATTAATATGGTTCTTATATTTATATTAATGTCATTGATAATAACACTAATAATATGTACAAAGGGCATAGTGGAATAATTTTTAATCTCCTTTCCTCTATTAGCAAGGTAAAATAGATCCATAGAAATAGCCCTACCACCATAGCATTCACCCAATGACCTTATAATTTTTATTTTATCAATAAACTAAAATTGTCATATTAAAAAGTGTTGAAAACTATCATTTTTATATTAAATAATGCTATAGAAAATTTATATTTAAAAAGGTTTATTATTAAAAAGTTAAGAGAATTTTTTAATTAGAAAATTTGAAAAACAAAAAAAAATTACCATTAAGAAGTTAAAAAAGGTTATTTATATATTAAAAATATTGTAAAAAAATTAAAATAGTTTTTTTCATTCTTATTTGCATTATAGTCACATAAAGTTTACTTTTAATATTTAATATTTAGTTTTTTATATTAAACTTTAGGTTTGAATTTTTGTTATTCATATTATTATATTTGACTTACACATTTTTCAAATTTTGAATACTAATAAATTTGATACATTTTGTTTGATGAATTTTTTCTTTTATTATTTTAAGATAATCTAAAACACATAAAATATTAATATTAGAAATAAGTAACACAATATCCAAGGTATCCAAGTGAGGAAAGATTGGTTGATTTTATCTTTTAATTTGGAAAAAAAAAATTCGTTAGTTGAATTTCACTCGAATTTTTTTTTAGTCAAATCTAATGGAATTTGGTAACTCTGGTGTGAATAACACAAAACAAAATATAGTGTTTCTTCTATCTTATTTGGAATTTCAAAATATAATTGTATTTTATTTAGCTTGGAATTTCAAAATATAATTTTATTTTATCTAGTTTGAAAATTGAGAATATTAATGGTGATGGCCAAAATTAGTGCAAAGAAAACTAGAAATTCAAAATTTAGTTTTATTCTATCTAGTTTGGAAATTGGGAATCTTGATGGTGATGGCAAATATTAGTGCAAACAAAACTACGAATGACATTGTAGCAACCGCAACTGGTAACATAAAATCATGCTTATATCCAAAGTTGCTCCACATCACTTTTTTTCTACCATCATCCATCGCCATTTCTTCTGAGTTATCCCCGAACTGAGACCCTATCTGTCCATATAGACTGCATGCAAAGGGGGAACAATTATGTAATCCAGATACGTAAAGCAAGCTGAAGATTATAGATACAAAGAACTACAAAAGTGAACTTGCTGCATATGGAAATAGGGAGAGTAAAAACTTGAAGAATATTTGACCTGTTTGGATCCGAGGCAAAATCAACGGTATAGTACGTGAGAGATAGGCGCACCGCCAATTCTATTAATGAAGAAAGAAATCAGTCTGCTGGCTGGCTAATCCATTTTTGAAGCGAGTATGGCTGCACGGTAGAACAAGAAATCAGCTGCATGTAAAACACAGGATGCTTTGCAATCGTCATCGCCTTTCTTGCAATTCTGTTGAACATATCCATGTCGAGACGGAAGAATAGCACTCGAAAGTAAATGTTCGCATTGTCCAGATTTCTATGATTCATATTTGTCCGTACAAATATGCTCATAGCCAGCGTAGCGACGACAGCTATCTAACAAAACAAGCAATAAATCTCTTCAGAATTAAGAAATATACACTGAAAATCTAAAGCATTTCAGTTTCAAGGACATTATGTATCTTCCCACGCCGTTTTTCTACCACCTGAAGAATTTGAATATGTGTACGAAAGCATTCTTCTTCAGGAGTAAAACTTGTCTATCAAACCATGCTCTAAAAAGTTTTGCTTTGCTTAAATCATATTTTTCTGTGTTGGAAAAGCAAAGAAGACAAAACACAACTCACACATAAAACATGAGGTGTTTCTCTTCTATTCATCACACAAAACATGATGATTATAATGAACCCGGTCAAGGGTATTTAAACCTTTTCCAACTAGCTAACTTTCTAAAATATCTTGACATGCAATCACACACTCAAAGTCGTTTATCACTTAACTCAACACATAAACACTCAATCATGCAATCAATCAGTTAACTGACTCTCTAATTTTATCTAACTCCTCATGCAGGAGTAATTATCTTATTTTAACACTCCCCCTTAATTGCGACTACTAAGCTAAAACATGACTTATGACAACTCAAACATGCCTGCTGGTCTATGTCTCAGCTAGGCTTACAAGACCCAAGTTTATTTTATGAAACTCAAACACATCTTGTGCTAATGACTTAGTAAATATATGAGCTAATTGATCATTAGATTTACAAGGCTTCAAGTGAACTTCTCCATTGCTCACAAGTTCTCTAAAAAAGTAATATCTAGTATCAATATGCTTGCTTTTCTGATGAAACACACTATTCTTGGATAGTGCAACCGTTGAGGTGTTGTCACAATATATTGTTGTTGATCCTTGTTGTTTCTGCTTGAGTCCATCAAGTAATCTTCTTAACCACACTGCTTGACATGCTGCTGATGTTGTTGCTACATATTCTGCTTCTGCTGACGAAAGTGTCACAATGGGCTGCTTCTTAGATGTCCATGAAATCACACCTGAACCAAGGTGGAACAAAAAACAAGAAGTTCTCTTCCTATCATCCAAACTACCTGCAAAATCACTATCTGTGTATCTAATCAATTCTTTCTTTTCTGTGCTTGCATACATTATACTACAATCTGTAGTTCCTACAATGTATCTCATAATTTGTTTTCCTACACTCCATTCTTTGTCTTTTGGAGTCTCCATAAATCTAGAAATAAAACTCACTCCTTGCATGATATCTGGTCCTGTAGCTATGAGATACATGAGGCTACCAACCAATATTTTGAATAAAGTTGGATTGACATTTGATCCTTCATCATCCTTGCTTAACTTTGTACCTGTTGCAACTAGTGTAGGGACATGTTTGCAATTTTCCATCCTGATTCTTTTCAACAAATATTTGGAATATTTATTTTGACAAATAAAAATTCCTTTTTCAGATTGCTCAACTTCTATGCCAAGAAAATATTTCATGAGACCAAGACCTCTCATCTCAAATTCTTTCATCATGGCTTCTTTAAATTCATCTATGTCAAAATCACCTGTAAAAACCATGTCATCAACATATAAGAAAACAATCAAAATCTATCCATGCTCATTTACCTTTTTGTACAAGGTAGGCTCAATGTTGCTTCTGCAAAATCCATTCTTAATCATGTAGGTGTCGATTCTACTATACCAAGCTCTAGGCACTTGCTTCAGTCCATAGAGCGTTTTCTTCAACCTGTAAACTTTGTCTTCATTACTCTCAACTTCATATCCTCGAGGTTGCTGCACATAAATTTCTTCTTCTAGAATTCCATTCAAGAAGCCTGATTTCACATCCATATGATATACTTTCCACTTGTTCTCAGCTGTTGTGGCTAGCACTGCTCTTACAGTATCCAATCTGGCTACCAGAGCAAACGTTTCTCCAAAGTATATGCCAGGTTGCTGCGAGAATCCTTTTGTTACAAGTCTTGCTTTAAATCTGTCAATTTCACCTTTCTCATTCAACTTTGTCTTGTACACCCACTTCACACCAATGAGATTTTTGTCCTTTGGTAAATCAACCAAATCCCATGTGCCATTCTTTTCAATAACTTCAATTTCTTCGTCCATGGCTTACAACCAATTTTCATCTTTGATTGCTTCTTCAAATGAAGAACGTTGGAATGACAACAATGCAAAATTTGAACTAACATCCAAATCATCATAAATATCTTTCAAACTTCTCATCTTTCTCTTACCATTGCTTGATTCAATTAAAAAAGAAATAAAAATATAAAATATAAAATCGATTCAGTTCAATTTGTTATATCATAATTTCATTATTACTAACAAAATTGTAAACAAAATTTATTAAGAAAAAATCATAATATACATATCATGATAAAATAAATTTAAATAATATTGATTCATAATAATAAAGTGGTACTTGAGGAGATAAATTTTTTCTTTTTTGTAAATCATGCTAATTCTATTATAGTACAAAAAAGATTACAGAGAGAGTTACATCCACCACAAAGAGTTGGCTACATGAACAGTTTGACATTCTGAGACTGAAACTGAGCCAGAGAAAAAGAGGGACTATGAAACTGTCCGCTGACCCCAAGCTAGAACCAACAGAGAACTGGACCTAGGTGCTATACTTCCACTCCCTGTCGAGGCGAGGGAGGAGTTTACAGACCTTGCAAATCCCACATTCAAAAAACCCGACATGACAGACACAGACATTATAATCGACATACAAAAAACTGAGTGGTGCGACCCGAAAACTATCACAGACTGACTCCCATTATTTACTGTAGCTGCTACTTCGACATCCTGAGACTGAACAAAGTGTTTCCATAACACACAGAACGACCATGCAACGTGCCTAAGCATCCACGGAGGTGGATGGTTGCTTCTCCACCACTGGACAGGCATATGGATCTGGTTGCTCCTCCACCACTGTACAGGCATATGGGTCTGAAGCACTCGAGTCTGTGTATGGCGCGTCGTCCTTTGCAGGCTCGCTTGTTCCCGCTCTATTCCCCGCCACCGCACCCGAGGCTTCCGCAGGCTGTAATCGCGGACCTTGAACAGGCGAGGGTGGCCGAGGCTCTGCTGGGGCTTCTGGTCTATTTGCATGGTCGCATTTTTCAATGCGCACTGAAACATAGTAGATTGCGTTGTCCAGAGCACACGGGAACCTGAAGCGGGTTGATGGGTGCGAACCAAACGGACACATCGCGGCTCTTCCCCGCCCTCTGCCTCTTTCGCGCCCTCTTCGAGCTCCTGGTGAGCTAATCTCCTCCGACGGGGAGTCGAAGGATGCCGAGGAACGTGGCGATGAAGCCCGACCTCTGGCACCGCCTCTTGAACCTCCCCGCCTGCAAGCGCCACGTAACCTCTCACGTGGCATCCTATAATCAACAAATAACCAATTCTGCCCAGAGGCCGCGAGTGCTTTGCGCCACCGAGGATTCTAAACCCGTGCAACAACTTATACAACAGATGAGAAACAGGTAATGGAACACGAATTCGAATAGCAATGCTTACCACACAGGTCGAAATCCGAGCCTTTTCAGGAGCTGCACAGGGTAAATTGCTCCCAGAGAGCTGAGCAAACCAGAACCAGGTATGACCAAAGCGCCGAAGGGCCAAATCTCTAACAAGGGCGCAGAGGAACTGAAACACCGCAACACTCAGAGCTTCTGGAGGTCGAAGGCGCTCAGAGACTTTGCTTAAAAAGAGCAGAATGACACTCAATACATTGAACCATAGCATAGAGCCGTAAATTCTCTGACAATCCAGGGTTGAGACTAGGGCCTCCGTAGCCGAGGGCCGAGGTATGAGTCTTGGCTCATGCACCCACGGTGCAGTCATCCAAGAGCCGAACGCACCATTCACAATTGAGACCATACAGAGCTTCCAACAGACAATGGCGCTTCCCGCACCTTCCAACGGAACACCTCTCATCGGCAAACCAAGGCGAACGACCAATATACCTCTGCAACTAGCTGTTCTCCCCCTACCATTAATGCTCGCGTAACTGTTGGCTGGACCGAGGTGATGGCTTCTCGAGGCTTCGGTCCATTTGGCTGGAGCGAGCGGCCACTTGCCATTTAATAAGGCCGCCTCCTCATTCATTGCGCTAATTAACACCCGCAGCCGAGGGTTGAGGAGATAAAATTAATAGACATACAAATTCTCAATAAATTTAATTACTAAGCATATAACTAGAAATAAAAATATTTTTAAACATATTTATATTAAAAGGATGATTCATATTGATGAGTATTATATTTTGGAGTTTCATATTTAAATTTCAATAATAAGCATATAAAAATTCTAAATTATTTATTTATGTCTATCTATCACATCAATGCTATTCATATCACATAGCAAAATTAAATTATAAAAACTATAAAACATGTCAAAGAAAAGTATTGTATCTGTATGTAAGTATATGTATTAGTAGGGTTAATAAAAGTTAATAATAAGAATATATATATATATATAGATGTGAAATTTATATAAATATAAATAATATTATTAAGAATTACTATAAAACAATTTTAATTTCATATTTACTATGGGAGAAAGCAAATAAATCTTTCAAAGTGCAAAACATTTTCTCAAATTAGAGTAAAAAATGTTTATATTTTAAGCGATTTAATCTTTCTTTGTTTCTTATACACTAGAAACTCAAATATATTTATATTAGTAATTAAAATCATATATTAATAATATGTTATAATAACTCTCAAATTGATCAAAGGAAATTACGTTTAAATTTATATGCAAATATGTAAGAAGGAATGCATATCCATGTTGTAACCATGAATTTTTATTTTTTTTTATTGCACATATTAGTTGACATTGAAATATTTTACTTGATATGGCATTAAAATATTTTACTTATCAACTAGATTGTTTATATTAATAAGTTCCATGACAAGTTTCTCCAAGATTAATAAATTATGGTTGATGTTTTCAAATGTATTTTTATTTTTAAAATTTGAAATACATTATATTATAAATTGATTATAAGTAAAATAGATGAATTAAAAATACAAATTTGGTTTTTTGTTTTTGTTTTTTTATAATTTAATTACCAATTTTTGAAATACATCATACATTAAAAATTTGTAAATTTATAGATTTAAACTTCCATCAACAATGTTTCACATGATATATTTTTAAAAAATGTAATATATTCAAATGAAATTATAGGAAATGAAATTATGAATTTACAAATTCTTATTTGGTTTCATTTTATTTTGTATGAATTTATTTTTTTAAATTCATTCATTTGTTTTTAATAATTTGCAATATATTTTGAATTATATTTTTATTAAAAAAGTCTATAAAATAATAATTTATAGGGTTTATTTGTCTAAGGCTTCATATTCCTAGGGTATAACAATATTCATAGGGTTTATAATATTAATCTTTAGGTTTAACAAAAATCCATTGGGTTTATCATCATGATCAACCATGATCCAATGTCACATTGTGGTACAAATTTTCTCAATATGAAAATCACCCATGGTCAACCATGTTCCAATGCCGCATTGTGACAAAGGTTGTCTCAACCATGGTCAAATATGCTCAACCATGGTGACATTGTGACAAAGAATTTCTCTTGGTCTATGTCACATTGTCACAACCATGGTCATCCATGGTTAACCATGGTCCAATATCTCATTGTGACACGGATTGTCTCAATATGGGGATCAACCATGGTCAATGATTGTTAGCCATTGTCCAACATCACATTGTAGAAATCATTGTCTCAATATGAAAATCAATCATGACCAACTATATTCTAATTTCACATTGTGATAAATATTTATCTTAGGGTTTATATTCCTTGGGTTTATAATATTTATTCCTTGGGTTTAATATTATTCCCTTGGATTTATATTATCAATCTGTTGGGTTTTTAATCCCTTGGGTTTATTATTCTCTTGTGTTTATAATATCAATCACTTTAGGATTTATATAACTTGCATTTATAATATTAATCCCTTGGGTTTAATATTATTCCCTTAGGTTTATAATATCTTTGGGTTTTAGAACTAACCCCTTGGGCTTATTATTCCCTTCGGTTTATAATATCAATCCCTTGAGTTCATTTGGCTCATATTCCTAGGGTATAATATTATGCATATGGTTTATAATATTAATTCTAGGGTTTAATATAAATTGTTTTCGTTTACAATCATAGTCATCCCACAAGGGCTTCACTGGGGGACCAATATTATATCATGTGGGTTTGTATTGGTAGATATATATTGAGGAAAAAATAGATCTTAAAGTTAATGAAAAATATAAAGGGGTGTATAAAATGTTAATCAAAAAATGGATAACTACAGTATCTAGTGAATGTAGGGGTATTTTAAATTGGGAAGCTATATTGGGCATATTAATAGGGGGTTAAATAATGTGATTTTTAGAGGGATTTTCCAATATGTAGTCAAATTAAGGGTATTGTTTAATATGCCACAAACACAAGTGATATGTCATAGGTTCACTGAGTGAATCCCACGTGGGTCATCCATGGTCAACGATGGTCCAATGTCACAATGTGCCAAATATTGTCTCAATATGAAAATCAGCCATTGTCCAACAACACATTGTGACAAACATCGTCTCACTAGGAAAATCAATGATGGTAAATCATGGTCAAACATGTTTATTTTAGGTTTCATATTATTTATGTTAGGGCTTTTATAGTTTGGGTTTATAATATTTATCTCTTGGATTTAATATTATTTCTCTGACATTTACAGCTATATTAAGGGTGAAATCAATAGATGGTTTGCAGATTTCACCGCCTTTATATTTTCAACGTTAAACAGAACTGCAAGACAATGCATTAAGGGATTGTTTGGAAAGCGTGAACAGTCACGATCATTATCTTGTTGATTTAAATTGGTGTAGTTTTTGTCATCAGTCTCAGTGTGTTTTAGATGAGGCTAACGTTTCTAGTAGAGTGTTTAATGTTGAAATTCCTATCAACCACATTTAAATTGTTGTTTGAATTTTATTAAATGTTTATTTTATAATTACTTCATTATTATTTATTAAATGATCATTAATAGAATTTATTAAATGATTATTTATATAATTTATTAAATGACTATTATTATTATTATTATTATTAATGTGGTTCTTAAATTTATATTAATATCATTGATAATAACGCTAATAATATGTACAAAGGGCATGGTGGAATAATTTTTAATCTCCTTTCATCAATTAGCAAGGTAAAATAGATCCATAGAAATAACCCTACCACCATAGCATTCATCCAATGACCTTATAATTTTTATTTTATCAATAAACTAAAATTTGTATATTAGAAAGTGTGAAAAACTATCATTTTTATACTAAATAATGCTATAGAAAATTTATATTTAAAAAGTATTAAAAAGTTAAGAGAATTTTTGTATTTGAAAATTTGAAAAACAATCATTTTAATATTAAATGATATTATAAAAAATTTATATTTAAAAAAAATACCATTAAGAAGTTAAAAAAAGGGTTATTTATATATTAAAAATATTGTAAAAAAATTAAAATAGTTTTTTCCACTCTTATTTGCATTATAGTCACATAAAGCTTATTTTTAATATTCAATCTTTAGTTTTTTATATTAAACTTCACTTTTGAATTTTTGTTATTCATATTATTATACTTGACTTACACTTTTTTCAAATTTTCAATACTAATAAATTTGCATTTTTCCTTTTATTATTTTAAGATAATCTAAAACACATAAAATATTAATATTGGAAATAAGTAACACAATATCCAAGGTATCAGGTATCCAAGTGAGGAAAGATTCATTTGATTTTTTTTTAATTTTGAAAAAAAAAAAAATTGAATTTTATGCTTGAATTTTTTCCGTATCAAATCTAATGGAATTTGGTAACTATGGTGTGAGTACCACAAAACAAAATATAGTGTTTCTTCTATCTTGTTTGGAATCTCAAAATATAATTGTATTCTATCTAGTTTGGAATTTCAAAATATAATTTTATTTTGTCTAATTGAGAATCTTAATGGTGATGGCCAAAATTAGTGCAAAGAAATTGGAAATTCAAAATATAATTTATTCTATATAGTTTGGAAATTGGGAATCTTCATGGTGATGGCAAAGATTAGTGAAAACAAAACTACGAATGACATTGTAGCAACTACGACTGGTAACATAAAATCATGCATATATCCAAAGTTGCTCCACTTGACTTTTTTCCTACCATCTCCATTTCTTCCGAGGTATCCCCGAACTGAGACCCTATCTTTCCATATAAAGTGCATGTAAAGGGGGAAAGATTATGTAATCCAGATACGTTAAGCAAGCTGAGGATTATAGATACAAAGAACTACAAAATTTGAACTTGCTGCATATGGAAATAGGGAGAGTAAAAACTTGAAGAATATTTGACCTATTTGGTTCCGAGGAAAAATCAACGGTATAGTACATGACAGATACGCACACCACAAATTCTATTAATGAAGAAAGAAATCGGTCTACTCATAGGCAAATCCATTTTTGAAGCGAGTATGGCAGCATGGTAGAACAAGAAATCATTCTGCCTGTAAAACACAGGATGCTTTGCAATCGTCATCGTCATTCCTGCAATTTCGTTGAACATATCCATTCGAGACGGAAGAATAGCACTCGAAAGTAAATGTTTGCATCATCCAGATTTCTGTGATTCATATTTGTATGTACAAATATGCTCATAACCAGCATAGCAATGACAACTCTCTGACAAAACAAGCAATAAATCCCTTCAGAATTAAGAAATATACAATGAAAATCTAAAGCATTTTAGTCTCAAGAACATTATGTATCCTCTCGCGCCATTTTTCTACCACTTGAAAGAATTTGAATGTGTATGAAAGCATTCCTCTTCAGGAGTAAAACTTGTCTATCAAACCATGCTCTAAAAAGTTGTGTTTTGCTTAAACCGTATTTTTCTGTTTTGGAAAAGTAGAGAAGACAAAACACAATTCACACATAAAACATGAGTTGTTGCTCTTCTATTCATCACACAAAACATAATGATTACAATGAACCTAGTGAAGGGTATTTAAACCTTTTCCAACTAGCTAACTGCCTAAAATATCTTGACATGCAACTACATGCAATCACACACTCAAAGTCGTTTATCACTTAACTCAACACTCAAACACTCAATCATGCAATCACTCAGTTAACTGACTCTCTATTTTTATCTAACTCCTCATGTAGGAGTAATTATCTTATTTTAACACTCCCCCTTAATTACGACTGCTAAGCTAAAACATGACTCATGACAACTCAAACATGCCTGTTGGTCTATGTCTCAGCTAGGCTTACAACACCCAAGTTTCTTCTATGAAACTCAGACACATATTGTGCTAATGACTTAGTAAATATATCAGCGAATCGATCACTATATTTACAAGGCTTCAAGTGAACTTCTCCATTGCTCACACGTTCTCTAATAAAGTGATATCTAGTATCAATATGCTTGCTCTTATGATGAAACACAATATTCTTGGATAGTGCAATCGCTGAGGTGTTGTCACAATATATTGTTGTTGATCCTTGTTGTTTCTGCTTGAGTCCATCAAAACTCTTCTTAACCACACTGCTTGACATGCTGCTGATGTTGCTGCTACATATTCTACTTATAGTGATGAAAGTGTCACAATGGGCTGCTTCTTAGATGCCCATGAAATCACACCTGAACCAAGGTGGAACACAAAACCAGAAGTGCTCTTCCTATCATCCAAACTGCCTGCAAAATCACTATCTGTGTATCCAATCAATTCTTTCTTTTCTGTGCTTGCATACATTATGCCACAATCTCTAATTCCTTCAATGTATCTCAGAATTCGTTTCCCTACACTCCAATGTGTGTCTTTTGGAGTCTCCATAAATCTGGAAATCAAACTCACTCCTTGCATGATATCCGATCTTGTAGCTGTGAGATACATGAGGCTACCAACCAATCTTTTGAATAAAGCTGGATTAACATCTGATCCTTCATCATCCTTGCTTAACTTTGTACCTGTTGCAACCGGTGTAGGGACACGTTTGCAATTTTCCATCCTGAATATTTTCAACGAATCTTTGGAATATTTATTTTGACAAATAAAAATTCATTTTTTAGATTGCTCAACTTCTATGCCAAGAAAATATTTCATGAGACCAAGATCTCTCATCTCAAATTCTTTCATTGTGGCTTCTTTAAATTCATTTATGTCAAAATCACTTGTAAAAATCATGTCATCAACATATAAGCAAACAATCAAAATTTGTCCATGTTCATTTACCTTTGTTTACAAGGTAGGCTCAATGTTGCTTCTGCAAAATCCATTCTTAATCATGTAGGTGTTGATTCTACTATACCAAGCTCTAGGCGCTTGCTTCAGTCCATAGAGCACTTTCTTCAACCTGTAAACATTGTCTTGATTACTCTCAACTTCATATCCTAGAGGTACACATAAATTTCTTCTTCTAGAATTCCATTCAAGAAGGCTGATTTCACATCCATCTGATATATTTAAATCAAAATCACTCCTTTTCCAACTAGTTAACTTCCTAAAATATCTTGACATGAAACTACATGCAATCACACACTCAAAGTCATTTATCACTTAACTCAACACTCAAACACTCACTCATGCAATCACTCAGTTAACTGACTCTCTATTTTTATCTAACTCCTCATGTAGGAGTAATTATCTTATTTTAACACTCCCCCTTAATTACGACTACTAAGCTAAAACATGATTCATGACAACTCAAACATGCTTGTTGGTCTATGTCTCAGCTAGGCTTACAACACCCAAGTTCCTTCTATGAAACTCAGACATATCATGTGCTAATGACTTAGTAAATATATCAGCCAATTGATCACTAGATTTACAAGGCTTCAAGTGAACTTCTCCATTGCTCACAAGTTCTCTAATAAAGTGATATCTAGTATCAATATGCTTGCTCTTCTGATGAAACACAATATTTTTGGATAGTGAAATCACTGAGGTGTTGTCACAATATATTGTTGTTGATCCTTGTTGTTTCTGCTTGAGTCCATCAAGTACTCTTCTTAACCATAGTATTTGACATGCTCCTGATGTTGCTATTACATATTCTTCTTCTGGTGACGAAAGTGTCACAATGGGCTGCTTCTTAGATTCCCATGAAATCACACCTAAACCAAGGTGGAACACAATACTAGAAGTGCTCTTCTTATCATCCAAACTGCCTGCAAAATCATTATCTGTGTATCCAATCAATTCTTTGCTTTCTGTGCTTGCATACGTTATGCCACAATCTATAGTTTCTTCAATGTATCTCATAATTTGTTTTCCTACACTCTAGTCTGTGTATTTTTGGAGTCTCCATAAATCTAGAAATCAAACTCACTCCTTGAATGATATTCAACTTGTAGCTGTGAGATACATGAGGCTACCAACCAATATTTTGAATAAAGATGGGTTGACATTTGATCCTTCATCATCCTTGCTTAACTTTGTACCTGTTGCAAGTGGTGTAGGGACAGGTTTTCAATTTTCCATACTGAATCTTTTCAACAAATCTTTGGAATATTTATTTTGACAAATAAAAATCCCCTTTTTAGATTTCTCAACTTCTATGCCAAGAAAATATTTCATGAGACCAAGATCTGTCATCTCAAATTCTTTCATTGTGGCTTTTTTAAATTCATCTATGTCAAAATCAAGTGTAAAAATCATGTCATCAACATATAAGCAAACAATCAAAATTTGTCCATGCTCATTTACCTTTGTGTACAAGGTAGGCTCAATGTTGCTTCTGTAAATTCTACTATACCAAGCTCTAGGCACTTGCTTTAGTCCATACAACACTTTCTTCAACCTGTAAACTTTGTCTTCATTACTCTCAACTTCATATCCTGGAGGTTGCTGCACATAAATTTCTTCTTCTAGAATTACATTCAAGAAGGCTGATTTCACATCCATTTGATATACTTTCCACTTGTTATGAGCTATTGTGGCTAGAATTGCTCTTACAGTATTGAATCTGGCTACCAGAGAAAACATTTCCCCAAAGTCTATGTCGAGTTGCTGCGAGAATCCTTTTGCTGCAAGTCTTGCTTTAAATATGTCAATTTCACCTTTCTCATTCAACTTTGTCCTATACACCCACTTCACACCAATGAGATTTTTGTCATTTGGTAAATCAACCAAATCCCATGTGTCATTGTTCTCAATAACTACAATTTCTTCATCCATGGCTTGCACCTAATTTTCATCTTTGGTTGCTTCATCAAACGAAGAAGGTTGGAATGACAACAATGCAAAATTTGAACTAACATCCAAATCATCATAAATATCTTTCAAACTTCTCATCTTTCTCTTATCATTGCTTGATTCATCACCTGATTGATTTCTGGGAGAATCTTGATCTGCTTGAGGATCCATGCTTCTCTGAAAATCTTGGAGTCCTTGTTGGTGTGTCTCTGTTTGGTGTCTTCACCTGTGATTCTTGCTGCTCCTTTTCTGCTACATCATCTTCTTCCATCAGTGGCACTTATGCATCAGTTGTTTTGTCTAAATTTCCATTCCATGACTCTTGTTCCTCGAACACAACATCTCTGCTAATTATGGTCTTCTCTGAGACAGGGTTATATAATTTGTAAGCTTTTGATTGCTCACTATAACCAATGAATATGCATTTTTCACTTTTATCATCCAATTTGCCTCTTCGCTCCTTAGGCACATGTGCATAAGCTACACATCCAAATACTCTGAGATGAAATACACTGCAATACATACCTAACGATGCTTGTTCTGGTACTCTGTTCATCACACTATTTGTTACCGGGAAAAGTGTCTATTTAGAACTGCTCTATCCCACTAAGGTGTGACAGCTGCCTTAGAAACAAATAGAGAAAAAATACTTTTATATTTCCTTTACGAATTAAAGATAGAGGGGGATAGAAAGAACCGACCTGTGTCTTGCGCTAATCCTTTGATCCAATCCCTCTCTTCTTTGACAGCTTCCAGCTACCTGCTCCCTTACTTGCCCAGCTTCACCAAGTACATGTAAGATCACAAAAGAAGAAAACTATACAAAGACATGGATCTATATTCATAAACAGCTTAGGATCAGATTTAAGCTAACCATACAAATGTAACAAGCATCAATGATACAAAAGCATGGAGGAGAAACTCAAATAGTTTTTATTGATATACAAGAAGATCCAGGAGGAGTTACAACCGATGATTCCTGACCCAGCATCAACCTCCCAGCAAAGAAGCTTCTCTTCACCTCCAACAAAGCATAAACCACCCAATACTCTGATATCTATCTCAAAACCAACAGCAATTCCTTACAATGTGAAAAATTCCAGCCTCTGGATCTCTGGGATGAGGGATCCATATATAGATGTATGCAAGGAGGATGAGTCAGCTTGTGATTTGATTAGTGTCTTCTCTCTGTCAGTTCTTGCTTCCACTTGGAGACTGAAGGCCTCTTATTCATCCTTTGTCGAATTCAGTGAGGCAAGTGTCATAGGAGAAGATTCTGGAAGCTTCCATTGTCTCTCCACCTCGCGGAATGGCACTGCCATTTGTCATTTCCCGCTCAACGCACCCTCATAGTGCATTTAGGTGCGTTGCAACGCACCCAGCTAGTGTGTTTAGGTGCTATGCAACGCAGCTAGCCAGTGGAGCAGCTGAAATGATCCTGTTTTGACTTATTCTGAGCAGTTTCTGGTGGAGAACTTCTGGGAGAAGCTGTAATTTGTTGACCTTGTTCCTTTAGGGGTTGGAACAACACTTTTAGGGACTTAGGAGCCCTTGGTTTATGGACATTTCATGCTTGGAGCTGCAAGGCACAAAAATGTCTATAACAGTTGCCCCCTAAAGTATGAGGCCGTTAATCGGGTGAAATGCTTTATTATGAGGATCCGAAGTTCTTTCAATGCTGGGAGGAGACCTGTAATAAGATACAATACAATACATTATCTTCATACTATTTTTCATGATCTAGCTGAGGCGGGCATTCCCATGCTCAGCTTTATAAATTCATTTTCATGTACATAGGACAGACAATCGTCTGAGTGTAGACTGATGATTCTGATAGAGCCATCATCCTTTTGGTAGGATGATTATCTGTGCTGCAATGCTGTACATTTAATGTCTTTATTTTCCTGAATATATATCGCAGCCCGGATGGATGAAACTAGATCCGGGGTCTTCAATCTCGTCTGATCTTCAGTCAAAGTACAAGTCGATCCATGTGAGAAATGTTCTGAAGTCGAACATGGAAAGACATCACTTGATTACCAGTCAATGATGTAAATTGTTAACAAGCGCGAGAGGAATCACCGATAATGATAATGACCCTCAAGGTACTACAGTACAATTCACGTGGTGTGAATAAAGGACTTGGCGTCGAACACCACGCAAAATCTTTCGGTCGAAGGCCATTGGTGTAAACCTGTCGCCGGAAGTGAGAAACTTGCCATTAAGGCATGCAAGCTTCAAAGTATTGAATGGGGTGTTCCTAGACCAACTTCTTGGATAATGAGCTGATGTCGACAAGAAGTGATCCATCAAAGGAGGGCCTTAATGAATCCCACATCAATGACATGGAATGGAGCAAATGATTTTGATGGAGGTGAAAACGATCTGGTGATATACGGCTCAGGATGGCGGTCATGAAAGAATGGAGTATAATGTATGGTAGTGGGTGGGACACAGGTGACTTCTCTAGATGACTTCTCTTGAACATGTCGGCGACACTGATGTGATGGATTGGTAGCGTTAACCCCAAATGTGGATGGTATGGCGTGACCATGGCGATGTGACCGGTGAATGAAACAACCCAACCCGACTCGGACACGGAGTGGAAGTGTCATGTTCAAGAGCGACTTGCTACCAATAAAGATTCTTTGAGTTTTCTTCCCAATTTTTCCCCAGTCATTGCTGACCAGTACCTCTTTATTTTTGTCAAGCTTGAGGAGGATAACATATGCTTGTTCTATAATTTGCCCTTCGGGCAAACCCATCGCTATGTTTTAACGAGCCTAGCGATAGTGAAACTCGTTCTTGTCTAAAGACAAGTTTGTCGCTATTAATCTTTTTAACGAGTTTAACGACAAAGATAACTCGGTCCTTTTCATTTTTAGAGAGTCTGAAAAGGTACGTAAAGGTAACTCCAAAATTCCTTTTTCGTCATCTAATCCCTTAAGTCCGAAAAATTATAAAACAATACAGAAGGGATGAATTTTCGATAGTTTTAACGAGCCGAACAAAACAAGCGCTCGATCTTTTTGTGTAATAATCCCTCAGGTTCAAAAAGATTAAAATCTAGAGGAGGGATAGCACTTCCTGTCCCTTTAACGAGCTGGAGAGGCCAATGGCTCGGCAATCTTTTCATATTTTACGAGTCAGTTGAAAAGAGCTTAAAGGAGACTCGTCTTTTGAGGAACGAGTGATAAAATGGGTAGCAACTGATTCCAGGTAAGGTTTGGAATTTTCCAATCACGGCAGTGTCACAAGGATGGCTAGTGAAATCACTCTTCGCAGCTGTTCCTCAAAATGGGTAAACAATCAAATGGAGGTGAATGATCGGCCAATGTAAAAGTGGAGGTGACAGTGCAAACACGACCAAGGCTTTAATGGCTGAAGTACTACATTCACGGTGGTTATTTACCGGGGAATAGTTCATTTTTTAATGAGCTTAAACGCGGGTGGAAACATTTGCTCATGTCTTATGTTTATTTTTTAACGAGCTTGAACTATGTGCTAAAACTGCTCGATTAATCCAGTCGTATGATAAGAATGTCTCATATAAAACGGCAATTTTTAGAGTTTTGCCCCACATCCTTTCTTTATGCAAGTTAGGAAACGACCAATCCAAAAAACAGATAAATGATCGCTCTTTGCTTGCACTCCAAAAGGTTTGCATGCCCCCAGGTATAAAACAGAGTTTCAAGGTTACCCCTTCTTTAGTCCGTTAAAACATTTGTTTTATCGAGAGAGGCCTACCTCTTACAGGTTACCCAAAGATTGTTCTATTCGCGGCGCAAACAAAACACTTCTTCGGCGATGTCTACCGAGATAAACAAAGGTGAGTGGCGGTGCTCGCCAACTCTCATAACTTTGACAAGAGAATCCTGTACTAGAATAACCCCCTCTTCCACTCACGGACGGGGGTACAGACTAGGCATATTCTCCCGCGGAAACCTACTCTATACCCAAAGTTTTCCTGCCGAAGCAGACCAGGATGCATGCCCCCTGGGTTTCAGTCATATCCCTCCGAATTACTCGCGCTCATCGGGAGGACGGACTGGGAATTGAGACATTTCTTGTGTGAAAAGACCATTTAGGGATGGTATATGACTATTTGCTATGCGTGATCCGGGAAATGAAAGCTGGTCCACGAGCTTGACCACTCTTCCTTCGTGCGGAAAACACATTACTCTAAAGAGTGAGGAGACAATGGCTCCCATGCAATAAATATAGTCTCGTCCAAGGAGTAGATTGTAATCTAGGGGTCCTTAAACTACCATTACGTTCAGGTGAACGGTTTTCCCTCTCAATGTTATGGGCACATCGGGAAGGATCCCTAAAGGTCGACTGGTTCCTTTATCAAAGCCTGTCAAATTTCTCATCTCAGGCAAAAGCGATGGCGAACCAAGCGCTTTCCAAGCAGTTGAGGAAAGGATACTCACAGAAGCCCCCTCATCTATGATGGTACCAGCCATAACCATTCTATATATTTGAACGATAATTCTGAATGGTACGCTCTCTGGTAAACGGGGTTTGCCTAGTTGATTCCAGTCAAAGGAGACAACTAGGTTGCTTGGAGGTGGGACCGAATAGACGGCCGGGTATGACTCTGACGAACTTCCTTCCTGCGGTAAAGGAACGGGTAAATTGCCCCCATGTTCATCGGAGTCTGTGCTTATGAAAAGAATTTGGACGGTGTCATCCTTGTTCTCTTCAGTGATTGTATCATCTGAAGATGAAACCTCTGGAGGCAAGACCGGGTCAACTGCCGCCTCGACCTTTTGACTTTCTTCTGGTATGGATCTAGATGGTTTATCTTCAATGATAGGTGCTTCAGCCAACCACCTGAGCGGGCTAGCCAGATTTTCAACTAGTGACGGACTCGGCAAGAGTTTTTTATATCCAGGAGGAAGTCGTAACGGTGAAACCGGACGATCATCCAAAACTCTTTTAGCTTCGTCTAAGAAGGGACAATGGTGGACGGCATGATCGCCTTCACACAGTTTACAAGGAAATCTATATTTTCCTTTTTGTCCTGGGACTTCACTTTCACTAGTCGACAGTGTGCTTTCAACATGATCATCAGAGGTTGATGACACCGGGTTGTGCAATCTAGGAGACCAGTCCCTTAATATCCGAGGGATGTAAGGACAATCTCTGTGAAAGTGGTCTCCTTTGCAAATGACACATGGCGATTTAGGCCTGGTCGGTGCAGTGTGTGGATTTTTGTTAGACGACACTCGTTTTCCCCCATTTGCCTTTGGCTCCTTCTTCTTCTTCTCTTTCTTCTTCTTTTCCTTCTTCTCCTTAAGAACTTGACTTTTGGCTTTACCAGCCCCATCAAGCGATGAGGAAGGAGGAGAAGAAGAATTAGAGGAAGTAGAAGGCTGGTAGGCAACTCTGGACTCGTCTAATTGCTGATTCGATTGTTCAGGAATAGTGGTGTTCTGAACGACAGAGGTTGAGAAGAGCCATACAGGCAAACCAATTGTCAGTCCTGGAAGTGACAATGTGGCCATATGGGGTGCACCAACATCTCCCCAAGAGGAGAAGGGACTAGGATTTCCTCCAAGGGGAATTCCTTGGTTGGTAGACTCCATTTTCTCAACCCAAGATCAACGTAGGAAACGGGTAATGAATATTCCGTTTAAAATAAATTTTAACACACTTTGACACAACTTGTTTTTTCAATTTTTAAGAGTCGAGAAAAAACAAAAGATGACTCTAGTCTCCTTCGATTTTTAATGAGCCTGAAGTGACAAGTGCTCAGATGGATCTTTTCCGTTAAGGAGTCTGAAAAGGAACGAAAGGTATTGCTCTGGAGATCTAGGTAGAGGGAGTACCAAACCAATCGCAAAACTGCAGAATACCTTTTACGGTATGGCAGTCAATCTTCCCGAATGCTGTGTTCAGTGCATTGCGATCGATAGGGCGGCCGACACGGCTTCCTATGGATAAAGGATTTAAGCCTATAGGGGTCTCCCAAAATATACTCGACGGTACGTGGGAGCACAAGTCCGTACTGGCACTTATCGTCTCAAAGTGGAGAAATCACGCAACCATCAGTGAGGACAACAGTTACCAGGCTTTACGACGCCGGAATACGTCTCTAGTCTAGACCTCTAAATGTTGTGCATTAAGTTCCAAAGCGTTGTTAGATTCATTGAATTTATTTTAAGTTGATATTTCTTATGAAGTTTGCCTTTTGGGTTCACCACGAGATGTAGATGTAATTCCTAAAACGCAATCTAAAGATGATAAGCAAACTTTTATCTCTTTTCTGCAATGAAAATCCTAGCTACTAGGGGAAAAGAAAGACACAATCTTTTCACAAAGAGCAAAGAGCACACTGTAAATGCACTTTCCTAAATCAAGCCAAACAGACTGTCAATATGCAAATGCACATGTGCATGTGTTTGTTTTCGACTTTCTTAGTATTGATGCTAAAAAGAAAGTTGATGTACAAATTTGAATTTGCTTTCAAGCGACAAACACAAACAAGCTTCTTTTCGAAATCAAAAGATAAAGACGATTACGACACTTTAATATTTTGAAATGAACACTCGTTTTTGACACTAGAAAGTCACAAATTTAGACCAAAGGCAAAAGTAAAAGTATAATCGACCATCAACAGCAATCAAACTTTCTCCTATGATCGAAATCGACACTTGCGACAGATCTAAATCAAAGGACGACAGTACGGCTATTCTACTTTTGCAATGGAAAACTGTAAACGACGCAACAAACACACAAAAACATCTACAGTTCTTTTGTACAAAGGAGGCGGAATAACAGCAAGGAAAAGGGGTTTTAGACAGACATATACTGATCACAGGCTGCAAAATTCAGAGACAAAACTGGAAAGAATGAAACACAAGAACCTCAGCTGCACAGGGCTAGTCTGATCAACGCACTTGTAACACAGAGAAACTGGATTGCAGTGCAGGTTGCCCTTTCGGGAAGTGCGCTGAAGTGCAAGAACTTTTAACAGTACCTGCACTGGGCCAGAAACGAGAATCTGTCCGGGTTCTGGGTCACGGTTTGCAGTTCAGTCTTTGGTTTTTGGCCGAGTAAAAGCAATCAGTAATGCACAATCAGAGGGTAGATCTAAGGAGGGTCTAAGAGCTATCACAAGGGCAATCAGATCATTTGTGGATCAACTGTTCAAATCATAAACAGATCCAGTGAATGGATAGAAGCAGCAGATGTCTACTTTGCATTTGTTATGGCAAATGCAGTTCGAGTGCTACTTATAAGTTTATGAATCAAACAACAAAAAGATACACAAACAAACTAATTAGACAATCGTCCCCAGCGGAGTCGCCATTTTGTTACCAGGAAAAGTGTCTATTTAGAACTGCTCTATCCCACTAAGGTGTGACAACTGCCTTAGAAACAAAAAGAGAAAAACTACTTTTATATTTCCTTTATGAATTAAAGATAGAGGGGGATAGAAAGAACCGACCTGTGTCTTGCGCTAATCCTTTGATTCAATCCCTCTCTTCTTTGACAGCTTCCAGCTACCTGCTCCCTTACTTGCCCAGCTTCACAAAGTACCTGTAAGATCACAGAAAAAGAAAACTATACAAAGATATGGATCTATATTCATAAACAGCTTAGGATCAGATTTAAGCTAACCATACAAATGTAACAAGCATCAATGATACAAAAGCATGGAGGAGAAACTCAAATAGTTTTTATTGATATACAAGAAGATCCAGGAGGAGTTACAACCGATGATTCCTGACCCAGCATCAACCTCCCAGCAAAGAAGCCCCTCTTCACCTCCAACAAAGCATAAACCACCCAATACTCTGATATCTATCTCAGAACCAACAGCAATTCCTTACAATGTGAAAAATTCCAGCCTCTGGATCTCTGGGATGAGGGATCCATATATAGATGTATGCAAGGAGGATGAGTCAGCTTGTGATTTGATTAGTGTCTTCTCTCTGTCAGTTCTTGCTTCCACTTGGAGACTGAAGGCCTCTTACTCATCCTTTGTCGAATTCAGTGAGGCAAGTGTCATAGGAGAAGATTCTGGAAGCTTCCATTGTCTCTCCACCTCACGGAATGGCACTGCCATTTGTCATTTCCCGCTCAACGCACCCTCATAGTGCATTTAGGTGCGTTGCAACGCACCCAGCTAGTGTGTTTAGGTGCTATGCAACGCAGCTAGCCAGTGGAGCAGCTGAAATGATCCTGTTTTGACTTATTCTGAGCAGTTTCTAGTGGAGAACTTCTGGGAGAAGCTGTAATTTGTTGACCTTGTTCCTTTAGGGGTTGGAACAACACTTTTAGGGACTTAGGAGCCCTTGGTTTATGGACATTTCATTTGGAGCTGCAAGGCACGAAAATGTCTATAACACTCTTTGTAGGAGATCTGTTGATCACATAAATAGCACATGCAACTGCTTCTACCCAATACTCATTAGACAAGTCTTTGCCTTTCAACATGCTTCTTACCATGTTCATAATTGTCCTATTTTTTCTCTCTGCTACACCATTATTCTGCAGTGTGTACCTAGTTGTAAACTGTCCTTTGATCCCATGTTGTTGGCAGTAATCATGTAATGCCTTTGAGTCATATTCTCCACCACAATCTGACCTCAATACCATGATCTGTAAATCACTTTGGTTCTCTGCTAAGGCTTTGAATTCGTTGAACTTTGCAAAAGTTTCAAACTTCTGCTTCAAAAAATAAACCCAAGTCTTTCTGCTATAGTCATCAAAGAAAGTGAGGAAGTAGCAACTTACACCAACTGACTGTATCCTCATACGTCCACACAAGTCTGTATGCACTAGCTCAAGAGGTTTCTTTGCTTTGTATGCAACTCCCTTTGGAAAACTTTCATGGTGTTGTTTTCCTAAGATGCAACACTCACAAGTACTAGCACGCTCTTTGATGGGAGGTAGTCCTCTGATTGTTTCTGCTGTAACAATCTTAAACCAGAAAAGAGCAAGTATCCAAATCGAAAGTGCCATAACCAATAATCCACAGAACATACAACTGAAAAGAACTCACCTGACCACTGTAATTCAAAATGAGAGGAAAGAGTCTATTCCTCGTCATCTGCACCTTTGCTATCAGTTGCTTGCTTGGGGGTTTGTCATATATAACAACTTCTTGACTTTGAAACATAACTTTGTATCATTTATGTGTCAATTCACCTGCAAGCTGCTATTCACTTCTTCGATGGCACGGGGGATGGGTGTTCATCGCAACTGCGGTTGCGTTTTCAAAAACACATAAACTTTCTACGCTGTCTACGGACTAAACGGGCTTGGCCACGGAGAAAATTTCCATTTTCTTATAACTCACATAATGTAATGCGGCCTTTAACGTTGTAGCTGCAATATTTTTTTTGTCTCAAATCTTGCTCTGATACCGTTTTATTGGAAAAGCAGCTAAAACAAAACATAATTCACATATAAAATATGCGCTGCTACTTTTCTATTCATGACAAAAAATATAATAATTACAATGAACTGTGTGAAAAGTATTTAAACTTTTTTCAGCTAGCTAACTACCCAAAATATCTTGACATACAACTATATTCAATCACACACTCAAAATTGTTTATCACTTAACTCAACACTCAAACACTCAATCATGCAATCAATCAATTAACTAACACTCTATTTTTATATAACTCCTCATTCAAGAGTAAATATCTTATTTTCACATTCTGTACGCAGATGCGCAGTATGGCATTCACTTTTATCATATGGAACTGAAAATTCAGCGTTTAAATTGGCTCCCACCTGACAAAAATGAAACGTATTGGTATACCAGCGGTTATTGGTCTTTCCGCGAACTCAAGTATACGGTTTAAGAATATATATATTAAAATCTGCTTTTAAAATAGATGTGGAAAGGAGATGAAAAAATAAAGCAGGCCTATTCCTACTAATATCAAAAGAAGACACCTTCTGTATAAATATAATATTATAGTGAATAGATTCAAAATATTAATAATTTATAAAAATATTTTTATTTTTCCGGAAAAAAATTAATTATAAAATAATATTAACAAATTTACGAAGAAAATAAACTAAGTTGACTAATTCTAAAAGAAGACACCTTCTGTATAAATGTATAAATATAATATTAATTATATTTTTTTTTTTGTCAGAAAAATTAACTATAAAATAATATTATCAAAGTTACGAAGAAAAATATATAATATTAGGTTAAGTTTATCATATCATTCTAATAATTAATTATCTAACGGCTCAATAGAAAATAAAGGTAGTAATTATAAAAGAAATTGTGAAACTGACAGATTCTCAATGGCAATGAATTTAATTTAATTTTAAATTAAGAAAAAAGCAGATACAAATAAATTTGACTCTCTTGGCAGGAAAAAATTCATTCATCATTATAATTATTGTTTAATTATTTTTTTTTTTTTTAAAGTCAGATATGAATTAATACTCATTGTAATAGTGATTTCACTGATTTTAGCTCGATATACATAAAAAGATAAAACCTTCCAGCTAACGCATTACCATAAAATCCATAGGGTAGGTGTAGGATAACGTGTCCGTACATAATTGAAGGACTCCATTGCAAAAAAACAGCACCTTTTGGTACACTACCCTGGCAACAAAGTCCAGGTGACTGTCGTAGGCAAGGACACACGTGAAGATACTTTGTAAGATCAGGGGAAACGATGACTTACGGGCTAAGGCCTCCATCCTCTGTATTTATCTACCAGATGAGTTCCATATAATGCCGCGCAGTCCCTCAACTCTCTCGGAGGTATATTTTCTAGTTTTCTCATTTCGTTTATTATAGGTTACTTACTCCGACTTCGAAACATGGAATGCAACACTACCTTTGAAGTGAGGGTCGATGAGAATGATTGGGTTATTCAGATCAAGAAAAGCCGGGATATACTGCAAGAAGATCAAGAAGACGAGGACGAGTTCTGTGCGTCCGTGTTGAATATGCCCAAAGAATTATTGGCACTGAAGCCCGAAGCGTACACACCTCAATCCGTTTCTATCGGCTCCTATCACCACTGCCGATCAGAGCTCCACCATATGGAGCGCTACAAACTGGCAGCCGCTCGTAGATTTCAGAAAAGAATCAACGGCCGCAAGTTTGAAGCTGTTGTTGTGGAGGAATTTAGGAAGCACGATTGGCAAATCCGGAGCTGCTATCACAAGTTCGTCGACTTTAATGAGGAAACCTTGGCATGGATCATGGCCCTGGACGCCGCCTTTCTTCTCGAGCGTTTGCAGTTTTATGTCAGACATGCCAACAAAAGCTCTGACGTGGACGTGAAGGATCTGGGACGAGTCTTACATCCGACTGGCACCGGTTCTACCCACAACTCCATTTTCAGAGATCTCATGATGCTGGAAAATCAATTGCCACTCTTTCTTTTGCAAACACTTTTGGAGTTGCAGTTGGGCTCTAAACCCAAGGCAGAGGAGAGGCTATCCAGCCTGCTGCGGCTTGTGTGCCAAGAATTATCGCATTTCATCTTCAAGTTGCCTGAAGATTCAAAGCTCCATATAAACGAAAAAGGGCACGTGCTCGAGGTGCTGTATTACGATGTCGTCCCTGTTTCCAGCAATCAGAGTCCAAGTTTAACCGAGGAAGGAAACGATGCGCCTGATACCGAGGTCGTGTCAAGAGTTACACAGGCCTTCAGTTTGCTTTGGGAGACTCTCTCCTCTATTAAGGTAGGTCCGATTAAATTTGTGACAGAGTTGCTCTCACGTCTTTTTTCTATTATTGAGAATATACCCGTTCTCAGCGCCTTGAAGAAACCCTCGGGTGTTTTTGTCGATAAATATGAAATCAAATCTGAGGACGCAGGAGACGGAGAAATAGAGGAGAAGGGCAAAGAATCCTCTGTTAATTTTATACCGCCCACGAGAGATGAACTAGCTATTCCGTCTGTGGCAGATTTATATTATGCGGGACTCAAATTCGTTCCTACCGACGGCGACCTCACCACAATACAATTTGATGAGAAGACTGCCACGCTTTCCTCTCGAAAGTAAGGTTGGATGCCAACGCAGAGGTAATCATGAGAAATCTGGTGGCATTTGAAGCTTCTGCGGTTCCAGGTGCGCAGGTTTTCACACGATACACCGATTTCATGAACGGGATGATCGACAGCGAAGAAGATGTTAGATTGCTGAAAGAGAGCGGAATTATTTCAAACCACCTCCAAAGCGAAGGAGATGTTGCCAGTCTGTGGAACAGCATGGGTAAGTGCGTTCGTCTCACAAACGTTACGTATCTGGACAAGGTTATAAAGGACATTAACAAGCATTATAACAGAAAATGGAATGTTGTTGTGGTGGAGTTTCTGAACAAACATATATTTGGGTCGTGGAAATCCCTTTCTCTGGTAGCTACAGCGATACTTTTGGCGGTGACTTGTTTGCAGGCTTTCTGCTCTGTCTATGATTGCAAGAAGTGGTACAACCAGTTTGAACCCTAATGTAAAGGTATGTTTGGTTGCCATGTATTGTATATATTTTAGTACTGCAAAGCAGTCCAATATGGGATTGCCGCTTCCATCTGCTTTCCAAGGTGCCTGTTTCCTTCTGCTGTGTTTTCGCCGTACCCGGCCTCCTTGCTGTCGTTGTAATAGAGTTGCTCAATGTGAAATTCGTTTGAACATCAGCCCTGGCATTTCACATACTGTGCACCTCTCTGATTTCAAAACCTACTTGGCTATAAGTTCTAATTGTAGAAACGTACAAAGTGCCTTTCAATTCAAATTACCAACCCTAAATTTTCAAAACCTCCTTGACTATAAGTTCTAATTGTAGAAACGTACAAAGTGCCTTTCAATTCAAATTACCAACCCTAAATTTCACAGGCCAAATCCTCTTAATACTCATATATGTTGGACATAATCTAATTTATGTTGGTTTTGAGTTTGGGCCGCAAAATACAGTGATTTTGGAGACCTTCTCTCCCTTTTGTTTAATTAAGAAATATAAAATATTAGAGTTCTAATGATTCTCTTAACTTTTCAAGGTCAAATAAATGGTATTGGTTTTAGTTATTCATCATCATGGTACAACGTGTTTTTTAATTCAAATTACAGACCCTAACTTTGAGAGGCCAAATCTTCTTGATATTCATATATCTGTATACTCATGTGTGAGGAATGTAATTCTTTTATATTGGTTTTAAGTTTGGTTTACAAAATTATAGTGAGCATTTTTTTATTAAATACTCTCTGAAGGTCAAATAATAATCACCATCACCATTGTAAAAGTGTAAAATATTTTTATGATTGAAACAAAATATTAAAAAATTGTGATTTAAATTTTTAAATCATAAAAATCAAATAATAATCAACTCACCATAGTACAAGTGTGAAATATGTAAGTTCAAAATTAAGATAAGCGTTATGTTTGCATATTCTAATTTTTTTATTCTAATATTTATAATCTCTATTTTTTAAATGATGGAATTGTATATTAATTAAAATGTTATTTAATTTTTATATAGACTTACAAATTTTAATTCAATTAAAAATTTAGAATAAAGTAGATTATGAGTAATAGAATAGATGGCTACAATTTATTAGGCTAAATCACTATATTGGAAATGTCACTAATTCAAAATCTAATCTAGTAATTTTGATGATTTATATGTCTTATTAGGCTAAATCACTATATGGTGGAAATGTCACTAATTCAAAACCTAATCTAGTAATTTTGATGATTTATATGCCTTTGGATGTTACTCAACTTACAAATAAAACTTGTCACCTCTCACATTACCTAATAAAGATATATATAGAAAATAAAAATATATTATCAAAATATTTTTAATTATTATTGTGAATTGAGTTTCTTATTTTAATATTGTTAATGTTCACAACTGTAATTTAATTAAAATTATTTTGAAATTTTGTATTTATTTTTGACATGCTAGTTTAATTAAATATAATGGAAAAATATAATTAATTATAAAATTGATTCTCATATATTCATGTAATGTGTTTTTCAGCCTACCTTTTTAATCTTAATGTTTCCAACAAATTTTAAGTTTCACAGTTTTAAAAATTGAAAACATAAATTAAGATATAATAATAAAAATATTAAAAGTTTTAATGTGTATAGGATTTTCCTTTTACAAATGCTGCTAAATATACATATTTATCAAAATATTTTTCTTTTTCATTTTTTTTCTTTTAAAATATACAAAATTTGAATAATTTTTTTCATAGAAAAATAACATACTAATTAAAATGACTTATTTTTTGTAAGTTGATTTGTATTACCTCAAAATAACAGACTATATCATCTCATCTTTCATGGATCGCCTACTACCTATAATTTATCATAGGTTTTTAGTTTCCTTTATGGATATCAATCTATTCCAAAGAGTTATCAAGAATAGATGAATGAGGTACAAATATTGCATTTCCTTGTGGCACTTCCATGACTAGGGGTTCTTTAATATCTTTTGCTTCCTTATCATTAACCACGTGATATGATTCATGGGAACGTTTGTGCTTGCTCTTCAATGAATCCAAAATTATGTCTAAGTCTCTTATGTTTTTAGTCGAGCTTAGGACTTCTGCAATTGACGAATTAACTGACTCTACATGTTATTGAGCGAATTTACTAGAAATGACTTGGTAGGATTCCTGGGCCCTTTTGTTTCCTTTGGTTGGTGCCAACCGAGTTTCTTTTTCCTAAGATTTAGGTGGGGAGAAGTTCTTTGAGTAAAAAGATAGAGACTCTGAAGGTGACCATGCTATTGACATCTCCTACATCGAAAGGTAGTGTTCTCATAGTCCACCAACTGCAAATAAACTCTAACCATCCACTTAAGGAGTGTTTTATCTGGAAACCCTTTCGTGAGATATAGTTCCACACATATGTGTGCAAATGTGAAAATTCCCTTCTCAAGCATTTCATTTTCTGTTTTAATTGATTCGACTAATATTTCCAGTAGAAGAAAATTAATGGGTAGGTTTGGTATCCTCTCCTAGCCTGGGGTGGCCATATATGCCATAGAGAGAGGACTAAAATTTGGAAACTGTGTTTGAAATGAAATCCCAACTTCTCCTCAAAACCAAAAACCTTGATCAAACGCTTTCTAATGGTCTGCTACATTTATGAAAAATACCAGAAAGATTCTTTCGAGTAAATTACAATTTTGCAAGTGGAGACCAATTTTGATTCACCTAGTCTTGAAGCACAGAGATCGAAGGACAAAATCCATAAAATTGAAAAATAAGCACTATCATGTATAATATGTAGAAGCCAAGTTGGCTACAAGATCATCCACTTCAAAAGAAGGAGTGCCTTCGGCCTGATCTACAACAAATTCTGACCCTAAGAGGTATTTGGGGTTTTGAGGTGAATGCCCTAGCTTTATGGGATCCTTAAAGTATTTAGGCTGGGAATATGTGGAGGTACCCTAACCTTTGGCTATCCCTTGTAATGTTGAGACTAAATAAACTAGCTCGTCCATGGATATGATGTACTCATGTAGTCATTTCTTGTCTTGAAGGTACCTACCTCCATCAAAGGAGCCAAAAATAATAGATAGGGATTTCAAGGTAGTCCTATATTCTAACATGGAATGAAGATGCCACATATGCACCTTTGAACTGTAGGAAGAAACATCTCCATGAGATTGGTATCACAAACACCATAAAATTCATCTAATCTGAGGTAATATCCTCATCATAGATGCAAGGAGAATCCTATGATGGAAACCCCATCTTTGCTTAGTGTAGATCAAAACCTAGGAAAAAGGGTATTTAATACCCACATGGTTTGTAGCATTATTGTTTTGAAAAACAAAATATCGAGCCAGACTGATAATCTGAATGACATTGGTGAGGCTATTTTCTATATCCTATAGGCACTTGACAACTAAAAACATTTCTCTAAGAGTTAAACCTCAAGATTTCAGAGTTACAAGATCATACAAATTGGCACCCTACTTTGTCCAACTACCTCCAACTCCTTTGGCTGAATTCACTAAGCTAAGAGGTGCTTGAGTAGCAACAATGACTAATCTATGCTAAAACCCTAGTATTTTTCCTTTGTATTTATATCTAACCAAGTACATTGATCGAAAGCTTCGCAACATGCAACAATATTGGTGTCGATTTGTTGATCTAAGAGATAACAAGTTAGTGACTACCGAGAATAATGTAAAATAACTTTCGTTTATTTTTATTTCTTTTATTTACAATTTATATTTTTATTATAAAATTATATTTTTGTATTATTTATAATTTAATAATTATAAAAAATTATATTTTTTATAATTTACTTTTTCTTTTAATATTTGAAAATAAATTTAATAAATACTAGTGATAAAGAAGTATAATGAAATGATATAGAAATACCTAAATTACACACAAATAATAAATATATATATTATAGATAAATAAATTATGTCCAAGTAAAATTATTACAGAGTAATATATGATAAATTTATTGTCTTCCAAACACGTGGGTAATATTCATCTCAAAAGTTAAAAATGTGTGGATAAAGAATCAATCTCCATATTCATAATAATATGTGGAAATTTATAAGGGTATAAATTTTACCAATATTGAAATTATGTCCAAGTAAAATTATTACACATTAATATATGATAAATTTATTGTCTTCCAAACACGTGGATAATATTCATCTCAAAAGTTAAAAATGTGTGGATAAAGAATCAATCTCCATATTCATAATAATATGTGGAAATGTGTAAGGGTATAAATTTTATCAATATTGTAATTTATTGTGTAATTTTTTTAATATTTGGTATTTATCTTTACTCATTATATATGGTTTTTCCAATATATATTTTATTTAGTTAATGGTTTCATTTTATTATAATAGTTATTTATTTTTAATGTAACATTAAAAATAATTTGTAAATAATGTAGATTATTTTAGAATTATTCTCAAGTAAATTAGTTAAATTTATTAACTATAATGTATTTTGAAGAGAACAATAGATCTTCACTTTCAAACATTTCAAGTAAAAATAATATATAAGGAATGTAATTTCAAGAAATTCATAATCTTTGATCTTTTGGCAAGATTGTAGGGAGTTCAATCTCAATTTTTGAACATTTTGAGTAATAATAATATATAGAGCATGCATTTGGAAGAAATTCATAATATTCCAAAAAATAAGAATGGAGGTCCTCTACCACACCCTAACACCTAAAAGGACAAAAATTAGTTGCATTTAGATTCAACGTGTAAAATTGTATTGAAAGTATCGTAGGCTTAACCTTTATAGTTTAGCATAGAGGAGATGTTGTAATGGTTGTGAATGAGTGTAAACATTTAAATGTTAGCACAACAAGGGAGAGATTGTCATGTAGCTCTCTTCCACGTCGTTTTTGTTGGTTTCTTGTTTTAGGCAATGTCTAGTTACTAGTGCTATCTTTTTCGAGCGTGCTATACCATTTTAACTTTCATGTCGCTCTAATAATGAAGTATGGGGTTTGCTTCTGTGATTTATATAGGTAAAATACCTTATCTTTATTTAATGGTTTCATCTTCATTTTATCGAGCTAGATGGTATAAATATATTATTTCATCTTAACCAAAGTACTTCTTCGGGATTGATAACCCGTGTCACACATATAAGTTGACACTCAAAATTTATCTATAACGCATATCATAGAACACGTCTAGGTCTAGCTATGATTCAAATCAATATCCTTGTTGACTTTGTTCTATTCTTTTATTACTTGCACTATTAAATAATAGTGTATATGTGGAATAATCGAATTTCTTAGGGTTTAATACTAGTGTACGTTTACACTTGTCACTTCCAATGTGATCCACGTGGCTCTTCCCATGTGATTCATGTCTAACATGGTACTTATTCATTCAATGATGGGGATCAAATGGGGTACACCCAAGGGCTGAGATTTTGTTTTGAGAAACCCTAACAATTTACTCTAGTGGCCCTTTGTACATTCAACTTTCTTTTGCCTTTGGTAGTCAATAGAGCATCACTCTAGGTTCTAAGACATCACTGCATTTGTTTCATTTTTATATGTCCATTTGGCCTTTCTCACACTTATAACTTTCCTTATCAAGGTGCTCATCATATCAAGGAGATAATACGAGACTCACATCAAAATGAGGTCTACTATTTCTTCTATATTTTCTCATATTTCTTGCCCTTTTTAGTTTTCTATTTTACCACTATCTTTAACTACATTGGGTGTATTGCAGATCGTGACTTGTATTGCTAATTTCAAGGTGAGATTCATAAAAGAATCATAACCCCCTGGTGGCTAAGACTACATGTTTGAGTTTGGGGTATCCTTCATTTGGGGTTTCCTCCTTCCACAAAGGTTAAATTTTTAGAGTGTAGTGGCCCATCTAGTAAATTCATTCCCAAATTGTATTGTGAGTTCATAAACTACGACTTATATCTTACAACCCTTAATTTGATTTCAATTTTTTTATCAAGGATAACCTGTTTTGTCTCCAATGAACACATGTAATTTCATGGGTTTAATTTTTCTCTTCTCTTTCATTTAGCCCACCTATATCTACACGTAAACTCCATACGTGGTTTCTTTGTTAGATATTTTAAAGAATCACCCTCATGTGGCTACAACCATCTGTCTAGGTGACAATTTCCTTTATTCTTCTTTACAAGATAGTTTTTAAATTAACACTTAGAGTTTTCTTGACTACTCCTAATCCCCTTTGTTCCTGATGTTTTTGGATTTTCTTTAAGATATTTATATGCCTTTCCTTGTACAAGGATACCAATATTCTCTAAACCAAGGTGTATGTGAAGTCACTCATTTTCCCATTTTGGAGGAATTATGTAAACCTCAGTCTCTATTGCCAAAGTCTCGAGTTAGAATTTGATATTTGAATTCGAGCACTCCAATTGGATTGGGCTATAAATTTTATTTTCTTTGTTAAGGGTTAACCCTTATGGAAAGTGTGAGATGGACGTATCTCCTATTAAGCACGATTTGGTGTGCACCTTATTTCCTCCTCTCCAGTTTCTTACACCATTCTCTCCATTCGTTGGAAGGAATACCATTATTTCTCAAACCCTGTTTTCACTTCAGGAGAGGATAACTTATCATGATGGGGGTGATGGCTTTATTATGGACATTATAATCATAAGGGTTGCAGTAAAATATTTCTTTCGTGTTATTGCTTTCATGGGTCTATCAAATATTTCCAAAGAAATTTAATTTTGTTTGGTTGTATTTCTTTATCAACTATGCTCATGACTTGGCTAACACTCACTTATCTCCTATTTGATGGGTCTATCAAATATTTCCAAAGAAATTTCATTTTGTTTGGTTGTATTTCTTTATCAACTATGCTTATGACTTGGCTAACACTCACTTATCTCCTATTATTATGTAGGTCTCGAGACGAGAGGAACAATCATCCTAATGCTCAGGTTATATATATAATGGATATCTTACTTACACACTACAAAGGTTCATTTTTTTTCTTTATATATATATATATATATATATATATATATATATATATATTCTCAACCTATTTCTAACCTCTTCTTGATTTGGGTCATTATAGGTATGAACATCATGCTTAAGCAACATGTTAAGCACATAGGCATCAGGTTTCTGGTTTCACAATGCTAGAGTAATTCTTCTTTTGAATTGTGTATGTTAGAGGTCAACAAATTGCAACATGTTTACTTTATCTTGTAGATAATGTATCATCTCATTACGTTTAATTTTGCAATGGAACCGATTGAAACTGAGATCAACGATGGCTGGGAAGAACTGCTCCCGAATGGCGTTGGCTGGGACTATGGTGGTTTCTTCTGCAGATAACCCCACATCAGCAGCTTCCAGCAGGCCTTTGAGCTCACTTAGCACATCAACGCTCCGCCATACGGGATGCCTGGTACAGGAAGCGGCGATGAATTTCCCCACGGGATCCAGATTTCGGCCCTCCGATGAAGTAATCGTGGGGTATTACTTGAAGAACAAAGTTCGCGGCAATAAATTTGAGTTCGACGTTACTCGCAAGATTGATATTTACAAGTGTGAGCCCTGGGATCTTCCTACCTGGGCAAGACACATTTCTTTTGCGCTCGGAATTCCAGTCTCAAAGTTTGTGAATACCGTCTGCGCTCACCCAAATTGTTTCTGGGTGGGGAGATGGGTTATAGAATATGAATGTTTTCCTTTGGAACAATCTGCATCCCTGCGGCATTCTAGGATGTGCGGACTGGAGACAAAAACTATTCTAAGAAACCTTGGTTTCAAAACATATGCAAGAAGCCAAAGCAGGGAGGATGCACGGCAAGTGTTTGACGAAAGGCATCACCGAGATTTGGGCTCATGGAGGTGCCTGATCTCAAGCCATGCATAGAATGGATCTTCTGGAGAGGCTATGAGAAACCTTCGTGAGTTGCAGTGTTTAGACGTCGTCTGGCCTCTGCTAGGCCCTGCAGAAGATGGCGTCGCGAGGAAAAAAAAGAAACAAGCACAGGTTGGGCTCTCAGCAAGCTGCACAGGCACCAGCTTCCTCTCGTCTCAGATTTGCAGTTAGAAAGCAAAAGCCGGATCACGCCGCATTCCAGATCCAGATCAGGCTCATCTCTGGCAAAACTCTACTACAGTGGGTTAGCCCGTTGGATCTTGTGTAGGACCTCAAGCATGCTCTAGATCTCAAGTTGGGTATACCCTTTGCAACTCAACGACTTCTCCATGAAGGTAAACAACTCGAGGATCATCTCTCCATGTCTTTTTACAGCATTAAGAGAAATGCAACCATTACTCTTACCCTTCGTCTGAGAGGTGGAGCTGCAGGACAGTCATCCTCAGCTAAGGCGTTTTCTTACAAAGACGTTGTCCATGCTCAAATGCCAAAAAAAATAGCGCCACCAGCTCAAGCTCCCAAGCCCTTTCTGGTGGACAAATTGGAGGAAACTCCCTCCATTGAAATCATGCATCCATCGCTGGATGAGCAAACCCAAAAGTTTGCAAATCACGCCATCATTTGTAGGTTCAATGGGCTATGGCCACGCACTGCCGACCTTTACCAATGGCTTCACTCTAACTGGACCAACAATTGCAAGGTGTTGTTATGCTCAAAGGGCTTCTTCATTGTAGTGTTCGCTTTTGAAGAGGATTACCAGAAAGCTTTAACTACAGGCCCATGGTTCTGGGGCTCAGCAGGTTTATGACTCACCCCCTGGTTCCCAGATTTCGATCCCGCTACCGCAATCATCACCAAGCTCCCCATCTGGGTCAGACTTCCAAATCTCCCGGCACACCTATGGCATTTTGCTATATTCCAAGGGATCAACAATACTCTAGGCCGCCTTCTAGACACACACGTTTATAGAGGGGAAATGGGCCTATACACCTTTGCCAGAATCTGTGTAGAAATAGATATGAGCAAAGGTCTCCCTAACTAAATCAATCTCAAGATTGGAGACTTCCACTGGACTCAGACCTTGGATTACGAGAATACAGCCTTTCGCTGCCGAAATTGCCATCTCACAGGGCACCTTTAGAGTTCTTGTCCCACGATGGCTGCCCAAAAGAAGAAAGTCAAGCCTAAGCAGAAATAAAAAAGCTGGAAGCCTCATGATCCTCCTCCCATGGATGACTTTGTTATCAGCTCGGATGAAGAGGAAGAGGATGAGGAAGGAAAGGAAGCAAAGCAAGCACAGGATCCGCCCTCAACCGATCCTAAGGATTTATCTATCCCACCAATCTCACAGAAAAGAAATCATGAATCCTCCACCTCGGATTCAGACAAGGAGTCCTCCCCGCTGGCACAGCTCAGTTTGCAAATCACGCTGTTTCAGCAGTGTCCTCTTGATTGGGTCAAAGTTGGAAAAAAGAAAGGGAAAAAATGCCGAATAGTTGATTCTACACATGCTGGGTAGAATCCTCTGTTCTGTTCTTGCTCCTCTGTTCTTCTTGTTTCTTCTTTCTCAGTTCAGCTCTCTTCTCTTCTTCATTTAGGGGCCGAGGTGGATAGCCTATCCTTTCCGGCAGCCTGTGTTCTTGCCTCTCTTGGTTGTAACTTGTTATTGTACCATTCGTTCTCTTAATAGAATTAGTTTTACTTAGAAATTTTTTTTTGCAATGGAACCCATTGTAGGAGGTATTCTATTTTGTTAATTTTAAGCTTAAAATGTTTTACTTGTAATTAGTGGTGAGACTTGACCATAAAAACATTTCGACTTTGCTGAAATTTGTGTTTTTCATATCATATTATGGAAGTTCTTATTTAAATGATTTTAAATTATTTAATTCTCGTAATACGAGACATATTGGACTCTGATTCTTATTTTCTTCCTAAAATGAAGGTTTGTCACAATTATGGTTCTATGAAATATTTGATTTTTTTTTATTGTATAAATTAGATGAATAAATAATAGTTTAATTGTAGTTTACATACTTGGTTCATGGCGAACTTCTTTTACTTCTACTGACCAACAAGGAAAATTCATTGTTGTGAATGTATCTACTTACATTACGCACTATGGATTTATTGTTACAATTTTATGTGTTTATGGAATGTATAGTCTTGTGCTTTCTTTTTTATAACCCCCTCCTAGCTAGGGAACGACTCTAACCTGTTATCGATTTACTCACCTCAGTTGTTACTTTCTCTATGACATTTTTTTGTTTAAGTTCTCATTTCTTAACCGCTTATAATGAATTTCCATTAATGAAAATGCGACCCATATACATACTTTAAATTTTATGAATGTACATGGAATTATTTCTTATTCCGAGTTTCCTTACTTGATAATTTAACTCTCTTCTGATTTATATCTCATAGAGAAAATTTTTAACCTATATATGATTATAATAGGCTCCTCTTAGTTACTTTTTTAACCAACTATATACCTTTTTCATGCATCTTTTCCTCCAACCACAAATATCGATATTATTTGTTACATGGAAAATACAAGATTAATAAGAAGCTAAGAATAGACTCATATGTTTCCTTGATCTAAATTTCTTTAATATTAATCATATACTCCCTAATATATATAGTTAGTCCTCTCAACTAGTTGAATCCATTCTTTCCTCTTTTAGGCACATATGCACATCAAAGAGAATGAAATCTAAGTGTGCATCTGCCATATTTTTTCCTCTAATTCTTATGTCTACATAAACAATACTAAATTCACAAATATTATATGTATATCATATGATTTTTTTTTGCAGAATTTATTTGAATACTACTTCCAGTTTTTGCATACTCCAATACATTCATGCATAAAGAAAGTCATATATAAACAATGTTTACTTGACCTATTTTTCATACATGTACAAAGAAAATTATATATAGTTATAATTAACAGACTTGAGAATATTTCTACTATGCGTGCAAGACTAAAAAATATCCAATGTATATGGTATCCACTTCTATTATTCTACAACATACATATCCATTTACCATTCGACATAAATTATAAAAACAAATAGAAATCTAACTATAATTTCTCCTTGGAAAACATTGAAGAACTGAACGCATTCCTCTCGACCATGAACTACCTATGAGAGTTCTCACTGAGCTAAGATATTCTTGCTGCAAGAACCAACAACCCCTTTGATTCCTAGGTGGTTTGTTTTATATATTTTCTTGTAAGAATATTTTAGGAGCATCTTGCTTTTAGGTATTCCAACCTTTTGCCTAATCCCTTTGTTTTATTTTTTTTCAAAAAATATATTTTCTTTTTCTTTTAAGCACACCTTTCTCTCCCATAGTTCTTTATTCCACACCAATTAGTATTTCTCTCCAACTAAGTGATTAGCAATATATTTCTCTCCCATTATGTTAAGTTTTTTTTCTCCTATGGATTTTTAGGAGACTTTTATTGAAGGTCCATCATGTGGACTTAACCACCAAAAACTTTTTCTAAGTTGGAAATAAGTCTAAACTGTAGTGCTATTTCCTAAATATTTACAAGAAGTTTATATATGAGTTTGAATAATAATAAAATAATTACATCATCACATAAATCTCATCATCGCTTCCATATCCATTCAATACAATAATAGTTCATTATCTAAAAAAATAAATGTTTAAAAAGAAGGGTAAATGGTTGTTACATCTTTCCTGTTGATGTAAACATCATCCTTAGTGTTTCCTTAATTCCATCTTCTTGAAATATAGATAGGAAATGCATCTTGCTATTCTCTCTCTCTCTTTTCTTTTTCCATAATAGTTTTTGTAGTGCTAAAGCACTTTGTATTGCACTGTGTTTTGAGAAATGGCTCAATTCCAGAATAAGTCTACTACTATCTTCAGTCATGCTCATTATTTAGAATTTTCCACACATGCTGAATAGGTTCCTTACATTTTTGTTTACAGATCCTGCAAAATATTTTTAACCTACACCCAACAAGCTATCCACAAGAACTCAACAATGTTAGCAACATAAGTATAGCATCACATAATACAATAGCTCCTTTGGTACATTCATCCACGACTATGTTAGTGAGACGGATGTTGTTTAATATGAAATTAAAAATATCAAATTTCTAATTTCCTTTCATAACAGTTACATAAAGGTAATACAATTCAAAGGACGACTTGCAACATTTTGTTTTATGTTGTTATTTTGATACCATCATATAAAATATACATTTTTCATGCATATGTAAGTGCAGGACAACCTACTATCTTTGCAACTTCCATGGTTATTATGTTATTATCAATTCTACTCCGATTTAATCAAGTTCATAATGGTTATCTAAAACTACTTTCCATATATTTCCATAATCCCACAAAAGTATGAGGAAACAAAAATAAAGAATCCATAATAGCAACATAGATAGTTAAGGGGTATATTGACATACTCAAGCTTCAAAGTCCAAAAAACATAATGTAACTACACATATATACAACACTTATTTTCCTCTTTACCATTATCTATTATTTTTCTTTAACTCGCTCTCTTGAGTTTTTTTTTTCAATTTGGCCCACATTGTATATTATTTATGAATATTATATCCATCTTACTCTTGTATATAACCATGGAGTATTTTCCCTTTGTGTTTGTATATGCATGGGATGTATTAACACACATGTTTGTATAATTATTTTCATTGATTTTGACATATTCACACACACACACACACATATTAAAACAACACATCAACAAATAAAAGTTAAATTTATGGATTTTCCTTCATAGTTTTGGCAGCAACATTCAAACCTAAATTTCTTTTCCACTATGTTAGGATACTCTAGGAAATTCAATAAACATTCTAATTTTATCAATTTTAATCATTCCAATCAATCCCTTTTATGGTAATTTTGGTTAATTAAAAATTGAATTTATGAAGTTCCTAACGAAACAACAACAATGATCTCTAACAATGATCTCTAATCTCATACAATTTTGATACCATTTCATTATTAAGATTGCTGCCAATCAATGATTTCCTTTCCCTTTTTATGGTATATTACAATTCTACCTTAGAGATTACAAGTTTTCACTCTTGATTTTAGTTTTGATTCATTTTAATCTTATCCATTTTGATGTAAGGCAGATTGTTCTTCCTTTGGGTGCTTTCATGTTTTTTTTATATTTTCTTGTGGCATGTAAAATTCCATTATCACTGTTATTTCCAACTTGATAGTCTACAGTTATTCTACCTACTTTCTTATTTTTGTGATTGATTTTTTTTTGACAATTTATGGTAATATTCTATTCCGTCCTATGTGTATATCACATATTTAGTAGGTCCTCCATATATGTGATTGTCCACCTTTCCCTAAGGTATTCTCTTGTCAACCAATTCTCTTGGTTACAATTTCTTTACTTTATCTTCCATATATGTTTGAGGATCATTTTTTCCTTCAAGTTTACCAATCAAGAAATTATTTCCCTTTTGAAGCACATTACAATTTTCTCTTAAATATTTTCATCTATATATATATATATATATATATATATATATATATATATATATATATATATATATATATATATATATATATATATATATATATATATCTATATATATATAGATATCTATATCACATATTTAGTAGGTCCTCCATATATGTGATTGTCCACATTTCCCTAAGGTATTCTCTTGTCAACCAATTCTCTTGGTTACAATTTCTTTACCTTATATTCCATATACGTTTGAGGATCATTTTGTCCTTCAAGTTTACCAATCAAGAAATTATTTCCCTTTTGAAGCACATTACAATTTTCTCTTAAATGTTTTCATATATATATATATATATATATATATATATATCTATATATATATATATATATATATATATATATATATATATATATATATATATATATATATATATATATATATATATATATATATATATATATATATATATATATATAGTCTTTTCTTTGTTTGGAATTCTTCATTGGTCATGCTATGTGTTCGAATTATTGAAGGTATTCAAATATCTGAACTTGAAATTTTTAATATACAAGAGAATTAGTTATTGTGTTTCATTAATTGAGGAGGTCAAAAAATTATTTATCTATTTCCTTGTTCACATATTATCAAATTATCCATAAATATTATTGGTCCTACAAAACAAGCATGTCCTAGACATCCATGTCGCTTTAATTCTTAGATACAAGGGTATAACATTTTCAATACTTGGGCTTCAATTATGCTATTAGCATCTATTTCCTTGATAGAAATGTTTCATATGTGCCATCATTAATTTTAAATACACCGAAGAAGACTATTTTTGGGCTACCTATTGGATTGTGCTACACCATATTAGCAATTATATTGGTATTTATGTACCTTATAGTTTGTTCTTATTTATGTATGCATTGCATGTCATTAGTTCCTACAGCCATAAACTTTCTTTTATGGTTTCATACATATTTTTTTATGTCCATTTGAATCCCAAGAGTATACATGCACAACTTAGTCTAAAAAAAATTGTACATAAGAACACTCTGTATTCTTGATTAATAATTTAAGTTATTTTTCATTCTTACTTTATTCTATATTCATAATGTAAGTTCTTTCACAACTTTACACCGGCTTACTAGCCTATAATTCCTACCCAATCCTTTTTGTAATGAGATGATTTTCCAAGTTTCCGTTCCATTGTAACTCTTTCTCGAATAGAACAATGATACACATCATGATTACCTGTGATTAGACATCTTAGTTCCATACAATTATAAATGTCTACTTCACTATTTGGACTCTTTTTGGCATTCATTTGCCATTAAATTATTAATTGTATTCTTAAGCGATTAAACACATTTTAGAAATTATTGATTTTATTATTAGAGTACTATATTCCTCCTTTCCATACTCTATATTTTATAGTTCCCTCCCAAGTAAAGAATGAAAAAGTTGATCTTTACACTTACTATAGCATATTTAATAGGTATTTGTTCTACATAGTTTCTACATCTTGTACACTATTCTTTATTACCAAACTCATGCCATCACTTTCTTCACTACACAAAGTTATGTAGGAAACCTACAGGTGTAACATCCCTATATGTTTTTATTTTAACACTAGCACATAAAATTCTTGATAACAATTCGATGTTATAAAAAAATATACATATGTGTTTTTTTTAAAGGAAATTTGTATGTCACATCATTTTCTATGGGCTACTTACTGTCGATCGCTCTTGCGTTTCTTCCCACATCTCTCTCTATCCCAACCAATCTATGGTTAACATCATTTCTCTGTATAGGTCATGAATTTAACATATAAAATATCATCTTTCTCAAATAAGTCCCTTGGCTATAAGGCATACAATCTTTATATAATCATAATAACTTGTCAAAGCCCATATATTGTTTTGTATAATAAAGCAGTTAGTAAATAAATTCTCACTGTATGCTTATCTTCCATATTCAAAAATCTACTATGTTAACAATTTGAATATATTAGTAGGCCTTACACCATTTCTAGCTTATACTAATAAATACTTTAGTTTATAGCAACTGATTTTATACCCCTTCTTTTCCATTAACCTTTGTTGGGTACCATTCCTTTTCCCCTTCCCCATAACAACCTTTATTTGATTGTTATTTTTACTCTCGTTACATTTGGCACCAAGAATGAAATCACCTGTTATGTTATTATAATCTACTCACTTCGGCTACAAGCTCAAGATGGACTAGAGGTTTGTTTCCCTTTTATAGAAAATTGGTGTATGGAGCAACATTCTTATTGTGCTATTGAGTTGAGACTAAATTCAAGTGCATAATCTTTGGAGAATCTTAGTGCACTCATTGCATCTCTCATCTACTGTATAATGGTATTACCTTTTCTTTAGATATGAACAGGTATATATATACTAGTACTTTATTTTTCTACTTTATTAGTATAATTGTTGAATGAACACTAGATACATTCTCCCTTTAGGATAGATATCACGAGCACATATCTTATCCACTAGCCTCATCACATTTTTTTAAGTCCATTTAATTGAGTAGTGTATTTATTATTGTCTCTCTTATGAATTTACTTTTCTTGCTACATCTCAACCTACTAGGGTACTTTAAAATATATATAGTTAAACTCTTAATGCAATTAGTTTTAAAAATTTATACCTAAAATTTCCTAATAATACAACACTCGTATCCTAGTTGTATAAATAGCATATGATTACATATATCTCTCTTCCTCAACCTATTTATGAATTATTTTACTATTCATTAGTTCTAGTTTTCAATTCCTTTACCCTTACAACACTTTTCTTGTAGAAAGTGACACTTCCTCTTATATTCATACCTAGTTCCGATCTAGATTAAGATCATTATTATCTTACAACTGTGAGTTGACCCATAGGCCTCAATATTAAACTTGTAGCTCTAATACCATATGTCACATACCTTTGTTCCACACTGATTTTTTTTTTCTAAATGATGTTTAGTTACTAGGGGTATCTCTTTTAGGTGTGTTATACCATTTTAACTTACATGTATCTACAATAGTGAAGTATGGGGTTTCAATCTTTGATTTTTATAGGTAAAATACCTTATCTTTATTTAATGGTTTCATCTTCATTGTATCGGGTTGGATGGTATAAATATATTATTTCATGTTAAACATAGTACTCGTATGGGATTGATAACGAATGGCACACATATGAATTAACACTTGAACTTTGTCTCTAGTGCATATCATAGAACACATATGGGTCTAGCTATTATTTGAATCAATATACTCGTTGAATTTTGTATGGTCTTTTATTACTTGTGCTGTTGAATAATAACATATATGTGGGATAATGTACTTGCGTAGGGTTTAATATTGGAGTACAATTACATTTGTCACTTCCAATGTGGGCCATGCAACTCTGGCCATGTGATTCATGTAGAGCAATGGCACTTATTCATTTACTAGTGGGGATCAAATCAGTGTCACTGAAGGGATGAGATTTGGTTTGGAGAAACACTAAGAGTTTACCCTGGTCGCCCTTTCTACCTTTTACCTTCATTTTCTTTTGGCACTCAACTGAGTGCTACTCTTCGTTTATGAGATATAATTGCATTTGTTCCATTTTTTAATGGCCATTTGGCCTCTCGTCTCCTTGTCACTTTTTCTATCAAGGTGCTTGTCATATCCATGAAAAAAGGCAAGGTTCGCACCGACAGAGGGTTTAGTATTTCTTCTATATTTTCTTGTACTTACTTTCCTTTGTATATCTCGAGCCATATTTCTAATTTCATGGTGAGCTTTAGAAAAAATCACAACCCCCTGGTGGCAAATATGACGTGTTCAAGTTTGGGGTTTCCTCCTAATTCCATAGAGGTAAATATTTGAGAGTGTAGTGACCCATCTGGTAAATTCGTTCCCATATAGTACTACCAATTCATAGATTATGACTTGGATCTTGATTTCATATTTTTTATGAAGGTTAAGTTATTATGGCTCCAACGAATACACATGTAATTTCATAGTTTTAATTGTTCTCTTCTCTTTCATTTACCCACCTCTATCTAGAAATATGTTGGATGTGTGGTTTCTTTATTAGGGTCCTTGATAAATTGCCCTCATGTGGCTATGACCATCTCTATGGGTGAAAATTTCCTTTATTTTTATATACATGATGGTTTTTTAATTGGCTTGGAGTTTTATTGATTACCCATAAGCCTCCTTTTTTCCTGATGTTTCTAGGTTTCCTTTAAGATATTTCTATGAATTTTCTGATACAAGCATACTCATAATCTCTAAACCAAGGTGTCTGTGACATTTCCCCTTTCCCTTTTGGGAGGCATGTGGTAAACCGTGATCTCTATTGTGAGAGTCCTAGGTCAGAATTTGATATTTGAATTCGAGCACTATAATTGGATTGCTATGTGTTAACACTTCTAGGAAAGGTAAGATGGACATATATCCTCTCAAGTACGATTTAGGGTGCACCTTATTTTCCACTCTCTAGTTTCATACAACATTTTTTCTGTTCATTGGAAGGAAAGTTATTATTTCCCATAGGTAACCTACCATGATGGGGTTGATGACTTTGTCATGGACATTGTAATCATGACAGTTGCAGCAAAATATTGTTTTTGTGTTATTATTTTCATGGGTCTACCAAATATTGCCAGAGAAAATTCATTTTGTTTTGATGTATTGCTTTATCAATTGATCTTATGACTTGGATAGCACTCACTTACCTCCTATTATTATGCAGGCCTCAAGATGAGAGGAAACAATTGTCCTAGAACTCAGGTAATATATTCATCATTAATTTCTCTTACTTCCATGCAACAGAGGTTAAATTATTATCAGACATAATTTTTTTCTCAACCCACTTCTAACCTCTTCTTGTCCTAGGTCATTATAATTAAGATAATCATTCTTAGGCAACATGTTAAGCATATAGGAATCAAGTTTCGAGTTACAGAGCGCTGAAATAATTATTCTTTGAAATTTCTTATGCTACAAGTCAACATCTGGAAACATGTTTACTTAATCTTGCAGATAATTTAGCATCTCATTAGAGTTTAATTTTTCAATGGAATTTCTTATGTTCCCATTTATTAGCTACTTGTAGCCAATTTCCATTAGTTAAAATGTGACTCATATCCATTCTCTAACTTTTATGAATATATAGTGAAACATTTCTTATTCCATGTTTCCTTACCCGATAATTTAATTATCTTCTAATTTATAACTCATAAATAAAATTTATGACCTATATATCATTACAGTTGAATCCTCTTAGTTACTTTTTTAGCCAACTATATACCATTTTCATTCATCTTTTCCTCCATCTACCAATCTCGATATTATTTATTACATGGAAAATATAGGATTAATAAGAAGAAAATAATATGCTCATATGTTGCATTGATGTAAATTTCTTTATATTGATCATATACCCCTTGATCTCCATAGTTAATTATCTCACCTACTTAAATCCATTCTTTCCTCTTTTTTACACATACACACATTGAAACGAAGGAAATCTAAGTGCGCATGTACCAAATTTTTTCATCTAATTCTTATGTCTACATAAAAAAAATACTAAATTCACAAATCTTATATGTATATCGTATGATATTTTATGGATAATTTGTTTTGAATACTACTTCCAACATTTGCATATTCAAGTACTTACATGCATAAACAAAATCATATATAAACAATGACTACATGATCTATTTTTCATGCATGTACAAAGAAGATTTCATACAATTATAATTAACACACATGAGAATATGGATATTATGCATGCAGGACTGAAAAATATACAATGTATATGGTACCCACTTCTTCTATTATTCTACAACATACATACCCTTTACCATTAGACATCAATAATAAACATAAATCTGAAATCTAACTATAACTACTACTTGGAAAACAATGAGGAACTGAACATGTTCCTCCTGACCATGAACTACCTCTGCTAGTTCCCCATGAGCTAAGATCTTCTTGTTGCAAGAATCGACAACCCCTTTGATTCCTAGGCAGTTTGTTTTATATATTTTCTTCCCTGCATATTTTAGTAGTGTTCTCCTTTAAGGTCTACCAACATTTTTCCTAGACCTTTTGTTTTTATTTTCTAAAAAGATATTCTTTTCTTTTTCTTTAAAACACACCTTTCTCTCCCACGGTGCTTTATTCCACCCAACATAGTGTTTCTCTCCAACTAAGTGATTAACATAATCTTTCTCTCGCATTAGATTTTTTTTTTCTCTTGGGGATTTTAAGAAGACTTTTAGGGAAGGTTCATCATGAAGACTTGACCACCAATAACTTTTTCTAACCTAGAAAGAAGTCTTCTACACGCTAGTGATTTTTCTTGAATATTTACAATTAATTAATTTATTAATTTATATAATAATAAAATAATTACATCATCACATAAATCTCATCATGTCTTCCATAGCCATTCAATCATATAATAGTTTGATGTTTAAAAATAATCAATGTTTAAAAAGAAGGACATAGGGGTGTTACATCTCCCCCCCTTGAAGTGAATACCCTCCTCCATGTTTTGTTAATTTCAAATTTTCTAAAGAGGGAAAGGAAATGCATCTTGCATTTATTTCTCTCTTTTTCATAATAGTTTCCATAGTTCTAAAGTGATTTATATGGCACTGTGATTTGAGAAACAACTCAATTCCAAAGTAACTCTACTACCATTTTCAAGTCACACTCAATTCTTATCATTTTCGACACAGGTTGAATAGGTGCTTTACATTTTTGTTTACACATCCCATAAAATATTTGTAACCCACACCCAACAAACTATCCACCTGCACTCAAGAAGGTTAGCAACATCAATATAACATAAAACAATACAATAGGTCCTTTGCTACATTTATTCATGGCTATGCCAGTGAAATTGACGTTCCTTAATGTGAAATTAAAAATATGGAATTTACAATTTCATTTCATACCACTTACATAGAGGTAATAAAATTCAAAGGACTACTTGTAGAATTCTCTTTTATGTTATTATTTTGATACCATCATATCAACTATGCATCTATCACACATACTTAAGTGCAGGACAACTTACTATCTTTGCAACTTCCATGGTTGTTATATTATTGTCAGTTCCACTCCAAGGTGGACTTAATCAAGTCCATCATGATTTTTTGACACTACTTTACATACCTTTCCATAATCCCACAAAATTATGAGGAAACAAAAATAAGAAATCCACAATACCACAGAGACAATTAGGGGGTATCTTTACAAACTCAATTTTAATATTCAAAACAACAAAATGTAACTTCACATATCTATAACACTTCTTTTCCTTTTTTTTTTTTTTTGTCCCCATTGCAATTTATTTATGAAGATTTTGTGCATCTTACTCTTGTATATAACCATAGAGACTTTTCTCTTTCCATTTTTATATGCACGGGTTGTCTTAAAACACACACAGACACACACACACACAAATATAATACATCAACAAACAGAAGTTAAATTTATGGATTTTTCTTTATGGTTCTCACAGCACCATTCAACCCTAGTTTTATTTTCCACTTTGTTAGGAAACTCAATCAACATTCCGAGTTTATCCAGTTTCATCATTCCAATCAAACCCTTTTATGGTCATTTTTTTCATTAAAAATATAATTTGTGAAGTTCCTAATGAAACAATAACTATGATCTCTAATATCATATAATTTTGATGCCATTTCATTCTTAAGATTGATTTCAATGAGGGATTTCCTAGCCTTTTTAAGGGTCTATTACAATTCTACTTGAGGAATTACATGTTTTCACTCTTGATTTTAGCTTTGATTCATTTTACTATTATCAATTTGTGTGTAAGGATGATCATTTCTACCTCTTTTTTGTATTATCTCTAGGTGATTTCACATTTTTTCCTATTTTCCTCTGGTAGGTAAAATTCCATTATTACTATTATTTCCAACTTGATAATCTCCCATTATTCTACATGATTTCTTATTTTTGTGATTGATTTTTTCTACAATTTTTGGTGATATTCGATCCCGTCATATGTATATATCACATATTTAGCAGGTCATTCATATATGTGACTATCCACTTTTCCATAAGATATTATCTTGTCAACCAATTCCCTTGGTTACAATTTCTTGACCTTATATTCCATATATGTCTCAAGATAATTTCATCCTTCAAGTTTACCAATCAAGAATTTATTTCCCCCTTTCAGGGCCATTGCAATTTCTCTTAAACTTTTTCATATATATATCTGTATATATATATATATATATATATATATATATATATATATATATATATGATTTTTTGGTGTTTTATTTCTTAGAATTATTCATTGGTCACAGTTTGTGCTCCAAGTATTGAAGGTATTCAAATATCTAAAATTGTAATTTTTAATCCACAAGGGAATTAGTTCCTGAGTTTCCTCAATCGAGTAGGTCACAAAATTGTTTAGATATTTCTCTCGTCACATATTATCAGATCAACCATAAATCTTATTAGTCCTATAGAATAATCATTTTCCGAGACATCCATTGTGGTTGAATTCTTAGCCACAAGGGTATATAACTTTGAATACTTTTTCTTCAATTATGCTATTATCATCTATTTTCTTGCTATAAATGCTTGAGAATTGCCAATATTAATGTTATATATGCTGAAGAAGACTCCTTTTTGAGTACTTATTGTATTGTGATACACTATATTTTCACTTCTATTGGTATTTATATACCTTATAGTTTCTTGTAATTTATGTATGCACTGCATGGCCTTTGTTCCTAGGGTCAAACACTTTGTTGTATGGTTTCATATATGTTTTTTTTCTATCTGAAATAATTTGTACATAAGAAAACTCCATATTCTTGATTAATAATTTAACTTGTTTTGCATTATTAATTTATTCATTATTCATAATGTAAGTTCTTCTACCACTTTGCATTGGCTTACTAGCATATAGGGCCAACCCAAGCCTTTTTTAATGAGATGATTTGCAAAGTTTTCATTCCATTGTACCTATTTCTCAAATAGAACAATGACACACATCATGATTACCTATGATTCTGCATCTTACATTCACATAATTATAAATTTGTACTAAGTTATTTGGATTATTTTATTCATTCCTTTTTCGTTATGCACTTAATTCTATTCTTAAGAAATTAAACACATTTTATAAATTACTGATTTTATTATCAAAGTACTATATGCCTCCTTTCTGTTCTTTATATTTTATTATTACATCCCAAGTAAAGAATGAATAATTTAATCTTCACACCTACTATATAATATTTCATAAGTATATGTTTTAGATAGGTTATGGATATTGTACAATATTCATTATTACTAGACTTATGTCGCTACTTGCTTCACTACACAGTACCATGCATGAAACCTACTGGTGTAACATCCCTATGTGATTTTTTTTTAATACTTGTGCATACAATTCTTGATAACAATTCGATGTTATAAAAATATATACATATGTATTTTTTTTCAAATTAATTTATACCTCACATCATTTTCTATGGACTATTTAGTGTCAATCACTCTTGTGTTTCTTCTGACATTTCTCTCTATTCCAACCAAACTGTTATTATCATCATTTCTTTGTATAGGTAATGGATTTAACATATAAAATATCATCTTTCTCATGTGATTCCCTTGGATATAAGGCATGACATTCCTATATAATGATAATAACTTGTCAAAGCCCATAAACTATCTTCTATAACAAAGTAGACATGAGATAAATTCTTATTGTATTCTTTTTTTCCATTTTCAACATCTACTATAGTAACAATTAGTATACATTAGTAGTGCTGAAAGAATTTTTAGCTTATACTAATAGATACTTCAGTTTATAACAAATAATTTTATACCCCTTCTTTTCCATTAACCTTTGTTGGGTACTTTTCATTTTCATCTTCACTCTAACAACCTTTATTTGATTGTTCCTTGTAATCTCGTTACATTTAGCACCAGGAATATAATCACGTCTTTTGTTATTATACTCTTCTCACTTCGTCTACAAGCTTAGGATGCCATAAAGATGTTGTCTCTCTTTTATAGCAAATTTGTGTGTGTTGTAACATTTTTGTTGGGTTATTGATTTGATACTAAAGTCAAGTGAATAATACTTGGACAACCTTAGTACACTCATTACATCTCTCATCTATTGTATAATTGTAATACATTTTCTTTATATTTGAACTGGTATATATATATATATATATATACACACACCTGTACTTTGTTTTTCCATTTGATCGGTATAATTGTTGGTTGAATATTAGAGACCTTACTCCTTTTAGCATAGCTATCAAAAGCACATGCCTTACCTACTAGCCTTATCCCATTTTTAAAGTCCATTTAATTGAGCAGTTTATTTATTACTCTCTCTCTTATCAATGTACTTTTCTTACTATTTCTAACCCTACCAGGGTCCTTTAGAATATATACACTCGAACTCATAATGCAATTTGTTTTAAATAGGTAGACCTAAGGTTTCCTAAAAATAAAGCACTCTCATACTAGTTGTAGCAATAACATTTGATTGTGAATATCTCTCTTCATCATCTTATTTATGAATTATTTTCTTATCTGTTAGTTCTATTTTTCAGTTATTTTACCCTTTTGAAAGTTTTGTTGTAGAAAGTGACACTTCCTCCTACATGCATACTTAGTTCTGACCTAGATGAATCTCATTCTTATCTTACAATTGTGAGTTGGCCCATAGGCCTCAATATTGAACCTATAGCTCTGATATCATATGTCACATACCTCTCTTCCACACACAATTTTTTTTTCCATGCTATGTTTAGTTGCTAGTGGGACCTTTTTCAGGTGTGATATACCATTTTAACTTGCATGTATCTCCAATAGTGAAGTATGGGGTTTGCCTCTTTTATTTATATAGGTAAAATAGCCTATATTTATTTAATGGTTTCATATTTATTCTATCAGGTTGGAGGGCATAAATATATTATTTCATGCTAACAAAAGTACTCCTATGGGATTGATAATCGATGGTGCACATATGAAATAACATTTGACCTTTTCTCGCATATCATAAGACACGTCTAGGTCTAGCTCTGAGCTAAATCAATATCCATCTTAACTTTGTTCTAGTCTTTTATTATTTGTTCTCTTCAACAATAACATATATTTGTGATAATTGGCTTTCATAGGCTTTAATATTGGTGTATTAGTACACTTGTCACTTCCAATGTGGTCCACGTGGCTCCACCCATGTGATTCATGTCTAACAATGATACTCATTCTTTCAACGATGGGGATGAAACAAGTTTCACCCAAGTGTTGAGATTTGGTTTTGAGAATAAAATATTGTAATCATGAGGGTTGCAATAAACTATTGTTTTTGGGTTAAAGAATAACCCCCTCCTAGTTAAGGCACGACCATCACCTTCTATCGATATACCCACCTCAATCATTTCTTACTCTATGACATTTTTTTTGAGTTCTCGTTTCTCAACTGCGTGTAATCAATTTCCATTAGTCAAAATGTGTATCATATTTATTATTTAACTTTTATTAATTTACAAGGAATCATTTCTTATTCCATGTTTCCTCACCTGATAATTAAACTATCTTCTCATTTACAACTCATACATAAAACTTCTGACCTATATATCATTACAGTTAACTCGTCTTAGTTATATTTTTTACCAACTGTATACCTTTTTCATGCATATTTTCCTCCAGCTACTCATCTAGATATTATTTATTACATTAAAAATATAGGTTTAATAAGACGCTAAGAATAGACTCATATGTTGCCTTGATCTAAATTTCTTTAATATTGATCTCTATAGTTAGGCATCTCAGCTACTTGAATTCATTATTTCCTCTTTTTGACACATATGCACATTGAACGGAAGGAAATCTAGGTGCACATGTACGATATTTTTTCCTTTGATTCATATGCCTACATAAACAATACTAAATTCACAAATCTTATATCTATATCGTATGACCTTTTATGCAAAATGTATTCGAATACTACTTCCATTATTTTCATATTCTAGTACTTGCATGCATAAAGAAAATAGTATACATACAATGATTACATGATCTATTTTTCATGCATGTACAAAGAAAATTTCATACAATTATAATTAACATACTTGAGAATATATGTGATATGCGTGCAAGTCTAAAAAATATATGATGTAAATGGTATCCACTTATATTATTCTACAACATACATATCCTTCACCACTCGACATCAATAATAAAAATAAACAAAAATATAATCGTAATTATTGTTTGAAAAACATTCAAGAACAGAACATGTTCCTCCTGACCATGAACAACCTCTGCCATTTCCCCCGAGCTAAGATCTTCTTGGTGCAAAAATAATAAAAAAAACCTCTTTGACTCTTAGGTGGTTTGTTTAATAGACTTTATTTTGAGCAAATATTAGTAGCATCCCACTTTAAGATCTACCAACTTTTCTCGTAGGACTTTTGTTTTATTTTCTTCGAAAAAAAATATTTTCTTTTTATTTAAAGCACACATTTCACTCCCATAGTGCTTTATTCCATCTAACCTAATATTTATCTCTAACTAAGTGATTAACATAATCTTTTTCTCCCATTATGTTAATTTATTTATTTATTCTCCCATGGATTTTTGGGAAACATTTAGGGAAGGTCCATCATATGGACTTGACCACCAACTATTTTTTTCTAAGATGGAAAGAAGTCTTCTAAGCTCTAGTTCTCTTTCCTGAATATTTTCAATCAATTTATTTATTAAATTGAATAATAATAAAATAATTACATCATCACATAAATATCAGCATGGGTTCTATATCCATTCAATCTGATAATAGTTCGATATCTAAAAGTAGTCAATGTTTAAAAAGCATGACATAAAGGTGTTACAGAAATGTTGCAATGTTCCTAAAATATTAAATCAAATAATAATAAACAACATAATGTTCAATTAAAAAAGTAACAAAAGTATAAAATATAAAATTGATTCAAATAAAAAATCATAATAAACATATCACGTTACAATAAATTTAAATAATATAGATTCATAATAATAAAATAGTACCTAAGAACATAAATTAGTAAACATACAAAATCTCAATACATTTAATTACTAAGCATATAACTATAAATAAAAATATTTTTAAACATATTTATATTAAAATGATGATTCATATTGGTGACTATTATAGTACAAACATTTGTCTCAATTTTTTATACCAAAAAAATATTTATGTTTTAAGAAATTTATTCTTTCTCTATTTCTAATAAACCAGAAACCCTATATTTATATTCGTAATTACAATAATTTAATTAAAAAATAATAGTTTATAATAACTCTGATATTGATCAAAGGGAATTAATTTTAAATTCATATGCGAATATCTAAGAAGGAATGCATATCCATGTTACGAAAAATACGTGAAAAATACTTCTTTTGAAAATTTCACTAAAAACACCTGTTGGGCCACATCACAATATATTGAATTCCATTTCATAATGTAAGAAAAGGACTTGCAATTGTAACTTTGGTCATTTATTCAATCTTAATATGATGAAACATTGAAAGCATGCATCATAAATAGAAGTGTCATTTTCATGTTAGGATGATAACGTGAACAGAAATAGTGGGACATATTAGTAGCTAAATGAAACAAAATAAGATGCAAATGGATCTTATAAAACCACATTTGTCAATTTTACGGGAAAGAATGTTATTTGCCAACAAATAATGAAGTGCACCCATGAGGATATAACTCCTCTATATTTTAATTATGATCTTTTGATATTCCATGGCTTTCTTTTTTAGTGTATGACAATAATATTTTTCAATTTGGAAACAAAGGTATATATATATATATATATATATATATATATATATATATATATATATATATAGAATTTAGACATTTAAAACAGAGTATATTTAAAAAAAATGGAGATTTATCAATTAGGTAAAAAAAGTGTTACCTTTTGTATCTTTATAATTTGCTATCGTTTCTTCCATAAAAATTTCCCAAGTGACAATTTTTTTACGAGAGAAAAGCCATCGATACCATACAAATTGATTTGGTTCCAAATATAAAGTTGCAATACATACTTTTTGTGTGGTTTTGAAATTATGGAGATCGAAACATTGCTCCATTTGTAGTATCCATGTTACGGGATCCTTGCCATCAAACTTCCTCGTATCAATCTTTGGAACATGGTGGGTCTTCAATCAACTATTAGAGTCTATGAAATGATGATTAGCATTTATTTTTTTATCATCATGATTTTTTTCTATTACCTTTTCACCATTAGGAAGCCTTTCTTGTAGCAATTTTGTCAAACCTTCCTTCCAACCTTCCATGTCCTTCAAATCTTCAATATTGTCTTTCATACCATCCATCTTAGCTTCCATGCCTTTTTCTAAAACATCCATCTTATCTTCCATGAATTTCTTTAAAACATCCATCTTAGCTTCTATTACTTTTTGTTAGAGTGAAAGTTGTTGCACTTAATTTTGATATATCATGTTGCATTTCTTCCTCTTCTTCATGAGTCATTCTAGAGATTTCAGGTTGCTTACTAGGTGTTTCCATTTTCTATCTTCAGGGCATAAATCAATGATAATTATTCTTCACTCTGCCCTTTCAATTCATTCAAACTAATTTTTCAAACCAAAATTATGCAAAATTTTAAAAATAACTGCACACCTTTTTTCACTTTGTAGGAGCTCGATATTGAATCTGTTGTATCTCTGATACTTTAGATCTCCAAGGTCCAAAATAGAGAACTGTGGTATCCCTTTGAGTCTTCTTTCCAATGTGACCAATCTAATCAAAATTGGATTCTCCAAGGAAGTGTTATGCCCAATCTCCCAAGCTGACCTGATTATACACATTTTCAGTAGAGCGAACTTGTATGAAGTGCCACATGTCACTATTTCAACCTTCGAACCTAAAAAATATGCAGAAAAACCTACAGTCCATCCTCTTTCTGTAACTTCTTACTAAATTTCAATCTGATACTTAAAGAAAAAGTTATGACGATTTTCCTAAGGTCACCTGTTTGGGATGTAATTTGAGAGCCTACAAAAACCCTAAATTTCGTGGATCATATCTTCGAAACTATAGCAAGAAAATATCTGAAATTTGGACCCAAGAATCATAAAAATTTACTCTCAAATGGGTTTTTTATTTTTATCTTCTGAAACGTTGCAAAAACAAAGTTATAGTAAAAATTCCACTATCACTTGTTTTGGAGCAGCGAAATCTAGAATCCAAAGCTATGGTACCAAATTTTATGAAACCAGCTCATAAAAAGATAGAAAAGAAATATCAACATCTTAGAAATCAGCCTCTTTGAGGGGGAACCTCCATTACTTTGCACAAATGAGAAATTCTTGGATGATACAAATGAAAAAACCTCCTTTCTATATATAAGAGTCTAAGGGGTCACAATATAATCAAAGACGACATAACAATAATAATATAAGGGCACAAAAATAACAATATTGGGCTTCTATGGGGCATAATAATAACAATATGGGGACAGTAAGGGCACAATAATAAAAATAAGGGTTACAATGACAATAGTAATGGGGAATCACTAGTATTATAGGGACCTTACACTTGTCCATTCCACAAGTCCACTCCCACTTTTCCATGAGTGAAGGTTAACTTTATAATATATTCATTGCACATGAAATATTAAATAACATTAAATTTCATTCAAATGTGAGTGAAGTAATGCTAGTGTTTGAAAAAGCTTAAATTAGATACATGCTTTTATCAGACTTAATACTAAGATATATCAGACTCTTGCCTCAGGAAGAGGCCAAAGAATATGGTGAAATAAAACTTTCATTAAAAATAATATACTATCTTCAAACTTTTGAAATATCATTTTCAAACTTTGGTTAAAACAATGAAAAGACTATCATTTTTTGTGTGAGGTTAATTGAAGAGCACATCTACCTATTACAATAAACCCTCCAGCCCTTTGGGTGGGGACTAATAAGGCGGTGATGTTTTAGAGATATGTATCCAAGGTATTCAATTAACATAAGTGATGAAAAATTCTCTTTCTGTCATTTAAAGATTCTAAATGATTGGAAAAAATATAACAACATAATATATATTTTTAACACCATAATTAATACTCTTAGTAACTTTTGAATATTCAAACTACATAACCAATAAACATGCTTTCTATTCACTATAATTTATAATTATATAACCAAGTAACATTAAAGTAAATTACATTAAATATTTTAAATGGTTTTTTTTGTTCATGAAAAAAGTTATGGTTTTATTTATATATTTAAAATTACATACTCCATATATCACATGGTATCTTAAAGACTATATAGCTGCTAGAAAAAATATTTTTTACAATGTGTTGTTACTTCTTCTTCTAAAGGAGATAGCAACTTGTATGTGCTTCCCACAAAAATGGAGAGATTTTTCTTCCTTTCAACTCATTTTTGGAAACAACTATTGATAGAAAAACATCCATAAAATGTTTCCAAAAGTTTTGATAATGGTTTTTACTTAATAGATTTAGAAAAAGAAATATGAATATTAAAAAAAATAAACTCATGGATTAAGGAAATATTTTCATTTGGATGATGGGTCGTGATTAGGGGTTAAATTTGATGGGTCCCCTTACCCATCAGAAAAATTTTCAATGACGGTTTTACTTTTAAATTGCACTTCATATGACTTTTAGTATTTATTTTTACCCTGCACAATATTTTTCATATAAAACATAATCAATAAAAAACATCATTTTTATTTAACACTTAATTTAATAATGACAAACACTAAAATTTTCAATAAACAATCAAACACTCAATTCTATATATACAGGTGGCATTTTGTTTAGTATTGGCAGCAAGTTTACAGTAACATAAATATATTGAAATCCAAAAACATTTACTAAGATATAAGTTAACATAGATCGGTAGAAATCCAAAATTAAAAGCAGAAATCAATTATATCTATCATAAGAGTGTCTTGGCAGATTGTTGTGTTTGATTCATAAATGTTTAATTTTTTCTTGCCAATAAAATTATCTACAACGAAATTTCTTAAAGCAACTTGACAAAGACTTTTAATACTAATCTGTTTTCTTTGCCATTGATTTCTGAGGATGAAGTAACTTCTACATTTATTTATTATAATTGATTTCTTAAAGCATCTTTTCTTGCCAATAAAATTATCTACAACGAAATTTCTTAAAGCAACTTGAGAAAGACTTTTGATACTAATCTGTTTTCTTTGCCATGGATTTCCGAGGATGAAGTAAAATTTACATTTTTTATTATAATTGATTTCTTAAAACATCTTGACAAAGACTTTTAATATTAATCTGTTTTCTCTACCATGGATTTCTGAGGTTGAAGTAAACTCTACATTTATTTATTATAATTGATGAGTGCAAAGTGGATTGATTAACACAATACTTCATGTTAAATAGTAATCATTGGTATTCACATCTATTTAAGATTTGTGAGACTTCACCTTGGCAATCCTCAACTCTATGTATTGGTCTGTCAATTAAGACAATAGTGTAGTTAAAGGTGAAATTCAGGATTAAAAACACCATATTGATGTTTAAATGTGGCAATTGATTTTATGGTAAGATAAATATACTATTCAACAGGTAAAAAAATTGAAAGAAGATGATTTAATACAACGATCATATCTTTGACTCCATGCATAGTAACACCAACTAGAGCTTCAATTGTTAATTAAATGCAAAATTTCTGAAATGAATACATGAACTAAAGGGTTGTGTACTGTTTGATGCAAAACGTGAGTAATTTGGGACATAGAGAATGAACTTTGAAATGAATTCCCAACACGAGTTTTAGTTGTCTAATTAAATGCAAAATTCCTAGTGACAAGATCAAGTAAAAGAGTCTAGGCTTGTTCATCCAAAAAAGAGTAGAGTCATTTAATTCACCAATAAATTAAGTTTGGCATTGTTGTAGAAAAATAGACGTGAGTTTGAGTACTTTAGAATTACTTGTTTCTCACTTCTGCTAATTTTATTTTGATTACTTAGAATCTTAGGACACTTTCTCTTTTATATTAATTTATTTATTAATTCAAAAACAAAAAGTTTAAGCGGTTCCAATTAATTTGACAAATTAAATTAATTTTCACAATAAGACATAATGCACATAATACCATCACAAACCAGAGTAACATATGTATATGTATATATATATATATATATATATATATATATATATATATATATATATTAACTGGAAAAAAAAATAAACCAATTCAAATAATAAGAATTTTTAACTATCAGTCAACTAACTCAGCTCAATGTTACAATACCAAGCTACCCATTAAATTCAATAAGATCATTGAAACGACAAAGGTAAAGTAACCACAAAATAACAACGAAAAAATTGATTTCAAACTAAAAAGGAAAGCAATCTAAACAATCATAGTGTACTAACCAGCGCTCCATTTGGACCCTTTGAGTTTGTCCTGAGGTCAAAAGTCCAGCACGCACTGCCACCAGATGAATCGAACTTGTTTCTCGTGTACATGATAACAGAAGATAAGCACTCTACTCTCAACAATGTAACCCTCTAACAAACCTCAACCTTTCCTTCTCCGCTATGCCCAACATCTAAAAGAAAGTGATTCATGCCTCTAGATTCATATTATAGGTAGACCCGACACTTTAAGTCAAGTTATTTCTGTCTCCTCCATTCAAATAAAGCAAGGAGAAAAAATAAACTTTTATAAGGCTTTCCGGTCAGGTTACACGATGAAACCAAGTGGAATGCCCCTTAAATACTTTCGTTGTTCATGCTGAGGCTGCCTTGGTCATGAAGCCTCTACATTTTACAACCCGCAAAGAAAGGAGCTAGAAACACATCAATGAATTCTGTGGATTTCATAGCAACAACATACAAACCAACAGGGGCTCACAATTTGCAAACACCAATGGCTCTATCTAAAAAATCAACACCCACGCCAGATCCATTCATTGATCATAGTCACGAGAAGAACATCCCTCCTTTATGCTTACAAGGTGTTATAAACAATTGAACCCACTGACACCATTTTTCATGCTCCACAGTTTTGTCTCACACTTGAATTTCTTCAACCATTGAACCCTGTAAGCATGAATAAGGAAGCACTTCAACTATTTGTACGCTTATGTTCAGGGTCTTTAGCCGGCTTGCGACGCCGAGCATTCATAACTCGTCCTAGTTCTTGTTGCATTTCATATGAGGGTGATATTTTGATGTATCGACTATGGCTATTAGCTTCTGGGTATTGGCTTCTGCTGTAAGCATTGGTGGTGGTTGTTAATTTGAATTTACCTACTTCATAGTATGGGTTCGTGTCTTCATTGATGGCATTGATCATCCCAGATCTTACCATTTATGTGGTACTTTATTAAATTTAGCTCTGGTTTTTCTGGTGTCTGAAGGTTTTATTGAAGATCTTGAAGCTTGTACTTAGGAGATCATCTTGCCACTCCACATATCCCAATGTCAACTTGATATATATATATATATATATATATATATATATATATATATATATATATATATATATAATTCGAAACTTCTTATTTTTTAATATGCCCGTCATTTTGACATTTTTAAAAATTATGTGCAAGTTACTCTTGACGTGTTTATTTGAGAATCAACTATATTTTATGGCTAAAAACCCAGAAAATGGGTAAACGGGCATCAATTTTAAAGCCTGACGACTCATGATGTAGATTTAAAATGTCTATAAAAAAAATGTTCATTGTGGCTATAATTCTGAAAGCTATTTCTTCAAATATTTTTGTTGCTGGTGAGCTAAGTCTGCAAATATTTTCGTTGTTTCCTTTCTTTTTATTTTGTGAAACTTCACACGTCTCTCTATCTAAATCCAATGCAACCTTTCATGGAGAACATGTGTATATGATAAAAGGAAATTGAAATGAAATATGATATGAGTTGTTGAATTTTTTGAGTCAAGCTTGTGTTTTTACACTAGCAACCTTATTTATCCAAATTCTAGGAACATCTATATAAGGATAGAAATTTTTTTGGGAGATTACAATCTAAATTATGTTTCAAGTTTAAAGAAGTTTTAAATTTATAACTAATAGACATTAAAATTAATAAAATTAAATATTTTTCTCATAGGTATATATATCACAACATTAGATGGAAGGAGGTCTGTTGAGTTTTTTTTTCAATGGAGGGCATAGATCGATTCTAGAATATGTTTCTTCTTAATGTTTATCAACAGTTGTAGTGTCCTTTTTTTCAATTGAGGGCCTAAATTGATTCTAGCATATGTTTCTTCTTAGTTGGATCCCGACCCACAAATTTCCTAAGGATTTGAGATTATTCCAATTATAATAAGTTCATCGTCATTATTTATAAAATTCGTTTATATATAAGAAAAATTTATTTAGCAAAATGGTCCATTACTTTTAATAAATTTAAAAAATTAGATTCGTGCCATGTGGCTCCCCACACACCAATTTCCAAGGGATTTGAGATTATCCCAATTATAATAAGTTCATCCATGTTGATTCAAATTCTAACAATTTCATTATTATTATTTATATATAAGCAAATTTTATTTAGCAAAATGATCCATTACCTTTAATAAATTTAAAAAATTATATTCATGCCACGTGGTTCCCCACCCACCAATTTCCTAGGGATTTGAGATTATTCCAATTCTCATAAGTTCCTCCATATTGAGATCATTCCAATTCTAATAAGTTACTCATTATTATTTATAGCATTCATTTATATATCATCAAATTTTATTTATAAAAATGGTCCATTACTTTTAATAAATTAAGAAAATTATATTCGTGCCATGTGGCTCCCCACCCAGCAATTTCGTAGGGATTTGAGATTATTCGAATTATAATAAGTTCCCCCATTCTATTAAGTTTCTCATTATTATTTATAACAGTTATTTATATATAAGGAATTTTTTTTAACAAAATGGTCCATTACTTTTAATAAATTTAAAAATATATATTCATGCCAACTCGCTCCCCACCCACCAATTTCCTAGGGATTTGAGATTATTCCAAATCTAATAGGTTCATCCATGTTGATATTATTCCAATTCTAATAAGTTCCTCCATGATACGTTCCTCATTATTATTTATAAAAATCATTTATATATAAGAAAATATATAACAAGGTATTTTCTTATGTCTTCACTATAATGCAAATAGATTCCATCCATTCTAGCATTAAGATTCCACTCACTGTGTTCAAAGATCATATTGTCTACTCTAACCTTCTCCTCACTCTAGAATAGTGTGGGCTACAAGTTATGACTGCTACATCTTCCTCTATTAATAATAAATTTTCCATACCATATATAACAAGGTATTTTCCTATAAACCCCTCACTGTGTTCAAAGATCATATTGCCTACTCCAATCTTCTTCTCATGCTAGAAGAATGTGGGCTACAAGTTGTAACTACTACATCTTCTTTGATTAATAATAAAGTTTTCCATACCATATATAAAAAGGTATTTTCCTATAATCATGGCACCAACTTACTTCCCAATCTGCTTTAATAGTATCTGAACATACAAATATTTGTACGCTGCCACAAGTGTCTCATAGTGGAAAATTCAACGTGGACCACCTCTGTGAGAAGTTTGGGAATTTGATATTGGATCATGAGTATTACTTACGGGACCTTGAATCTCAAGAGGAATATGTGTCACTACACGAATGACGAGTACAAATCTCCACAAGATCAATTATATGTCTGATATAAATTTAGTAACTGAGTGTGGCTTATATGTTAATGATGTGAAGGAGAATTCTATGGAAGATTGATTTACTTTTCAAATAAAAATGTATAAAAGTAGCTCAGCTATGAATTTGGTTTGTCCTAGGTTTTCAGTGCAGGATTAGTGTAAAAATAGGTAAAATACCATGAAGGAATTATTAGCAATCATTCAATAACAAATTTTAAATTGCAACCCGATCTTATTATTTTTTTATTTAAAGATCAGTATTGATCTATTTTAATCACAAATCTAAGAAGTGTTTAGAGTAATATAATTTCTTCTTGTGTGATTTTTTTTTTTTAAATGAAAAATGAAAAATAAATAAATAAATGTTTGCATCTCAAAGATACAATTGACAAAAAATAAATATAGCCGAATTATAAAATAATAATATTACTTGAAATGCTTAAAAATGTTTTAACCATGGAAATTTATTTCTTTTCATTGTACATATTAGCTGACATTGAAATATTTTACTTAATTTGGCATTGAAATATTTTTCTTATGAAGTACATTGTTTATATTAATAATTTCAATGATAAGTTACTCCATAATTAATAAATTTAGAAATTATGGTTTATTTTTTGAAATGTATTTATATTTTTAAAATTTTAAATTCATTATATTGTAAGGTGATTATAAGTAACATAGATGAAGCAAAAATACAATTTTTTAAAATAATTTAATTACCAATTTTTGAAATATATCATACATTAAAAAATTGTAGATTTACATATTTAAAATTCCATCAATAATGTTTCACATGATATATTTTTTTTTAAATGTAATATATTCAAATGAAATTATAGTAAATGAATTTAGGAATTTACAAATGCTTCTTTCATTTCATTTTATTTTGTATGAATTTATTTTTTAAAAAATCATTATCTATTATTCATTTGTTTTTAACAAGTTTTAATATATTTTGAATTTTTTTTAATTAAAAAAATCTATAAAATAGTAACTTATAGGGTTTATTAATCTAAGGCTTCATATTCCTAGGGTATAATATTATTCATAGGATTTATAATATTAAGCTTTAGGTTTAATATAAATCCATTGGGTTTATAATCATGGTCAACCATGGTCCAACATCACATTGCGATAAATATTTTCTCAATATGAAAATCAACCAATGTCACATTGTGACAAGCATTGTCTCAATATGAAAATCAACCATGGTCAACCATGATCCAACATCACATTGTGACAAAATTTGTCTCAACCATGATCAAACATGGTCAATCATGATCAACCATGGTAAATAACTATGGTCAACCATGGCGACATTGTGATAAAGCTTGTCTCTTGGTCCAATGTTACATTATCACAACGATGGTCATCCATGGTCACCATGGTCCAACATCACATTGTGACACAGATTGTCTCAATATGGAGATCAACCATGGTCAATGATGTTTAGACATTTTCCAACGTTGCATTGTGACAAACATTGTCTCAATATAAAAATCAATCATGGTCAACCATATTCCAATTTCACATTGTGATAAATATTTATCTTAGGGTTTATATTCCTTGGGTTTAGAATATTTATCCCTTGGGTTTAATATTATTCCCTTGGGTTTATATTATCAATTCGTTGGGTTTATATTACCAATTTCCTAGGGATTTGAGATTATTCCAATTATAATAAGTTCCTCGATGTTGAGATTATTCCAATTCTATTAAGTTCCTCATTATTATTTATAACATTCATTTATATATAAGAAAATTTTATTTAGCAAAATGGTCCATTACTTTTAATAAACTTATAAAAATATATTCATGCCAAGTGGCTCTACACCCACCAATTTCCTAGGGATTTGAGATTATTCCAATTCTAATATGCTCCTCCATGTTTAGATTATTCTGATTCTAATAAGCTCCTGATTGTTATTTATAACATCCATTTATATATAATAAAATTTTATTTAGAAAAATGGTTCATTACTTTTAATAAATTAAAAAAACTAGATTCTTGCACTGTGACTCCCCACCCACCAATTTCCTAGGGATTTGAGATGATTCCAATTCTAATATTTTCCTCAATATTATTTATAATATCCATTTATATATAAGAAAATTTTATTTAGCAAAATGGTCCATTACTTTTAATGAATTTAAAAAATTAGATTCATGCCACCTCGCTCCCGACCCACCAATTTCCTAGGGATTTGACATTATTCCAATTCTAATAATGTCCTCATTATTATTTATAAAATTCTTTTATATATAATAAAAAATTTATTTAGAAAAATGGTCCATTACTTTTAATAAATTTTAAAAAATAGATTCTTGCAAAGTGTCTCCCCACCCACCAATTTCCTAGGGATTTGAGATTATTCCAATTCTAATAAGTTCCTCAATATTATTTATAATATTAGGTTAGATATAATAAAATTTTATTTATCAAAATGGTCCATTACTTTTAATAAACTTAAAAAATTAGATTCATGCCACTTGCTCCCGACCCACCAATTTCATAGGTATTTGACATTATTCCAATTCTAATAAGTTCCTCCATGTTGAGATTATTTCAATTCTAACAAGTTCCTCATTATTATTTATAAAATTCATTTATATAGAAGCAAGTTTTATTTAGCAAAATGGTCCATTACTTTTAATAAGTTTTAAAAAATAAATTCTTGCCAAGCTCCTCCCCACCCACCAATTTCCTAGGAATTTGAAATTATTCCAATTCTAATAAGTTCCTCCATGATAATTTCCTCATTATTATTAATAACATTCATTTATATATAATAAAATACATAACAAGGTATTTTCCTATGTCTTCACTATGGTCCAAATAATTTCCATCCATTTTGGCGTTATGATGTCCCTCAACATGTTCAAAGATGATATTGTCTACCCCAATATTCTTCTCAGACTAGAATAATATGGGCTACAAATTTTGAGTCCTACGTCTTCTTCAATTAATAACAAAGTTTCCCATACCATATATAACGAGGTATTGTTTTGTGTACCATATATAACAAGGTATTTTCCTAGAATCATAACACTAACTTCCCTGTATTCTTACCAATATCTAAACATACATATATTTGTACGTTATCACAGGTATCTAGTAGTGGAAAATTTAATGTCGAAAACCTCTATGAGAAGTTTGGGAATTTGATATTGGATCACGAGGCGGACTTACGTGACCTTGACTTTCAAGAGGAATATGTCTTACCGGACAAATGAGGAGTACAAACCTCCACGGGATCAATTATGTGTCTACTATAAATTTAGTAACTAAGTGTGGTTTATATGTTAATGATTTGAAGGAGTGTTCTATGGAAGCCTGATTTACTTTTCAAATAAAAATGTATAAAAGTCTATCAGCTGTGAGTTTGGCCTATCCTAGGTTTTGAGTGTAGCATTAGTTTAGAAATAGGTAAAGTAGCATGAATGAATTATTAGCAATCTTTCAATAACAAATTCTCAAATTGCAAGTTGATCTTATTAGTTTTTTCCTTTAAAGACCAGTATTGATATATTTTAATAAAAAATCTAAGAAATGTATATGGTGATGTAATTTCTTCTTGTGTATTTTCTTTTTAATGGAAATTTTGAAAAAAAATATAGCCCAAATATAAAATAATAACATTCCTTGAAATTCATAAAAATGTTTTAACCATGAAAATTTGTTTATTTTTATTGTACATATTAGTTGGCACTGAAATATTTTACTTAATATGCCATTGAAATATTTTACTTATCAACTACAAGATTAATAAATTATGGTTGATGTTTTGAAATATATTCTTATTTTTAAAATTTGAAATGCATTATATTATAAATTGATTATAAGTAAAATAGATGAAGTAAAAATACAAATTTGGTTTTTTTGTTTTTGTATTTTTATAATTTAATTATTAAACTTTGAAATATATCATAGATTAAAAAATTGTAAATTTATAGATTTAAAATTCCATCATTAATGTTTCACATGATATATTTTTGAAAAATTTAATATATTCAAATGAAATAATAGGAAATGAATTTATGAATTTACAAATGTTTATTTGGTTTCATTTTATTTTCTATGAATTTATTTTTGAAAAAATCATTCATTTGTTTTTAAGATTCTGCACTATATTTTGAATTTTATTTTTATTAAAAAATTCTATAAAATAATAATTTATAGGGTTTATTTATCTAAGGCTTCATATTCCTAGGATATATCATTATTCATAGGGTTTATAATATTAATCTTTAGGTTTAATATAAATCCAGTGGGTTTATAATCATGATCAACCATGGTCCAACGTCACATTACGATAAAGATTTTCTTAATATGAAAATCAACCAATGTCACATTATTACAAGCATTGTCTCAATATGAAAATCACCCATGGTCAACCATGTTCCAACATCGCATTGTGACAAAGGTTGTCTCAACCATGGTCAAACATGGTCAGCCATGGCCAATAACTATGGGCAACCATAGTGACATTGTGGCAAAGACTTTCTCTTGGTATAATATGACATTGTCACAACCATGGTAATCCATGGTCAACCTGGTCCAACATCTCATTGTGATGTAGATTGTCGCAATATGGAGATCATCCATGGTCAATGATGGTGAACCATTGTCCAATGTTGCATTGCGACAAACATTGTCTCAATATGAAAATCAGTCATGGCCAACCATATTCCAATTTTACATTGTGACAAATATTTATCTTAGGGTTTATATTCCTTGGGTTTATAATGTTTATTCCTTGGGTTTAATATTATTCCCTTGGGTTTATATTATCAAACCATTGGATTTTTAATCCCTTGAGTTCTTTTGTATTAATCCCTTGGGTTTAATATTATTCCCTTAGGTTTATGATACCTTTGGGTTTTAAAATTAATCCCTTTGGCTTATTATTCCCTTAGGTTTATAATGTGAATCCCTTGAGCTTATTTGGTTCATATTCCTAGGATATAATATTATGCATACAGATTATAATATTACTTCTAGGGCTTAATATAAATCCCTTCAGTTTACAATCATGGTCATCCCATGGGGGCTTCACTAAAGGAGCAATATCATACCATGTGGGTTCATATTGGGGGATATATATTGAGTAAAAGATGAGGCTTAAAGTTAATGAAAAATATAAAGGGGTATAAAAAATGTTAATCAAGAAATGGTTACCTACAATATCTAGTGAATGTAGGGGTATTTTAAATTGGAAGCTATATTCATTTCATATTGGTAGGGGGTTAAATAATGTGATTTTTAGAGGGATTTTCCAATATGCAGTCAAATTAAGGGTATTGTTTAATATGCCACAAACGCATGTGATATGTCAAAGGTTCACTGTGTGAATCCCCTGTGGGTCATCCATGTTCAACGACGGCCGAATGTCACAATGTGCCAAATATTGTCTGAATATGAAAATCAACCATGCTCCAACAACACACTGTGACAAACATCGTCTCACTAGAAAAATCAATGATGGTAAAACATGGTCAAGCATGTTTATTTTAGGTTTCATATTATTTATCTTAGGATTTTTATACTTTGGGGTTATAATATTTATCCCTTGGGTTTACTATTATTCCTTTGACATTTATAGCTATATCAAGAGTGAAATCAATAGATGGTTTGCAGATTTCACCGCCTTTATCCTTTCGATGTTATGAAAAATTGCAAGACAATGCGAGAGGGGATTGTTTGGGAAGTGTGAACAGTCGTGATCATTATCTTGTTGATTTGAATTGGTGCAACTTTTTTCATCGGTCTCAGTGTGTTTTATAAGAGGCTAGCATTTAATAATTTTGTTCTAGTAAAGTGTTCAATGTTGAAATTCCTATCAATCACATTTAAATTGTTGTTTGATTTTTATTAAATGTTTATTTCATAATTACTTCATTATTATTTATTAACTGATCATTAATAATATTTATTAAATGATTATTAATATAATTGTTTTTATTATCATCATTTTATTATTATTATTATTATTATTATTATTATTTCTAAATAAGATTAATATATTAACAAAGGGAGTAGAATTACATCATGACCGTAGTCAAAACCACTGCCCTGGTGAAAGGCAGAATTGTCAAGATAAACATATATGGAGACTGCCCAATGACAGGGAAATTAGTCTTGAATAGATTACCAAAACCCACGTAGGGGAGCAAATTATGATCTTCTTGATGTTGCAGAGTTTACAAAGTTCCAAAAATAAACAAAAATTCAACATAGCAGTTTGAACATAAACTTGCCCAATTGTATGGGCTGCAAGGCAAGATAACAAGACAACAGTGAGCAAACTAATCATCTGGAGGCTCTTCAACTATAGGGCACCAACCTGTTGCAAGCAGATCCCTGGCAAGATCAGCTTCGGATTCGGAAGGACCAGGATCAACCGGCGCCATCTCAACATCATGAGCGTTGTGAGCTTGAGCATCCAGAGCCTGCATAGACGCGCTGCCAATCACATCTGGAGGTTCGAAGTCTGAGCATTGTCAGAGCCGAGGCCTGCTCGATGAGAGCTTGGCTCCCTCAACTGGGCTTCCTCATGGAAGAGCACTGTAATGTGAGCAGTTATGCTTGGGCAGTTCAGAGAATAGTTGAAGGAGAAAAGCGCATAGCCAGTCATGGGAGAAGGCATGGTGGTAGGAGGACAGGGAGCAGGGGATCCCAAACAGTGGCTGGAATCATAAAAATGCCCTCTCCCACTGCGGGTGTGAGGGTAGTGGCCAGCAAAGAAATCGCTGGAGAGGGAGGGCGAATCGGAAGATGGGCTGGAAGGCTCGCACAGAGGACGGCACCTGGTGCCACCCCTGCGACACCGCATTCTATCCCGCAGACGAGGCATAGGGGAGACAACAGTAGCGGGAGCAAAGCGAGGCTGAGCAGCAACGATGACAGAGGCCCGAGTGAAATGCCAAAGGTTCAACAGAAGCGGCTACGTTAGAAGACCAGAGCGAAGCTCCAAATTAGCCCCCCCATTCAAGCAACGAGAGGCAGGAGGGATAACGGAGCCAACACCATACAGATAGAATCTAGAACTGAGGCCAGAGGCTAGATAGAAATGTGAGTGGTTCGACGGAAGTAGCTCCATAGATAGCCCATGGCCTAGCTTCAATTTATCTTCCCCTTTCACGCATCAAGAAGCACCTGCCATTACTGTTGCATTGAAGAGAGCCGAAGTCTGAAGCATGCTAGAGCATGCGGAGGCATGAACCAGAGCGGAGGACAAGATATGAGATCTGGAACCACTTAATACAATGCCATTGAACCCTGCACTTCTTAAATGCAGAGATCTGTCGATTAGAAGCCAATTATCTGCCATGTCCTGGGTAGGCAGGTGTCGCCCCACCTTGCCCCACCCCTGTCCCATCATTTTTAACGCCCGTCTATACACCTGCATCCGGGAGAGCTGCATCCCTTTGGACCAGTATTTTTCACTCCTGATTTTTATCATGATTTTGAATTATGTCTAGAGATCCAATGAGAAGAGTGTGCCCTCTTTCCACCCCCAAATTGGCAAGTAGATCAGTGACCTTGTTTCCTTCCCATTTAACGTGATTGAATATGATGGCATGATTGGTGTAAAGAGATTGTTCTATTGCATCATATCTGGCTTCGAGTCTCCAACTGTTGGCAATTTTATGCGCATGTGCCCCATTGAGGAGTTGATTGGCTAGGTTGATGAGGATTAGGGAGTCACCTTAGATCTCCAGAGGTTGGAAGCCATGACGCTGGGAAAGGAGTAATCCTTGCCAGAGACCCTCTAGTTCAGCCAAATTGTTGGTGTCCGAACCAATGTTTCCGAAGTAGATTAGAAAAGGCGAACCCTCATGATCTCTAAATATGCCACCAAATCCTACTTTGCGGGGATTTCCCTTTGAAGCTCCATCAAAGTTGAGTTTGAAAGTATGCTTTGGAGGGGGGGTCCATAAGTGCTTTCTGATGTTGTTGCCTTCTGAAGGTATGTGATTGTGAGTACCTTGTGGGAGTTGTATGTTCCAATTTTCCCAGATGGCTTTCTCATTTGCAAGAGTGGGAAAATCTTCTGAATGCCAAGTTTGAAGCGCCAAGGTCTCTTTAAGACTGAGACAAAATTTGCCCCAAATGATTTCTAAAGGAGTGCTTTGATCTTTGAATATGCGCTTGTTTCTTTCTTTCCATATTGTCCAGAGGAGAAGGCCGAGAATCATTCTCCATAATTGGTTGAGTAGTTCGCTTTTATATGGGTTCTGGTGCCAATGGCGAATGGAGTTGATTATATCTTCGGACACTCTGCATATTTTTTGACAACAGAAGCTAGCCTTCTCCCACAGTTGGTTGGCAAGAGTGCAAGAGTCCAAGAGGTGTTGTAGAGTTTCCTCCTAAGAATTACAATTGGGAGATATCGAGGGCCCATGAAAGTTTCTTTTTCTAATATTGTCCCAAGTGAGGATTTTCCAGTGCCCAACAAGCTAGAGGAATAGGGATACTTTGGGCCAAGTACTCGGTGACCAGATTCTGCCCCAGATAGGATCCAGGGGCATTGGATCATTGCACATAATTTTATAAGCCTCTTTGGTGGTGAAGGAACCTTTTGGGGTATATCCCCATCTTAAAATATCCCTGCCTTCGGATGATCTAATGCGTCGATTCTGGAGCTCACTCTCCATGACCTCCTTAGTCTGGTTATCTACATTCCTGATCAGCTTGTCAATCTGCTTCCATTATTTGTACCCCTGTTCTGTCTCCGGAATCCATTGTTGCTGGAAGGATTCCTTTTGTTGCTCCTCCCACTCTTAGCAAGGAGGTGGTCTATAGATGTCGTTGAGCTTTGGTAGTTGGTTCGAGGCATCCGTCCAGAACCAAGCAATGTTGTCATTCCTTATTTCCCAAAAGTTGTGTTTTTGGATCAGCAAGAAGTGTTGTTTGGCAGCGTTCCATATTACTGATTCCTTTTCAGTTGGAGTGAATCTAATTAGCTCCTCCATTGGTCTGTGATTGGCATATTTGGCTGTCCGAATGGCTGCCCATGGCTTATTGGGAGTAGAGAGCCATTGCCACCATATTTTGGCACCCATGATTACATTGCTATGATGAGGATCTTGCAGACCTATACCCCCTTTTTCTTTGGGCTTGCATGCTATCCTCCATTTTGCCAAAGCCCATTTGCGATTTGTGTCAGTTGCACCCCAAAGAAAATTACGCTGTAGAGCTTTTATTTTTTTAAGGACCCATTTAGGCACTGCCAAGATTGAGAAAAGGTAGAGAGGCATTTCCTGTAGCACAACTTCGATTAGCGCTAATTTTCTAGCTATGTTCAGAGTTCTATGAGTCCATAATGTGAGACGAGATTCAAGTTTCTCAAGTAGCATACGCCAAGAGGCGTGCTTGATGGTAGAGTCTATTAAGGGAGCTCCAAGGTATTTGGAAGGTAAGGAGGCTATGGAGAAGCCCAGAATGTGGGCAATAGCATGTTGAGTAACAGGGGGGTGTGAAAAAAGAATATCTGCGATCTAGTTGTGTTTATGCGTATCCCTGAAGCATCAGAGAAATCATTCAGAAGGGATTTAAAAAGGGAAACTTCCTGAACAGAAGGGTGCCCAAACAACATGTTGTCATCAACGAACTGTTGATGAGTGATGGCTGGAGAATTGTGTATGGATAGACTTTTGAGTTGCTGGGAGAGGAGGGCATGTTTGATATGGCGACCCAGACCTTCTGCCATTAGAACAAAAAGGAATGGGGAAAGTGGATCTTCTTGTCTAATACCTCTAGAGGGGTTGAAAGGTTGAGAGGGAATGCCATTTATGATGATGGAGAAAAATTTTGTGGAAATTAATCTCAGAATCCATCCAACCCACATTGGGGAAAAACCAAAGGCTGTTAGCATTTTTTGAATATAGGTCTAGCTTAACTTGTCAAAAGCTTTAGAGAGGTCAATCTTGAGAATCATACCTACCTGTTTGGAGTGTTTGGAGTGCTTGAGTGAGTGTATGATTTCATGAGTGAGGATAATGCCATCCAATAATTGTCTTCCTCCTACGTATCCAGATTATTCAGGCGATATGGGCAAGGGCAAAAGCGGCTTCAACCTGTTAGCAATGAGTTTGGATATCACCTTGTAAATAACATTGCATAGTGCGATTGGACGAAATTTATCCGGAGTACTAGTATTCTCTTCTTTTAGGATGAGGGTGATGAAAGTTGAGTTCAAAGAGGGCAGAAGCCAATGAAGAGTATGTGATTCCTCCACCACTAGCCACACCTCCTTTTTGATAAGATCCCAAAAAGAGAGGAAGAAGGTAGTAGTGAAGCCATCCGGACCAGGAGCTTTGCCCTCCTTGAGCTAGTTCATAGCCAAATCCACCTCCTGAGGCATTACTGGTCGAAGAAGAAGTTGGTTGTGTTCTTCTATGATAATCTTCGGCACATTTTGAGTGATCTTTTCTATAGCAGGCCATCTATCAATTTGGGGTTCCTTATGGACCTCCTGGAAGTGATTGATAAACTCATGTTCGATCTCTGCATGGCATTCCACTCTTTCCCCTCCTCGCTTTTGTATGAAAGAGATGGTGTTGTGCGTTCTTCTCTATATTGTAGTTCTGTGGAAGAATTTGGTGTTCCTTTCTCCTTCTTTCAGCCATCTAATTCTAGATTTTTACTTCCAAAGAATTTCTTCCTACTTTCTTCTCTTCTCGAATTGATTATGAATGTGCTTTTCCTGTTCCAATGTCCCTTCCTTGTAGCCCTCTGTGATTATCTGTTGCTGGAGTTCTCTCATTTCTTTGTTTAGATCTTGTTATGCCAGGAAGATGTTGCCAAAAGTCTCTTGATTCTAGCGCTTGATTTGGGATTTCAGGAATTTGAGTTTCTGTTGAAACTGATACATTTTTTATCCCTCTGGTGAAGGGAAATTGGTCCAGGTGGATCTAATGAGGTCATTGAAGGTGGGGTGGGTGAGACAAAAAGCTTCGAAGTGGAAAGGATGCCTGGTAGAGTTGCCTGGTCTTTTCCATTGGAGAGAGATAGGCCAATGATCTAAGCCTAAAAAAGGAAGAATTGATGCCGAGATGTCGCCTCCAAGATGCACTGCATTATCTGAGATGAGGAATATGTCTAGTTTGGAAGCAATTTGTTGCTGCCCAACCCTACGATTGCTCCAGGTGTGCATTCCATTGCAGAATTGCAGATCAATTAGCATATTGTTTTGGATAAAATCTTTAAAGTGGCCATTTTCCTATTCCAGCTTGGCTCGGCCTCCCTGCTTTTCCTCCAGCTTGGTGATCATGTTGAAGTCTCCTCCAATGATCCAAAGAGGATGGAGTCTATTGAAGTTGAGCGCTTCTATTGTGTCTAGAAGAGCAATTTTGTTGCCTGCTTCCTGTGGGAAGTAGACATTGGTGAGATGGCCATGAATGTTGGTGTCGATTATATGAAAAGTAGCCTGTATAATGTGATGGGAGGCATGAAAGTCTGAGAACGTTATAGCTTGCGTGTTACAGGCAATTTCTAGTCCCCTGGAGGCACCCGAAGAATCCATTAAAAATGAGTGACAACCTGGCCATGCTCTAGAGAGGATGTTTCCAAGTGTGTTACTATTACATTTCGTTTCCTACATAAAGAAGATCTAGGGCTGCTCCTGCTTTATCATGTTTTTTATCATTTTGAGTTTCCCGGGGCTATTGAGCCCTCTTAGATTCCATGAAATGAGCTTCATGATTCACTATTAGTGGTGGGCTTGTAGTACTTTGTCAACTTAGCGTATCTGCCTGAGTCTACCAGGATTTTCCCTATTGTAATAGTTCTTTGAAGATCTATCTTTCTTCCACGTTTTTTGGAGTCTTTAGGAAAGAAGTTGCCATCCCATTGACTACCCGATTGTATGCCTAGTTGTTGTTTCTGGTAAGCCCTGGAGATGATGATTTCCAGGGTATTGAGCTGATGCTCTTGAATATTGTCGTAGTCTTTCCTTCTACATGCTTGTTCAAGCTTGAAAATGTCAAGTCCTCCAAAATCAATGCTTTCCGGTTCTTCTTCCATATGTTGCGTCTGACTACTTTCTGCTGAGGTGATTATTGAGTTCAGGGTCTGGCTGGGGATGCCATCAACATCCATTCCATTAGGTTTCCAATCAAGGTCCTTTCGAGCTGCCTCAGGAATCCCAATGTTGTCACTCAGGGGCAAGGGAGTGGGAGAAAAGCCAGACAAGGGGGGGGGGGGGGGGGGGGGGGGGGGAGGTCGTGATGATCATTGGTGGGATTAGCAAAATGTTCTGAGGTGGGTCTTCTAAAGTCTTAGCAAGAACCTCAAAGCTATTGCTTGTGGAGGGAATGGAGGCAGCGTCCTACAGGGGCTTTTCCCCGAAGGAAGGTTTTTTATGTGATTTTTTCGATTTGCGACCTTGGTAAAGCCATCATGGGCCGACTTATCTGAGGGGTCAGAGGTTTGGGGTTTTGCATGTAGAGGGCAGTCTCGAAAAAGATGCCCATGGGCATGATACTTACGACAGTGAAAGGGTACATGTTCAAAATCTAAGGGTTGGATCCATTCAAAGTCATCATGCTTGAGACATACTGAGTCCGGAAGGGCTTTGTCCAGGCGCATGAAGACACAAATATGGGCATAGGAGGTGTATCTGCGCAGATTTGTTTCTTCAGCAATTTTTATAAACTCCCCCAGCCCCTTGCCAATATCTCTCAGCAATTCTTCATCCCAGTATTCCAAGAGTAAGTACAACTGGATCCAAACTGGTGCCCAACTAAAATCCTCCTTGTTAGGGTTAAATCTCTTTACCCATTCCCTTAAATACAGACCAGCGGAGCTGAAGAAGTAGGGACCTCCATCCATAACCCTATTTCGGTCTTTGATGCAAATGAAAATCACAGTGAAAAACCTTTTTGGTCCTAACTGCAGGGTGACATGTCCGTTGGGTTTCCATTTGGCAGAGATCCATCCTTGCAAAGCTTTTTTAGTCGGCCAGTATCCAATAAATTTTCCAATGAGCGCATGGTACCTCATGTACTCGATTTGACCATTGATTCTATGGCTGGGAAGTTCTATCTTGGGTCGTTCAGCTACTATGGGTTTGCATGTCGTTGATGTAACCTTGGGCATTTCCTGTTTCCCAATCTCTCCTTCTTGTACTTCACTGCTCCTGTCTGACTAATCAGTGGGAGCGTTTGTCGTATCTTGGATTGGGGAATCTCTTGTATCCGTGTTTACTTGTTTTGGACCGGAAGGCTTTGTCGGTTTCTTCACGTGATTATCTCTCTCGACTGAGGGAAGCCCCCCCTGAGGGTCAGCCATTGCAGTGTGGTCTATGCCAGCAAGCTACTGTCGCGAGGAGGAAGGCGAATGGAAAATAGAGGCATGGAGGGTTCAGACTGCGCCGTTGCAAGGGCGAACAGAAAACCCTAGGTTGTAGAGTGCCCGATCTAGTGTGCTTAGCACCCTTATATTATTATTATTATGATTCTTATATTTATATTAATATAATTTATAATCACACTAATAACATTAATTCTTAATAATATTAATAATTGATATATGTATTGGATATGGATCTATTTATGAGGTTGTGTTAGTTAAAATTCTTTTAAAATTTATTATTGTTTTATATTTTAAATTATTTAATTTCTTGTTAAATATATTAATTCACGGTGCTTAGTTTAGTTTACAAGAAGAAGAATACTGGTTAGTTGAAAAGTAATATGGGATCACTTGTATTAATAATATAGTATTATATAGAATATACTATAAATTATTATTAATTATAGAATAAATTATAAAAAAATACTTTTAATGTTTCAAAGAAATTAACTATGAAATAATATTAACATATTTATGAAGAAAACATATAATATTAGGTTAAATTTATCTTATCATTCTAATAGTTAATAATCTAATGGCAAAATATAAACTAAAGGTAGTAATTATAAAAAAAATTATGAAGTGGCAGATTCTCAATGGTAATGCTTTTAATTTAATTTTAAATTAAAAAAAAACGAGTACGAGTGAATTTGAATGTCCTCGTAGAAAAAAAAAATTGTCATTCTCATTATTGTTTAATTATTCTGTTTTTTTAGTCAGATATGAATTAATTCATTGTAATAGTAATTTCACTGATTTTAACTGTATATACCAAAGAAAGAAAACCTTCCAACTACCGCATTACTATAAAATCCATAGGGTAGGTGTACAATATTACTATTACGTATCACGTTTCCGTATATAATTGAAGGACTCCACGTTCCAAAAAAGCAGCACTTTTTCGTGCAATACCCTGACAACAAAGTCCAGGACACTTTCGTGGCAAGGATATATATGAAGATATTTTGTAATTACCACATTATAACAATAAATGAATTTTTGTCAGATTTGTTTGATATGGCCATCATCACCATTTATGGCTATTTTGGAATCTCGCAAAGAGTGCTTTTTCACCACCATATTTTTGAGTTTTCACTTGACTTTCATTTAAAACGTAACCATCATTGATGAACAACTTTGTCAAATTGACGTTTCTCAAACTTTCCGAGCACGATGAGTTAGTCTCGATACTGAACCATCTTATGGAACTAACACCATCTATGAATCCACAACCCTCTGCAGCCTTCATCAATGATCTAGGATATCATTCTAGATACTCTTTAGCAGACAATTATACAACATGTACAGAGGCTCCTAGAGCACACATGACCTTATAAAATACAGGCTCGTAGAGCAAGAAAGGTCACACCGCCTTGATCACAGAGCATGACGGGTCACACCACCTTGACTTTATTAAAAACTACTTGTCACTAATTCTCCTCGAACACATTAGTTTGTTTAATAATTTAGCTATTATTTATAGTTATTTATAATAATTTGTATACATCAATATAGAAATGAAACAAACAACTCAACCAACAAAACACATATTTTGCACATACAAAAAATATTTTGCTGCCTAAAATCATATTGTAATTGTGCAACTCGGTGGCATCAATTGTACATTTAGGTGGAATCTAATTATAATTGTGCTGGAATTGGCATGAAGAAATTATTATAACATAACATCTGACTGCGGCTGCAATAACTCATAAGTCGATCTATCTACGTTATGCCTGACAATTTAGAGGTGGGCTCTGGCTCTTTGAACACAGATCCATGGCTCTTTGAACCCGCAAAGCATAGATCCATGGCTCTTTGAACACAGATCCATGTAGGCTCCACGCGGATGCTGTTAATGCACAAGCCACTTGACACTCGGCTCCACCACGCACAGCTCCAGCCTCCACAATGCTCATGCTGAATATATATATTTTTTTTGGATCGCTTTCAATCTTCACACGGTTGCGTTGTTCAACCTGATTCAATGCTCTAATCCACACTATCTTACACATAGGTTCACAGCAATCTCACCCATAAGTTGTTTATGGTGTCAGGAAGATCTCTTTTCTCCCACACAGCGGTCAATGGAAGTGGACCTTGGATCACAATGGACAACAACGGTATGAGAGAAACATGTATTTGTTCTCGAAGAAAAATTAGGCAACTCATTTTAAGCACTAAACTCCTCCGCACCAGATCTCAGATTCATATCTTGCCGGGCCAGAAATAACTATAGCTCCTTTTTCTCAAAGATTACATGTGACAACAAAAACTATGGATCAAATCATTCAGATCTCAGCCACACTAAATTCAGTTCTTCATTTTTTTGAATTGAGTGAATTTGGATCCCCACAAACACGTATTAGTGATGGCGCGCAGGGAAAGATACCAGAACTATGACTAGAATATGTCTCCCATCGATCAGTATCTATTAATTTGGTGGCTCCGCGGAGGCTTGAATTTGATCAAAGACATAGGTTTCACTTTTATTCTCTCACAGCAGAAGTGCAACAATATAATGAAAGACAACCAGTTGAGCAAAACAGGATATGTTGCCAACACACAGATCTACATGCAGGATCACAAAAAATCTCACACCGTAACCATACAAAAAAAAACACACATATAAGCTGCCCTAATTTAGTGCAATAAAACTCAATAATTTAAATTAGGGCAATAAAACTCAAGGCTTTTTTTTATTTGGCTCTTTCTCATTTGGCCCTCCCTTGACAGAGGAAAGTCAGAAAGTCAGAATAGCCTATGATACCATGTTAAAAATAGTCAAGCCAGAATAGGATCACATACTATGTTAGAAATAAAAAAATTGGGTAGAGAGAGTTATTACATACAAATCATACCTTTTGTATTTTATTGCTTTCAAGGGTTACATATTTATAGTATCTAAATCACTGACAACCACACATCTAGATAGCTATTACAACTCACACATTGTACTTCTAGATTGACGCCTAGAGTCTCACAATGACAAATCACACATTACATAGAAGCATTACTTAGAACACATCTACAATGACACAGGTCAATTTTTTATTTGAAAGAAAAAAGACGAAAATAAGACAATATTATTGACCAAATCTACCTAACCAAACTCATCATAAGAACACCGTTGATGTAAATATATTTTAGTATATGCAATCTCGATCTAAATATAATATATGCAATCTAAATATAATATATGACATTGAAATGTTAGTGTGATATTTCGACCCTATGTTAAAACAGTTTGAAATATTTTTAGATTAAATAAAATATATTTTAAATATTTAAATTTCTTTATTGATATTTGAAGTCGAGCACTATAATTGGATTGCGCTATACATTTTTTTCTTTGTTAAGATTTAACCCTTCTAGAAAAAGTAAGATGGACATATATCCTCTGAAGCACGAGTTGGGGTGCACCTTATTTTCCGCTCTCCAGTTTCATACAACATTTTGTCCATTCGTTGGAAGGAATACTATTATTTTCCATACCCTCCTTTTGCTACACGTGATGGTAACTTGTCATGATGGTGGTGATGAACCTGTTATGGACATTGTAATCATGACGGTTGCAGAAAAGTCTTGTTTCTGGGTTATTACTTTCATGGGTCTATCGAGTATTGGGAGATAAATTTCATTTTGTTTGGATGTATTTCTTTATCAGTTACACTTGTGACTTGCTAATGCTCACTTACCTCCTGTTATTATGCGGGTCTCAGGACAAAAGGAAACACTTGACCTAGCGCTTAGGGAATATGTATGTATATATATATCTATCGTTCATGGAGCCTTTACTTCCACGCTACATAGGTTAATTAATTATTTTTTTTGTTTTCATTACATGTATGTAATTATTATCTCATCCCATTTCTACATCTTCTCGACCTAGGTCATTAAAACTATGAACATCATGCTTATGCAACATGTTAGGCATATAGGAATTAGGTTTCGAGTTTCACGGTGCTAAAATAATTCTTCTTTCAGTTTTGCTTATGCTACAGGTCGACATCTTGCAAAATGTTTACTTACACATGTTTACTTACGGTTGTAAATAATGTAGCAGCTCGTTACGGTTTAATTTTGCAATGGAATTTCTTATGTTCGCATTTACTAACTACTTGTAGTCCAATTTCCATTAGTCAAAATGCGACTCATATCCATTCTCTAACTTTTACGAATTTACAATGAATCATTTCTTATTCCATGTTTCCTTACCTAATAATTTAACTATCCTCCGATTTATGTCATAAATAAAATTTATGGCCTATATACCATTACAATTGACTCCTGTTAATCTCCTTTTAGCAACTATATACCTTTTTCATTCATCATTTCCTCCAACTACTAATCTGGATATTATTTATTACATGGGAAATATAGGATTAATAAGAATCAAATAATAGAAGCATATGTTGCCTTGATATAAAGTTTTTTATAATGATCATATACTCCCTGATCTCCATATTTAATCCTCTCACCTATTTGAATCCATTCTTTCATGTTTTTGACACATATGCACATTGAAAAGAAGGAAATCTAAGTGACCATGTACCAAATTTTTCATCTAATTTTCATGTCTACATAAATAATACTAAACTCACAAATATTATATGTATATCATGTGATCTTTTATGGAAAATATGTTTGAATACTACTTCCATTATTTTCATATTCTAGTACTTGCATGCATAAATAAAATCATATATAAATAATAATTACATGATATATTTTTCATGCATGTACAAAGAATATTTCATACATTTATAATTAACATACTTGAGAATATGGGTACTATGCATGTAGGACTGAAAAATATATAATGTATAAGATAACCATTTCTTCTATTATTCTACAACATACATATTTTTTACCATTCGGCATCAGTAATAACCATAAAATGAAATCTAATTATAACTGTTACTTGGAAAACAATCAATAACTGAACATGTCCCTCCTTACCATGAACTTCTTCTACTAGTGCTCCCTGAGCTAAGATCTTCTTGTTGCAAGAATCAACAACCCCTTTGATTCCTAGGTGGTTTTCTTTATAGATTTTATTCCCTACGTATTTTAGCAGTATCTTGCTTTAAAGTCTACCAACATTTTTCCCAGGCCTTTTGTTTTTGTTTTCTTGGAAAATATTTTTTCCTTTTTCTTTAAATCACACCTCTCTCCCATGGTGCTTTATTACACCCAACATAGTGTTTCTCTCCAACCAAGTGATTAGCATAATCTTTCTCTCTCATTATGTTATTTTTTTTCTCCTAGGTATTTTTAGAAGATTTCTAGGGAAGGCCCATCATGAAAACTTGACCACCAATAACGTTTTTTAACCTAGAAAGAAGTCTTCTACACTTTAGTGCTCTTTCCTGAATATTTCCAATTAATTTATATAATAATAAAATAATCACATCATCACATAAATATCACCATTGCTTCCATAGCCAGTCAATCAGATAATAGTTCTATGTTTAAAAATAGTCAATGTTTAAAAACAAGGACATAGGGGTGTTACATCTTCCCCCCTTGAAGTAAACACCATCCTTGGTGTTTTATTAATTGCGTATTTTCTAAAGAGGGAAAGGAAATGCATCTTTCATTTATATCTTTCTCTTTTTTATAATAGTTTCCGTAGTCCTAAAGTGAGTTATATTGCACTATGATTTGAAAAATTTGTCAATTCAAGAGTAACTCTACTACCGTGTTCAAGTCACACTCATTTCTTAGAATTTTCCACACATGCTGAATACGTGCTTTATATTTTTGTTTACACATCTCGTAAAATATTTTTAACCTGCACCCAACAAACTATCCACATTCACTCAAGAAGGTTAGCAACATCAATATAGCATCAAATAATACAATAGATCCTTTGGTACATTTATTCATGCCTATGCTAGTAGCATTGACGTTGTTTAATGTGAAATTAAAAATATGGAATTTAAAATTTCAATTCATACCACTTACATAGAGGTAATACAATTCAAAGGACTACTTGTAACATTCTATTTTATGTTGTTATTTTGATAGCATCATGTCAACTATGCATCTGTCACGCATAATTAAGTGTAGGACAACCTACTATCTTTGCAACTTCCATGGTTATATTATTTTCAGTTCCACTCCAAGGTGGACTTAACAAGTCCATCATGATTGTGTGGCACTACTTTCCATACCTTTCCATAAGCCCCCAAAAGTACAAGGAATCAAAAATAAGGAATCCAAAATACCATAGAGATAATTAAAGGGTATCTTGAAATACTCAAGTTTCATCATCAAAACAAAAAAATGTAACTTCACAGATCTACAACACTTCTTTTCCTTTTTACCATTATCAACTATTTTCCTTTAACTCAGTCACTCGAGTTTTTTTGTTTTTTTGTTTTTTGTTTTTTGTTTTTGCCCCTCATTGCAGTTTATTTATAAATATTTTGTGCATATTACTCTTGTATATAACCATGCAGTCTTTTCTGTTTACATTTCTATATGCATGGGTTGTCTTAACATACACGCGCACACACATACACACACACACATAATACGTCAACAAAAAGAGGTTAAATTTATGGATTTGTCTTTATAGTTCTCATGACACCATTCAACCCTAATTTTATTTTCCACTTTGTTAGGAAACTCAATCAACATTCCTATTTATTGAGTTTCATCATTCCAATCAATCCCTTTTATGGTCATTTTTGTTCATAAAAAATATAATTTGTGAAGTTCCTAATGAAAAACCAACTACAATCTCTAATCTCATACAATTTTGATGTCATTTCATTCTTAATATTGATTCCAATCATGTATTTCATTTCCTTTTTCAGGGTCTATTACAATTTTACTTGAGGGATTACATGTTTTCACTCTTGATTTCATCTTTGATTCATTTTACCATTATCCATTGCTATGTAAGGCTGATAGTTTTTGCATCTTTTTTGTACTATATCTGGGTGGTTTCATGTTTTTATCATAGTTTCTTTGGATAGGTAAAATGACATTATTACTATTATTTCCAACATGATAGTCTCCAATTATTCTACATGCTTTCTTATTTTTGTGATTGTTTTTTTTTCTACACATTATGGTGATATTCTATCCCGTCCTATGTATATATATCACATATTTAGTAGATCATTCATATATGTGACTATCCACCTTTCCCTAAGGTATTATCTTGTCAACCAATTCTCTTGGTTACAATTTCTTTATCTTGTATTCCATATATGTACCAAGCTAATTTCATCCTTCAAGTTTACCAATTAAGATTGTATTATATATATATATCTGTGTGTGTGTGTGTGTGTGTGTGTGTGTGTGTGATTTTTTCGTGTTTTCTTTCTTAGAATTCTTCACTGGTCACACCTTATGTGCCAAGTATTGAAAGTATTCAAATATCTAAACTCGGAATTTTTAATCCAAAAGGGAATTAGTTCCTAAGTTTCCTCAATCGACGAGGTCACAAAATTGTTTATCTATTTCTATGATCACATATTATCATATCAACCATTAATCTTATCAATCCTACAGAACAATCATGTCAAGAACATCCATCGTAGTTTAATTCTCAGCCACAAGGGTATACAATTTTGAATACTTTTTCTTCAATTACGTTATTATCATCTATTTTCTTGATATAAATGTTTGAGACTTAACATATTTACTGATCAAATGGGAACTATTACCTCAAAATGGGTGCTCGAGCGCAAAAACCCCAAAATAATATGAAAAAATAGGTTGAAAATGAAAAGTGTTGATGCTAGAATAACAATTTTTTTTTCGGGGTATATTTTCAACATTTTTAAAAAATGATAGTAAGAACCAAACTTTTTTGTGCAAAGAACACCCTGAAAATTAAAAGTGTTGATGATGGAATAACGTAATTTAATTTCAAGGTACATTTTCAACATTCGTTAATAATGACGTTAAAAATAAAATATCATGACTTTGAAAAACTTCAAATTTCCAACGATTTTCAAGCATGATATTAAAGATAAAATATCACGTTTTTGAAAAGCCTTAAAATTCCAATGATTTTTGGGCATGACATTAAATTTAAAATGTCACGTATTTGAAAAACCTTAAAATTCCAACAATTTTCAGGCATGGTGCTAATAAAAACTACTTATCACTATTTTCAACCATATTATTAAAGATAAAATATCACGACTTAGGAAAACATCAAAATTTTGACAATTTTCCAACCATTGAATTAAACCAAAGATTATGACTACAAAAAAACTTAAGTTTTCAAAATATTTCAAGCATGACAGTATGGAAAATTTTTATGACCTAAATATCTTTAAAAATGAATACATGAATGAAAGAGTTATTATACCAAGAGTATTTTTTTTTAAATGCTAAATGTATAGCGATTTTAAAATCTTAGCCTAACATAACTTGATACATTGCAAAAAAATTTAAAAAACAACCATCAAATTGACACACACTGTAGGTGAACTCGACCCAATGAAAACTTAAACACCAACCATGAAATCGACACATTGTGGGGGCAGACTCGATTCATTATAATGAAAAATTTAAAATCGACTATCAAATTGCACATAATGGGGTCGGGTTCCTTGATGAGCATTGGCATGGACCATGTATAAAAATATAAATATATATATATATATATATATATATATATATATATATATATATATATATATATATATATATATATATATATATGAAATACAAAAGAAAACAAAAGTTCAAATATTGAAAAAAAATAAAAACAATAAAAAATACACAAAATTTAAAAATAATAACAAGTAATAAAACATAAAAAACATGACAAAAAAATTCAGATATAAAAAACCTATAGAAAGGAAAAAAAAGGTATATATATATATATATAACTTGTAAAATTAAAAAATTGAAACAAAGAATAAAATAAAATAAAAATAAATAAAAAAGGAGGAAAATATTTCAAGAATATACATAATTTAAGAAAAAAAGTTAAATATTAATGAGAAAAAAAATAAAATAAAAAAACCAAATAATATATATATATATATATATATATATATATATATATATATATATATGAAAACAAAAATTCCCCACCCACCACGAGGCCCAGCCGGCCAGGAGTGGCAAGTGGCTGATTCATGACAAAAAATAAACAAATAAATAAATAAACATAAAAATATCAATAAAAAGCCAAAATAAACTTGTAAAAATAAAAAATTGAAATCAATAAATAAAAACAAAAAAAGATAAAAAATATCAAAAGATAAATGAAAAAGGAAAATATTAAAAAAAAACATATAATTTAAGGAAAAAAAATTTAATCAAGAAAAAAATTCTAATTTGTTATATCTATATATATATATATATATATATATATATATATATATATATATATATATTAGAAAAAAAAATAAAAATAAAAATTAATATTTAAAAGAAAATATTTGAAACGCTGAAAAAAAAAAAAAAAAAATAAAAAGTAAAAATTAAAAACAAAAAAAATAGAAATTAAAAGAAAAAAATTCCCTTCCCGACTCGCCCCACCATCTCCCACCTCCTCGCCCATCCCACCTAAGCCACCCTATCCCGTCCTCCCTCACCTCCCGGTCCTTCCACCTCGCCCACCACACCACCTTTCCCCGCCCACCCTCATGACCCATGCCACCCCTCCTTCCCTTCCACCCCATACTACTGTCCTTCCCCTCCCACCTTGTGTCATTTTCCTCCATCCCCACCCACCCAGCACCCCAAACGACCTGAGGTGGCAAGTTGGTGATTCCTGGAATTGGCCCCTTGCCACCCCGGGTCGATTGGGCCGTGGGGTTTATAGACAGGGAGGTAGGTTTGGGGTCGACAGGCAAAGGTAGGAGGGAGGCCGGGGAAGGAGGGAGTGGTGGGTTCAGTGGGAAGGGAGGATGGAGTGGAGTGGGATGGGCTAGGTGAGGTGGGTTGGGATTTGCTTTTTTTTTAGAGTTTTTCTAAATTTTAATTTTTTTTTTTTTAATTTATATATTTTTTCTAATTTTCAATTTTATTTTATCTTTTAATTTTTTTTTTATTTTGGCTTTTTGATTTGAGTTATTTGAATTTTTTAATTTTAATTTTTGTTGGAATTATTTTAATTTTTTTATAGATTTTTATTTGGTTTAATTTTTTTCTTAAATTATATTTTTTTTTTTGGAAAAAATCATTTTGTTTACTTATGATTTGATATTTATTTATTTTTGTTAATTTTTTATTTTTACAAGTTAATTTTGGTTTTTTTTCATATATATATATATATATATATGATTTTTTTTCATGTTTTCTTTTTATTACCAACATGAAAATCACCAACATTTAAAAAAATTATCCACTCAATACATTAGAAAATTTAAAGTGTAAAAGAAAAACCCTCTAGACAAAAACGGTTGAGGTTCATTAGCACTTTTCGAAATCAAGATGAAAATCACTAACAAAAATAAATGTTCGTACTTGATACATAAAAACAAATTAAAGTTTAAAAAATAAGCCCTCTAAAAAAATGTGTTGATGTTGCATCAACACTCTTGAAAATCAGCATGAAAATCACTAACATTTAAAAAAAATGTTCATAGTTGATACATAAAAAACATTAAAGTGCCTAAAATATGCTCCAAAAAAAAGGTGTATTCTGAATCACCATTTTTCAAAATCGAGTGATTTTTTTCTACCTCAAAAAGTTGGGTACTAGATAATTTTATCATTTGATCGGTAACTATGATAAGTACCAATATTAATGTTAAATATGTTGAAGAAGTATCCTTTTTGAGTACGTGTTGTATTTTGGTACACTGTATTTCACTTCTATTGGTATTTATATACCTTATAGTTTCTTTTAATTTATGTATGCACTACATGGCCTTAGTTCCTAGGGTCAAAACATTTCTTATATGGTTGCATATATGTTTTTTTCTTTTTGAAAATAATTTTTACATAAGAAAACTCTATATTCTTGATTAATTAAAAAAAAAAAATCTCATTAGTAATGTATTCACTATTCATAATGTAAGTTCTTCTACCACTTTACATTGGCTTACTAGCCTATACGACCAACCCAAGCCTTTTGTAATGAGATGATTTGCAAAGTTTCCCTTCCAATGTACCTCTTTCTCAAATAGAACAATTACACACATCATGATTACCTATGATTTTGAATATTACATTCATATAATTATAAATGTGTACTTAGTTATTTGGATTACTTTTGTCATTCTTTTTTCATTAGGTGCTTAATTCTATCCTTAATAAATTAAACACAATTGATAAATTACTGGTTTTATTATTAGAGTGCTACGTTTCTTCTTTCCTTTCTCTATATTTTACGATTCCCTCTCGAGTAAAGAATAAAAAATTTAATCTTTACGCTTACTATAAAATATTTAATAGTTATATGTTCTACATAGGTTTTCGATCTTGTACAATATTCATTATTACTAGACTTATGTCACTACTTGCTTCACTACACAGTATTATGAAGGAAACCTACTGGTGCAACATCCCTATATGACTTTTTTCAACACTTGCACATAAAAATCTTGATAAAAAATTGATGTTATAAAAATATATACATATGTGTTTTTTTTTCAAGGTAATTTATACCTCACATCATTTTCTATGGACTACTTACTGTCAATCACTCTTGTGTTCCTTCCCACATCTCTCTCTATCCCAACCAAATTGTTGGTAACAACATTTCTCTGTATAGATAATGGATTTAACATATAAAATATCATATTTCTCATATGAGTCCCTTCCCTATAAGGCATAATATTCCTATATAACGATAATAATTTGTCAAATCCTATAGACTCTTTTGTATAAGAAATTAGACATAATATAAATTCTCACTGCATGCTTTTACTCCATTTTCAACAGTCTACTATAGTAACAATTTCTATCTATTAGTGGCGCTTAAAGAATTTCTAGCTTATAGTAATAGATACTTCAGTTTATAACAAGTAATTTTATACCCCTTCTTTTCCATTAATCTTTGTTGGGTACTTTTCCTTTTCCCCTTCTCTGTAACAAACTTTATTTGATTTTTCTCTGTACTCTCATTACATTTAGCACAAGGAATGGAATTACCTATTTTGTTATTATACTCTTCTCACTTTGGCTACAAGCTCAAGATGGAATAAATAGGTTCTCTCTTTTATAGAAAATTTGTGTATGGAGTAAGGTTTTTAGTAGGTATTGATTTGATAGTAAAGTCAAGTGAACAATATTTTGACAAGTTCAGTACAGTCATTACACATCTCATCTATCGTATAATGGTATTACGTTTTCTTTATATTTAAACAGGTATATATATACCTATACTTTTTCTTACCATTTTATCGATATAATTGTTGGTTAAAGACTAGAGACCTTACTCCTTTTAACATAGCTATCAAAAGCACATGCCTTATCCACTAGCCTTATCCCATTTTTTTAAAGTCCATTTAATTGAGCAATTTATTTATTAATGTCTCTCTTATCAATTTACTTTTCCTACTATTTCTCACCCTACTAGGGTCCTTTAAATTATATACACTTGAACTCATAATGAAATTTGTTTTAAACAATTAGACCTAAGTTTTCCTAATAACAAAACACTCTCATACTAGTTGTAGCAATAACATCTCATTACAAATATGTCTCTTCCTCAACCTATTTTTGAATTATTTTACTATTATTTGTTAGTTCTATTTTTCAGTTATTTTACCCTTTAGACACTTTTGTTGTAGAAAGTGGCACTTCCTCTTTATTCATACTTAAGTTTGATCTAGATGAAGCTCATTATTATCCTACAATTGTGAGTTAGCCCATAGGCCTCAATATTGAACCTATAGCTCTGATACCATATGTCACATACCTCTCTTCCACACCCTTTTTCTTTCCATGCTATGTTTAGTTACTAGAGGTACCTTTTTTAGGTGTGCTATACCATTTTAACTTGCATGTATCTCTAATAGTAAAGTATGGGGTTTGTCTCATTGATTTATGTAGGTAAAATATCTTATCTTTATTTAATGGTTTCATCTTCATCGTATCAAGTTGGGTGGTATAAATATATTATTTCACGTTAACAAAATTACACCTATGGGATAGATAATCCATGGTGCACATATGAAATAACACTCGACCTTTGTCTCTAGCACATATCAGAGGACATGTACTGGTCTAGTTGTGAGTCGAATCAATATCCATATTGACTTTGTTCTAGTCTTTTATTACTTGTTCTCTTCAATAATAACATATATTTGAAATAATGGCCTTGCCTAGGGTTTAATATTGGTGTACTATTGCACTTTTCACTTCCAATGTGGTCCACGCGACTCTGCCCATGCGATTCATGTCTAACAATGGTACTTATTCTTTCAATGGTGGGGATCAAACAAGTTTCACCCAAGTGCTGAGATTTTGTTTTGAGAACCCTAATAATTTTCCCTAATCACTCTTTGTACTTTCGACTTTATTTTGCTTTTGACACTTAATAGAGTTTTCCTATGGGGTATTTGGACATCAACTCATTTATTTATTTTTTTGATGGCCATTTTTCCTTTTTTACACTTGTATCTTTTCTTGTCAACGCGCATGTCGTCTCTAGCAAAAAATATTAGGCTCGCACTGAAATCAAGCTTGGTATTTCTTCTTTATTTTCTCATATTTCTTGTCATTTATAGTTATTTATTCTACCACCGTTTTAAACTACACTTGGGTTTTTTGGAGATCATGAGATGTATTACTAATTTGATGGTCAGATTAAAAAAATAATGACAACCCCTTGGTGACTAAGACTGCATGTTTGAGTTTGGGTTTCCTCGTGATTCCATAGAGGTAAATGTTTGAGAGTGTAGTGATCCATTTGGTAAATTCATTTCAATATTGTATTCACTATTCATAGGCTACGAATCAGATATTACAACCCTTAATTTGATTTCATATTTTTTATGAACACTGACTTGTTCTGGCTCCAACGAACACACGGGTAATTTTGTAGGTTTAATTTTTCTCTTTTCTTTCATTTAGCACACCTTTATTTTCACATATGATCTATTTTCACATATGATCTATGTGGGGTTTCATTGTTAGGGTTTTAAGGAATCACCTTGATGTGGCTATCACCATATATGTGAGTGACAACTTCCTTTATTCTTTTTTACATGATAGTTTTTAAATTGGCACTTCGAGTTTTCTTGACTACTCCTAAGTCACCTTTGTTCCTGTCCTTTCTAGATTTTCTTTAAGATATTTTTATGAATTTTATCGTATAGGGATACTTAGATTATCTAAATGAGGGTGTCTATAACATCACCCCTTTCCCTTTGAGGAGGCATGAGCTAAACCCCGGTGTTTTTCGCCAGAGCCCTAGGTTAAAATTTGATATTTGAACTCGAGCATTGTAATTGGATTGGGCTATACATTTTCTTTTATTTGTTAATGGTTATCCTTTATGGAAAGGGTAAGATGGGAAAATCTTCTCTCAAGCACGATTGACGGGGAACCTAATTTCCCGATCTCTAGTTTCTTACAACATTATGTCTATTCGTTGGAAGGAATACTATTACTTGTCGAATCCTCCTTTTAGTTTAGAACAGGGTAACCATTCACAATGGTGGTGATGAGTCTGTTATGGACATTGTAATCATGAGGATTATAGTAATATATTTTTTTGGGTTATTACTTTCGCGGGTCTATAGAATATTGCTATAGAAATTTCATTTCATTCGGTTTTATTTCTTTAATGGTTACGCTTATGACTTGACTAGCTCTCACTTAACTCCTATTATTATGCCGGTCTTAGGATGATGGGAAAAATCATCCTAACACTCAAGTAATATATATATATATATATATATATATATATATATATATATAATGGTTGTCTTATTTCCACACTAAAGAGGTTCAATTTTATTATTTTTCATATGTTTATATTTATTTTCTTAACCTAGTTCTAACCTCTTCTCAATCTAGGTCATTACAGGTATGAACATCTTGCTTAGGTGACATGTTAAGCACATAGGTATTAGGTTTTTAGATTCATAGTGCTATAGAAATTCTTCATTCTAATTTCTTATGTTACAGGTAAACATCCTGTAACGGTTTAATTTTACATTGGAACCCATTCTAGGAGGTCTTTTCTTTTGTTATTTGTGACCATAAAATCTTTTACTTGTAATTAGTTGTTAGACTAGACCATAACATCATTTCAACTTGCCAACTTTGCATTTTGGATATAAGATTATGGGAATTCTTATTTAAACGATTTACAATTCTTTAATTCTCTTAATATGATATATATATTGGACTGTGATTCTTACTTTCTTCCTAAAATGAAGGGTTGTCCCAATTTTGGTTCTATGAAATTATTAATTTTTTTTTATTGTAGTAGTTAGATAAATAAATAATAGTTGAATTCTAGTTTACATACTCATTACATTGATAACTTCTTTTATTTATATTTTCTAACAACTATAATTTGGTGTCGTGAATATATCTGCTAATGTTATGAGTTGTGGATTTATCTATATATTTTTATGTCTTTATGGAATTTATAGTCTTTTGATTTCTTATATATATATATATATATATATATATATATATATAGCGAGAGAGAGAGAGAGAGAGAGAGAGAGAGAGAGAGAGAGAGAGTTAAAGAATAACCCCCTCCTAACTAGGGCATGAATATCACCTATTATAGATTTACCCACCTCAATCATTTCTTCCTCTATGACATTTTGTTTTGTTTTGAGTTCTTGTTTCTTAACTACTTGTAATCAATTTCCATTAGTCAAAATGTGCATCATATCTATTCTTTAACTTTTATTAATTTACAAGGAATCATTTCATATTCCATGTTTCCTTACGTGATGATTAAATTATCTTCTCATTTACAACTCATACATAACATTTCTGACCTATATATCATTATAGTTGACTCCTCTTAGTTGCATTGTTGACTAGTTATATACCTTTTTCATGCATATTTTCCTCCAGCTACTAATCTAGATATTATTTATTACATGGAAAATATAGGATTAATAAGAAGCTAAGAATGGACTCAAATGTTGCCTTGATCTACAGTTATTTAATATTGATTTCTATAGTTAGGCATCCCATCTATTTGAATCCATTCTTTCATATTTTTGACAAATATGCACATTGATCGGAAGGAAATCTATGTGCGCATGTACCATATTTTTTCCTTTGATTAATATGCCTACATAAACAATATTGAATTCACAAATATTATATCTATATCGCATGACCTTTTATGCAAAATGTATTCAAATACTAATTCTAGTATTTGCATATTCTAGTATGAGTACATGATCTATTTTTCAAGCATGTACACACAAAAAGTCATACAATTATAACTAACATACTTGAGAATATTTGTAATATGCGTGCAAGACTGAAAAATATACAATGTAAATGGTATCGACTTATATTATTCTACAACATACATATCATTTACCACTTGATATCAAAAATAAAAATAAACAAAAATGTAATCCTAATTACCGTTTGAAAAACATTCAAGAACTGAATGTGTTCCTCCTGACCATGAACTGCCTCTACTAGTTCCCCCAAGCTAAGATCTTCTTGCTCCAAAAATAAAACACCTCTTTGAATCTTAGGTGTTTTTTTAATAGTTTCTCTTCTGAGAAATTTTAGTAGCGTCTTTCTTTAAGATCTACCAACCTTTTTCCTAGGACTTTTGTTTAATCTTTTTTGAAAAAAAATTATATTCTTTTCATTTAAAGCAGACCTTTCTCTACCACAATGCTTATTCCATCCAACTTAGTATTTATCTCCAACTAAGTAACTAACATAATCTTTCCCTCCCATTATGCTAATTAATTTATTTATTCTCCCATGGATTTTTAGGAGACTTTTAGGGAAGGTTCATCATGTGGACATGACCACCAACAAATTCTTTCTAATATGGCGAGAAGACTTCTAAACTCTAGTGCTCTTTCCTGAATATTTTCAAGAAATTTATTTATCAAAATAGTTTGATGTCTAAAATTAGTCAATGTTGAAAAAGCATGACATAGGGGTGTTACATAGATGTTGTAGTGTTTGTAAGATATTAAATCAAATATTAATAAACAACACAATGATCAATTAAAAAATAAATAAAAATATAAAATATAAAATTGATTCAGTTCAATTTGTTATATCGTAATTTCATTATTACTAATAAAATTATAAACAAAATTTATTGAGAAAAAATCATAATATACATATCATGATAAAATAAATTTAAATAATATTGATTCATAATAATAAAGTGGTACTTCATGACATAAAATTAACAGACATACAAAATCTCAATAAATTTAATTACTAATCATATAACTAGAAATAAAAATATTTTAAAACATATTTATATTAAAAGGATGATTCATATTGGTGAGTATTACAGTTTGGAGTTTCATATTTAAATTTTAATAATAAGCATATAAAAATTCCAAATTATTTATTTATCTCTATCTATCTCATCAATGCTATTCATATCACATAGCAAAATTAAATTATAAAAACTATAAAACATGTCAAAGAAAAATATTGTATCTGTATGTAAGTATATGTATTATTAGGGTTAATAAAAGTTTATAATAAGAATATTTATATATATATAGATGTGAAATTTATATAAATATAAATAATATTATTAAGAATTACTATAAAACAATTTTAATTTCATATTTACTATGGGAGAAAGGAAATAAATCTTTCAAGGTGCAAACATTTTCTCAAATTACAATAAAAAATGTTTATATTTTAAGCGATTTAATCTTTCTCTATTTCTTATAAACCAAAAACTCAAATATATTTATATTAATAATTAAAATAATTTATTAATAATATTTTATAATAACTCTCAAATTGATCAAAGGAAATTATGTTTAAATTTATATGCAAATATGTAAGAAGGAATTCATATCCATGTTTTAACCATGTATTCTTTTTTTTTGAATGCACATATTAGTTGACATTGAAATATTTTACTTAATACGACATTGAAATATTTTACTTATCAACTAGATTGTTTATATTAATAAGTTCCATGATAAGTTTCTCCAAGATTAATAAATTATGGTTGATGTTTTCAAATGTATTTTTATTTTTAAAATTTGAAATGCATTATATTATAAATTGATTATAAGTAAAATAGATGAAGTAAAAATACAAATTTGGTTTTTTGTTTTTGTTTTTTTTATAATTTAATTACCAATTTTTGAAATATATCATAGATTAAAAATTTGTAAATTTATAGATTTAAAATTCCATCAATAACGTTTCACATGATATATTTTTAAACAATGTAATATATTCAAATGAAATTATAGTAAATGAATCTATGAATTTACAAATGCTTATTTGGTTTCATTTTATTTTGGATGAATTTATTTTTTTTAATTCATTCATTTGTTTTTAATATTTTGCAATATATTTTTAATTTTATTTTTATTAAAAAGTCTATATATAATAACTTATAGGGTTTATTTGTCTAAGGCTTCATATTCCTAGGGTATAACATTATTCATAGGGTTTATAATATTAATCTTTAGGTTTAACAAAAATCCATTGGGTTTATCATCATGATCAACCATGATCCAACGTCACATTGCGATATAGATTTTGTCAATACAAAAATCAACCATTGTCGCATTGTGACAAGCATTGTCTCAATATGAAAATCACCCATGGTCAACCATGTTCCAACGTCGCATTGTGACAAAGGTTGTCTCAACCATGGTCAAACATGCTCAACCATGGTGACATTGTGACAAAGACTTTCTCTTGGTATAATGTCATATTATCACAACCATAGTCATCCATGGTCAACCATGGTCCAATATCTCATTGTGACACGAATTGTCTCAATATGGAGATCAACCATGGTCAATGATTGTCAGCCATTGTCCAACGTCACATTGCGACAAACATTGTCTCAATATGAAAATCAATCATGGCCAACCATATTCTAATTTCACATTGTGATAAATATTTATCTTAGGGTTTATATTCCTTGGGTTTATAATATTTATTCCTTGGGTTTAATATTATTCCCCTGGATTTATATTATCAATCTATTGGGTTTTTAATCCCTTGGGGTTTTAGTATTAATCCCTTGGGTTTATTATTCTCTTTTGTTTATAATATCAATCCCTTTAGGATTTATATAACTTGCATTTATAATATTAATCCCTTGGGTTTAATATTATTCCCTTAGGTTTATAATATATTTGGGTTTTAGAATTAACCCCTTGGGCTTATTATTCCTTCAGTTTATAATATCAATCCCTTGAGTTCATTTGGCTCATATTCCTAGGGTATAATATTATGCATATGGTTTATAATAGTAATTCTAGGGTTTAATATAAATCGCTTCGGTTTACAATTATAGTCATCCCATAGGGGCTTCACTAGGGGAAAAATATTATACCACGTGGGTTCGTATTGGGGGATATATATTGAGGAAAAAATGGAGCTTAAAGTTAATAAAAAATATAAAGGGGTATATAAAATGTTAATAAAAAATGGATATCTACAATATCTAGTGAATTTAGGGGTATTTTAAATTGGGAAGCTATATTGGGTTCATATTGGTAGGGGTTAAATAATGTGATTTTTAGAGGATTTTCCAATATGTAGTCAAATTAAGGGTATTGTTTAATATGCCACAAACACAAGTGATATGTCAGAGGTTCACTGAGAAAATCCCACGTGGGTCATCCATGGTCAACGATGGTCCAATGTCACAATGTGCCAAATATTGTCTCAATATGAAAATCAACCATGGTCCAACAACACATTGTGACAAACATCATCTCACTAGGAAAATCAATGATGGTAAATCATGGTCAAACATGTTTATTTTAGGTTTCATATTATTTATATTAGAGTTTTTATACTTTGGGTTTATAATATTTATCCCTTGGGCTTAATATTATTCCTCTGACATTTACAGCTATATCAAGGGTGAAATCAATAGATGGTTTGCAGATTTCACCACCTTTATATTTTCAACGTTATACAAAAATGCAAGACAATGTGTTAAGGAATTGTTTGGAAAGCGTGAACAATCATGATCATTATCTTGTTTATTTGAATTGGTGTAATATTTTTCATCAGTCTCTGTGTGTTTTAGATGAGGCTAACATTTCTGGTAGAGTGTTTAATATTGAAATTCCTATCAACCACATTTGAATTGTTGTTTGATTTTTATTAAATGTTTATTTCATAATTACTTCATTATTATTTATTAAATGATCATTAATATAATTTATTAAATGATTATTAATATAATTTATTAAATGACTATTAATAGAATAGTTTTTATTATCTTTATTATTATTATCATTATATAATATTAATTATTATTAATGTGGTTCTTATATTTATATTAATATCATTGATAATAACACTAATAATATGTATAGAGGGCACGTGGAATAATTTGTAATCTCCTTTCATCAATTAGCAAGGTAAAATAGATCCATAGAAATAGCCCTACCACCATAGCATTCACCCAATGACCTTATAAATTTTATTTTAACCATAAACTAAAGTTTTTACATTAGAAAGTGTGAAAAAATATCATTTTTATATTAAATAATGTTATAGAAAATTTATATCTAAAAGGGTTTAGTATTAAAAAGTTAAGAGAATTTTTATATGAGAAAATTTGAAAAACAATAATTTTTATATTAAATAATATTATAGAAATTGTAGATTTAAAAAAAATATATACAATTAAGAAGTTAAAAAAAGTGTTATTTATATATTAAAAATATTGTAAAAAAATTAAAATAGTTTTTTTCATTCTTATTTGCATTATAGTCACATAAAGTTTATTTTTAATATTCAATATTTAGTTTTTTATATTAAACTTTAGGTTTGAATTTTTGTTATTCATATTATTATATTTGACTTACACATTTTTCAAATTTTCAATACTAATAAATTTGACACATTTTGTTTGATGCATTTTTCCTTTGATTATTTTAAGATAATCTAAAACACATAAAATACTAATATTGGAAATAAGTAACACAATATCCAAGGTATCCAAGTGAGGAAAGATTCATTTGATTTTTTATTTTTTATTTTTGAAAAAAAATAAAAAATTGTTAGTTTAATTTTACACTCGAATTTTTTCGTATCAAATCTAATGGAATTTGGTAACTATGGTGTGAATACCACAAAACAAAATATAGTGTATCTTCTATTTTGTTTGGAATTTCAAAATATAGTTGTATTCTATCTAGTAATCGTCATCACCATTCCTGCAATTCCTTTGAACATATTCATGTTGAGACGGAAGAATAGCACTTGAAAGTAAATGTTCGCATCATCCAGATTTCTGTGATTCATATTTGTACATACAAATATGCTCATAGCCAGCATAGCGACGACAGTTATCTGACAAAACAAGCAATAAATCCCTTCAGAATTAAGAAATATACACTGAAAATCTAAAGCATTTCAGTCTCAAGAACATTATGTATCTTCCCACGCCGTTTTTCCACCACCTGAAAGAATTTGAATATATGTACGAAAGCATTCCTCTTCAGGAGTAAAACCTGTCTATCAAACCATGCTCTAAAAAGTTGTGCTTTGCTTAAACCGTATTTTTCTATGTTGGAAAAGTAGAGAAGACAAAACACAATTCACACATAAAACATGAGCTGCTGCTCTTCTATTCATCACACAAAACATAATGATTACAATGAACCCGATGAAGGGTATTTAAACCTTTTCCAACTAGCTAACTTCCTAAAATATCTTGACATGCAACTACATGCAATCACACACTCAAAGTCGTTTATCACTTAACTCAACACTAAAACACTCAATCATGCAATCACTCAGTTAACTGACTCTCTATTTTTATCTAACTCCTCATGCAGGAGTAATTATCTTATTTTAACACTCCCCAGTAATTACAACTGCTAAACTAAAACATGACTCATGACAACTCAAACATGCATGCTGGTCTATGTCTCAGCTAGGCTTACAACACCCAAGTTTCTTCTATGAAACTCAAACACATCTTGTGCTAATGACTTAGTAAATATATCAACCAATTGATCACTAGATTTACAAGACTTCAAGTGAACTTCTCCATTGCTCACAAGTTCTCTAATAAAGTGATATCTAGTATCAATATGCTTGCTCTTCTTATGAAACACACTATTCTTGGATAGTGCAATCGCTGAGGTGTTGTCACAATATATTGTTGTTGATCCTTGTTGTTTCTGCTTGAGTCCATCAAGTACTCTTCTTAACCACACTGCTTGACATGCTGTTGATGTTGCTGCTACATATTCTGCTTCTAGTGACGAAAGTCTCACAATGGGCTGCTTCTTAGATGCCCATGAAATCACACCTGAACCAAGGTGGAACACAAAACCTGAAGTGCTCTTCCTATCATCCAAACTACCTGCAAAATGACTATCTGTGTATGTAATCAATTTTTTCTTTTTTGTGCTTGCATACATTATGCTCCAATCTCAAGTTCCTGCTATGTATCTCAGAATTCATTTTCCTGCACTTCAATGTGTGCCTTTTGGACTCTCCATAAATCTGGAAATCAAACTCACTCCTTGAATGATATCTGGTATTGTAGTTGTGAGATACATGAGGCTCCCAACCAATATTTTGAATAAAACTGGATTGACATCTGATCCTTCATCATCCTTGCTTAACTTTGTACCTGTTGCAACTGTTGTAGGGACAGATTTGCAATTTTCCATCCTGAATCTTTTCAACAAATCTTTGGAATATTTATTTTGACAAATAAAAATTCATTTTTCAGATTGCTCAACTTCTATGCCAAGAAAATATTTGATGAGACCAAGATCTGTCATCTCAAATTCTCTCATTGTGGCTTCTTTAAATTCATCTATGTCAAAATAACTTGTAAAAATCATGTCATCAACATATAAGAAAACAATCAAAATTTGTCCATGCTCATTTACCTTTCTGTACAAGGTAGGCTCAATGTTGCTTCTAGAAAATCCATTCTTAATCATGTAGGTGTTGATTCTACTATACAAAGCTCTAGGCGCTTGCTTCAGTCCATAGAGCACTTTATTCAACCTGTAAATTTTGTCTTCATTACTCTCAACTTCATATCCTAGAGGTTGTTGCATATAAATTTATTCTTCTAGAGTTCCATTCAAGAACGCTGATTTCACATCCATCTGATAAATTGATAGCAAAATCACTCCTTTTCCAACTAGCTAACTTCCTAAAATATCTTGACATGCAACTACATGCAATCACACACTCAGAGTCGTTTATCACTTTACTCAACACTCAAACACTCAATCATGCAATCACTTAGTTAATTGACTCTCTATTTTTATCTAACTCCTCATGCAAGAGTAATTATCTTATTTTAACACTCCCCCTTAATTACGACTGCTAAGCTAAAATATGACTCATGACAACTCAAACATTCCTGTTGGTCTATGTCTCAACTAGGCTTACAACACCCAAGTTTCCTATATGAAACTTATACACATCTTGTGCTAATAACTTATTAAATATATCAGCCAATTGATCACTAGATTTACAAGGCTTCAAGTGACCTTCTCCATTGCTCACAAGTTCTCTAATAAAGTGATATCTAGTATCAATATGCTTGCTCTTCTTATGAAACACACTCTCTTGGATAATGCAATCGCTGAGGTGTTGTCACAATATATTGTTGTTGATCCTTGTTGTTTCTGTTTGAGTCCATCAAGTACTCTTCTTAACCACACTGGTTGACATGCTGCTGATGTTGCTGCTACATATTCTGCTTCTAGTGACGAAAGTGTCACAATGGGTTGCTTCTTAGATGCCCATGAAATCACACCTGAACCAAGGTGGAACACAAAACCAGAAGTGCTCTTCCTATCATCCAAACTGCCTGCAAAATCACTATCTGTGTATCTAATCAATTATTTATTTTCTGTGCTTGCATACATTATGCCACAATCTCTAGTTCCTTCAATGTATCTTAGAATTCGTTTTCATGCACTCCAATCTGTGTATTTTGGAGTCTCCATAAATCTAGAAATCAAACTCACTCCTTGAATGATATCCGATCTTGTAGCTGTGAGATACATGAGGCTACCAACCAATCTTTTGAATAAAGTTGGATTGAGTCCTTCATCATCCTTCCTTAACTTTGTACCTGTTGCAACTAGTGTAGGGATAGGTTTGCAATTTTCCATCCTGAATCTTTTCAACAAATCTTTGGAATATTTATTTTGACAAATAAAAATTCCTTTTTCAGATTGCTCAACTTCTATGCCAAGAAAATATTTCATGAGACCAAGATCTGTCATCTCAAATTCTTTCATTGTGGCTTCTTTAAATTCATCTATGTCAAAATCACTTGTAAAAATCATGTCATCAACATATAAGCAAACAATCAAAATTTGTCCATGTTCATTTACCTTTGTGTACAAGATAGGCTCAATATTTCTTCTGCAAAATCCATTCTTAATCATGTAGGTGTTGATTCTACTATACCAAGCTCTAGGCACTTGCTTCAATCCATAGAGCGCTTTCTTCAACCTGTAAATTTTGTCTTCATTACTCTCATCTTCATATCCTAGAGGTTGTTGCACATAAATTTCTTCTTTTAGAATTCCATTCAAGAAGGTTGATTTCACATCCATCTTATATACTTTCCACTTGTTCTGAGTTGTTGTGGCTAGAATTGCTCTTAAAGTATCCAATTTGGCTAGCGGAGCAAACATTTCTCCAAAGTCTATGTCGGGTTGCTGTGAGAATCCTTTTGCTACAAGTCTTGCTTTAAATATTTCAATTTCACCTTTCTCATTCAACTTTGTCGTGTACACCCACTTCACACCAATGAGGTTTTTGTCCTTTGGTAAATCAACCAAATCCCATGTGTCATTGTTTTCAATAACTTCAATTTCTTCATCCATGTCTTGCACCCAATTTTCATCTTTGGTTGCTTCTTCAAACGAAGAAGGTTGGAATGACAACAATGCAAAATTTGAACTAACATCCAAATCATCATAAATATCTTTCAAACTTCTCATCTTTCTCTTACCATTGCTTGATTCATCACCTGATTGATTGCTGGGAGAATCTTGATTTATTGATCTTCTTGAGGATCCATGCTTCTCTGAAAATCTTGGATTTGTTGTTGGTGTGTCTCTGTTTGGTGTCTTCACCTGTGATTCTTACTACTCCTTTTCTGCTACATCATCTTCTTCCATCAATGGCACTTGTGCATCAACCGTTTTGTTTACAGTTCCATTCCATGACTCTTGTTCCTTGAACACAACATCTCTGCTAATTATGGTCTTCTTTGAGACAGGGTTATATAATTTGTAAGCTTTTGATTGCTCACTATAACTAGTGAATATGCATTTTTCACTTTTATCATCCAATTTTCCTCTTCGCTCCTTAGGCACATGTGCATAAGCTACACATTCAAATACTCTAAGATGAGATATGATGCAATACATACCTAACCATGCTTGTTCTGGTACTCTGTTCATCACACTCTTTGTAGGAGATCTGTTGATCACATAAATAGCACATGTAACTGCTTCTGCCCAATACTCATTAGACAAGTTTCTGCCTTTCAACATGCTTCTTACCATGTTCATAATTGTCCTATTTTTTCTCTATGCTACACCATTCTGCTGCAGTGTGTACCTAGTTGTAAACTATCTTCTGATCCCATGTTGTTTGCAGTAATCATGTAATTCCTTTGAGTCATATTCTCCACCACGATCTGACCTCCATACCTTGATCTGTCAATCACTTTGGTTCTCTGCTAAGGCTTTGAATTTGTTGAACTTTGCAAAAGTTTCAGACTTCTGCTTCAAAAAATAAACCCAAGTCTTTCTGCTATAGTCATCAATGAAAGTGAGGAAGTAGCAACTTCCACCAACCGACTGTATTCTCATAGGTCCACACAAGTCTGTATGCACTAGCTCAAGAGGTTTCTTTGCTTTGTATGCAACTCCCTTTGTAAAACTTTCACGGTGTTGTTTTCCTAAGATGAAACGCTCACAAGTACTAGTAGGCTCTTTGATGGGAGGTAGTCCTTTGACCATCTGTTTCTACTGCAACAATCTTAAACCAGAAAAGTGAAAGTGTCCAAATCGAAAGTGCCATAACCAATAATCAACAAAACATACAACTGTAAAAGAACTCACCTGACCACTGTAATTCAAAATGAGAGGAAAGAGTTTATTCCTTGTCATCTGCCCCTTTGCTATCAGTTGCTTTCTTGGGGCTTGTCATATATAACAACTTCTTGACCTTGAAACATAACTCTGTATCATTTCCGTGTCAATTCACCTGCAAGCTGCTATTCACTTCTTCGATGGCACGGGGGATGGGTGTTCATCGCAGCTGCAGCTACTTTTTCAAAAACACATAAGCTTTCTACGTTGTCTGCAGACTAAACGGGCTCGGCCACGGAGAAAATTTCCATTTTCTTATAACTCACATAATGTAATGCGGCTTTTAACGTTGTAGCTACAATATTTTTTTGTCTCAAATCTTGCTCTGATACCATTTTATTGGAAAAGCAACGAAAACAAAACATAATTCACATATAAAATATGAGCCTCTACTTTTCTATTCATCACACAAAATATAATAATTACAATGAACTGGGTGAAAAGTATTTAAACTTTTTTCAACTAGCTAACTGCCTAAAATATCTTGACATGCAACTACATTCAATCACATACTCAAAATTGTTTATCACTTAACTCAACACTCAAACACTCAATCATGCAATCAATCAATTAACTGACTCTCTATTTTTATATAATTCCTCATTCAAGAGTAATTATCTTATTTTCACATTCTGTATGCAAATGGGCAGTATGGCATTCACTTTTATCATATGGAACTGAAAATTCAGCGTTTAAATTGGCTCCCACCTGACAAAAATGAAACGTAGTGGTATACCAACGGTTATTGGTCTTTTCGCAAACTCAGGTATACGGTTTAAGAATATATATATATATATTAAAATCTGCTTTTAAGATAGATGTGGAAAGGAGATGAAAAGATAAACCAGGCCCATTCCTACTAATATCAAAAGAAGACACCTTCTGTATAAATATACTAGCATTTGCACCTTATGTTGCAAAGGAAATGTTGTAAGGCATAGAGTGGGGAAGAATAGGTAATTAAATCCGTCAAAATCAAGATTAAATTGATCTATTAATTTTTCATTTACATGCACTGAATGCAACGTGGGATAAGATTCTCAAGAATCTCAAGTTATCATTCAGATAAATTTCTATAGTCCATGTTCTATTTTAAATATTTTACTCTTTTTTCATAACTGGAAGAATCTCAAGTTATCATTGAGATAAATAAATCTCTATAGTACATACTCGTTATATATATATATATATATATATATATATATATATATATATATATATATATATATATATATATATATATATATATATATATGAATGAAGATCTCTGCTATGATTTATATTACTTTCTATAGTCCATGCTCTATTTTAAATATTTTACTCTTTTGTCATAACTGGAAGAATCTCAAGTTATCATTGAGATAAATAAATCTCTATAGTACATACTCATTATATATATATATATATATATATATATATGTATGAATGAAGATCTCTGCTATGATTTATATTACTATGGCAATGCCATTTTTCTCTCGCAAAGTTTCGTCCATTGGTTTTTTTTAAGAGATTAAAAGAATCTAGCTGCTATGGTTTGTTATGATCAATGGGTTGTCTTTCAGATTATATTGTAGATGATGTTAGATACATTAAATCATTTTGAAATAAACACGGACATGCCATTGGCATTGATTAGCGGCATATGCTACAATTACTTATCTTCATTGAAAAAGAGGTTGATGTATTCATTGAGAATCTCTCACACTAAAACTTCTTGAAACATGGCTTGAAACACCATGTGTTATTGATGTTTTCATAGAAGTTGCAACAATGAATGTTGAAGGCAACATGGATGTTGTAGAAAATAAAAATGTTAATGAAATTTCCATGCAATAGTGTCCTTGAGAGACAAAATATTTTTATGATTTATTTTGGAACAAATTGATGAAGAGAAAGCTATGGAAGGTGGCATGTGGTAGTCGTTTACATACAAGCCAATTTTTGAAGAAATAGAGGACATGCATGGACAACTTGGAACAATCGAACAGTTGCACCAGCCAATAAAGATAGTGCAATCTGAAGCTTACAACAAAAAGACAAAGCTAAAGCAATGAAGAAAAGAAAAGGAAATCCAACTGATGTCAAAAAAAATTAAATTGTAAGCATAGCTTAGACTCAGACCAGAAAATATCTTAGTTTAAATTTTTGTTTTTTGTAATTAAAGGGGAGTGTTGCATAAAATAATTTCAACCACCCATTTAAATAGGAGACAAATGTTTGTTGGAAATCATCGAAAATTTTATATCGGAACGATCTCAAAACATACAGGTAATGACTCATTTTCTTCGATCGAGGATAGTGTGCATTTGAATGGAGTGCAAAAAACAATTACAAGTGATAAGTATATTTATTTTCAAAGTGATTGGTACATTTTTTCCCATTTGCAAATCGATGGTACAACAAACATGGTAAATAAAGTTCTAAAAACATGTTGCAGATAAATTCTTGAGAGCATATAGAAAAAATGAAATTTAACTGGTGTCAACAAAGTACAAGAAAACCACCCCTCCTTATCGTCCAGAGTTGTGAACTTAGTGGAATTACCAATATGAATAGGTCAGCAAAGGTGTCAAATAGTTCAAGCACAATAAATAGGTAGCCTTTCATAAAAATAAAAAGGTATTCCCATTAAAGTAAGTGATGGTACATCTAAGAGGAGTGATTTCCTAAAGGTTTCTGCAACAAAGTAAAGTCAAAAACAAAAGAGATAAGTTAAAACTTAAAAGCAAAAGAAAATTGAACCATGTAAAATTCTAATGACAAGGCAATCATCGATATACATCACTTAAAATTTCAATGTTTCAAACATTTATATATCTAACACAAGGTCAAATGATGAACCAAGGCAACGTTGAATGACCAATTACACGTCCATCAATTTATAAACTCTATTTAGTCAAGTGGAAAGGTTTACCAGATTCATGCCACACTGACAAATAGAAAAAAAATTACGAAACACAATGAGAGCAGTTTAACATAAATTGATAAACCAAAAAAGCTAAATTTGTGAATGCTTGCTTTACGAGTAGAAGAATGTAGAGCCTCAGGGGTTAGTTCAAGATGAACCAGATCTGATATCTTTTCCCAAATTTGAGAGGTTACAAGTTCGACTTTCTTGATCCTCTTTATATTACGCTCCAGAATCACTCTAGAATCAGGATCAACATTTACCTCATTTACCATTCACAGATCATAGGAAAGTACTTAGAACTTAGAAGGTTTTCCGCAAAGTATTTTCTTCTGAAAAAAAAGGATAAAAAGATGTAAAACTTCAAAAAAACCTGCAACTAGATCACCAAACATGTATCAACCTGCAAACTTAGCTGACAACATGCAACATTGTGTGAATAGTATACTCAAGTCCATGAGAGCCAAAAGTTGAAGTGTTTGGAAAGTGTTGAAGAGTTTAGAAAGTGTTACCATTTTAGTATTTTTAGGATATATCCTTGATATAAACCCAAAAATCAAAATTATAAATTACACATTTTATTAAAAATTAAGTGCTAAGTTCTCCCTAAGGATGGTTGAAATGACATTTATTAAGCAAAGAATCCATAGAATCACTGGAAGTAATGGTAAATGTATAAAGCATGCATACAAATGTTTTCCAGAGTCCAGACTCCACCCTATGTTAGAGGCTTACCAGAATTTGATCACTACAGGGTCATTAATTGGTCAAGTTTATGAGGTACAAGGTTCATGTATCTCCCCATTCAAAGTGAGTACTATGGAGCAGGATAGATCTTCAATCCCTAGTCGAAGGATGAATGAATCTACCATCACTGACAGGGAAGGCATGTAAAACAATATTAAAAATGCCATCACCGAGGGGAAAAGAACTCCAACCTTACCTTTAGGTGATAGCAATCAAAAAGGATGTAAACAATAGTAATTCTGATATCACTGAGGGGAATATGTGCAAACAATATTAACTACTATCACCAAAGGGAAAAGAACTCCAGACCTTTCCTTCAGGTGCCAGCAAGCAAACATATTCAGATTTCCAACCAGCTCATCCCTGGTGCGTCACCAGTGTGAAGACAAACTTCCGAATTCCTACCAAAGCATCAATTAGTTTCCAAATAAGATTCAACGGTATTTGAGTATTTATTCAGTTTTAAGAAACCAACAAGGCTAGTAAGCAGTAGTGTTCTTTTCACAGTATGTATAATCATTATTGGACAAACTTAAGCTTTGTCGTATTGGGTTTCAGGACTAAACTTCTGGCTAATTGTTATCATAATGAGATTACAATGGGTAAATTGGATTGTATCGGAAACCTCAAAATAGACTGTCGTAATCTTCACCATTCTTGGTGCTTGATAATATAAATACTGACCTTAGATTTGATGTGTAGGAGGTGCATGATAATATAAACATCGTTGCAAAATTCCTAATTAAAGTTCAGAAATTAGTCTGAAATTAGAAGATCTACACAAATCTAGACCTTTTTGCTGTCAGTTGTGTTTGCGATATATGGAAACGTACTGAATAGTACACATTTAAAACAAGAGAAGGCACTAAAAATACACATTTTTGTGACATATGGAACTGTACTGAATGGTACACATTTAAGACAACACAGCACAGTAAAAATAAGAGAAGTTGCGATTACTTAAGGAATCAGCAAACATGTCACTTGGCAGAATCAAACAATGGTGGGGCAAGAACAACACTCAACTTTAACAGACCCCGCAAACTTCCGTTTGACAACTCTGCTCTAAAATGTAGGATTAACTTAAAATTTCATTGTTCGCATATAACTAGCTATCCTGCGACTAGTAGCAGATAGATTAATACTTTTTCCCTTGGCCAATTGGATGCCCCCATTCTCCAATTGCAGATCAGTCCTCAAAATCTTATGTTAATTTTCTTAATTATGAAACACCTTATATTAAGATTCTTAACCATGATACAAAAGAATTATAGTATTAACTGTGGCAAATATTTCAAATTATAGTTTTGCATTCAATCCCAAATAAAAAGCAACAGTAGATTGGGCACTCTCGCAAAACGTGAAACCTACACATATATGATAGAGTTATTCGCGTTTACTCTATGGTCACTATTTCGAATCTGTACTAAGGTGACCTAAAAATTAGGATAAGAATACAAAACATCAAAATATACAAATTTGTTACTTCTGCATATAATTAATAAAATTAATTAAATTTTCGAGTAAGAGAGTAAACTGTTTCTGGTTAGTTGACTAAACCTGAGTTATAAGGAGTCAAAGTGAACTACTAACCATTTGGAAAGACTAAAAGTTTGTACAGAGGAAGCAAGGGTGGCAGTGATCACATTGGGTCAATGAAAATTAGGGACTTGATTATGCCTAGAGGCTTGGTCATGCCACAAATGGTGAGAAAGAGGAACTGGCAGTTTATCAAGGCATTGCACTACTTAGCGCAGCGGGAATAAAATGTGTTACAGTGGTTCCACCATAGTAGTTTGAAATTTGCATTGTCGAATGTCTCCACAAGAAATTCGTCTTATAGAGTTCAAGCGAGTCTTGCTACACTCATTCATAGAGTTCAAGCAATGATAGGAGATTTTTGGGGAAATAACATGTGTAAAAGTGGTGGGGATTCCACCATTGTAATTTGAAATTTTCATTGTCGAATGTCTCCACAAGAAAATGTCTTGATCGACTCATTCATAGAGTTCAAGCAATGATACGAGATTTTGAAAATTCCTATACACAGTTCTCATCCAAGAAAGAAAAATATTATCAAAATTTAAGTCTTTCAGGCCCTAAGAACTCTCCATTCAATCAAAAATTCAACGGCCAAACCCTCAATTCAATCGCAGATTTCATATAAAGTAATTAATGTGGAAAAAGTCTGCAAAAAATCAGGATTAAATTCTAAAATTGCGATTTTTTCAACAAAACTATTTAATCCTCTAATTTTTTGCAGACTTTTTCAGAAACAAAAAAATTGTGATTTATTCGTTATATGCCCGATTTTATCGGGAGTTGACCCAAAAAGTCTGCTATCTTAAGAGTTGAGACTTGGACAAAACTCAAGATTCAGGAGTTGATTCACTATTTTGATATGTGATGTAGCACTAGACTTCATATACATATTATATATTAGCTTTCTTTACATGTTTATGTGGAAATGCATTTATTTGATGTTGTGAATACTCTAGATGTTAAAAATAAATAAAAAAATAAATGAATATTTTTGTGTTTTTTTAATTTTTCCGACTTTTTTAACGAGTTTTTCAACTTTTGGACCCTTGTCGTAATTCCGACTTCGACTTTTTCCACATTGATATAAACGTTTTGGGGCCAATACGTTTCGGGGCCAATATGGGGGTCTCAATTCAAGGACGGAGTCAGTGACTAATTTGGGGGTCATTTTAAGAAGAGTATTTCATATAAATGGTAGCGAGGGCTGCTCGGCCTTATCTCTCGTCCCATGATATAACCTTACTATATACACAAGTATGTCGGTCATTTTAAGAAGAGTATTTCATATAAACAGCAGCGAGGGTTGCTCGGCCTTCTCTCCGGTCCCATGATATAACCTTACTATATACACAAGTACGTCTTATTGCCCCAAGTGTTAGACTGTTAGTTCAAGTACACAAGTGAGAAATGAGAGTTAAAGCCACTGCGGAGACCTTTGCTTCAACATTCATACTCACTAACAATAGGATTTATTAACTGTATAATAATGAGGAAGACTGTTGCATGTGGTTCTATTGCCCAGTTCTTGGGTGTTGGGTTTATTGTATTAGCTAGCTCTTCAAGTCGAATTCCTCTGATATTAGGAGTTTGGGGTTTTGCTCTGTTAAGCAAGCTAGAAGTCTGGTGAATTCACCAGTCATTACATTATTGATTCAGCCAGCAAAGGGCATCAGTTTCAGATTGCACTCTAGGGGTCACAGGTTGAAGAAGAACTATCTCAGTGCTGCAATGACTTAGGTGCCATCATGGTTCATTTCCAGTCTAGCAGGGTGTGGTGTCCTGTGTGAATGCGATGTTTATAAGGCTCAATGCGAATTGGCAAATGCATCCTGCAAATGGACTAGATGGCAGGGAGATTGGAAATATAAAGCAATGATAGAAAGCTGTGTTAGGGATTACTGTGCAATTGAATCTGCCATCCAAATGTTGGCATCTAATGAATGGGAGCATGTTTTTGGAGCTTGTATGCATGCTCACAAGAGGAAATATAAGCGGGTGGAGACAAATTGGGTTTCCTGTATACTCTGGTCACCGAATTACGGAAAATCTTCAGACCTCTTCTCATTTCGGTCCAACATGTGTGAAGGAGCGACTTTAGAGATTCAGCACCCCTACAAGCCATTTGCAGAGTTTGCCGTGTTCGAGGCAAATAAATGGACTCGTTCGATGTGAATATGAGCTCAGTCAAGCATGCGGTGTAGACTCTTAGGTTGGCACGAACGAAGAAGCCCCACAAGGGCCAAATTCTCTGTAATATTTTGTGCTAGTTATGTTGTGGTAGCTTTTTGATTAAACAAGTATTTTAGGCAATATACATGCCAAGTCTATAGGAATAGGTATGAGTAAGCTGGGCATAACAATTTTTCAATAAAAAGATTCTATGAGCAGCAGGCTGCAATTGTTTTCATTTTCATCTGTAACTGTCATTCTTTTATATTTAAATTATTAAAAAAAGGGCGCAATTCTGCTCAAAAATCTCTTAAAGCCGACAAGTTTATGGAGAAAGGTTGTTGATGTGATCAAAGGGAAAAAATGAATAGCCCGGTAGGTTAATCAACGAGTCTCGTTAAAGGATTGTTCTACCTGCGCTCACTTCAAGAAGGTGGCCATATGAAGACGCTTACTTTTCTCATTTTACTTATTTCACAAAAATAAGTTAATTACAGTTCCAACTACATCATTAAAATCCATTAGAATACATCCATGTAAACCTGGGGAGGATTTGATAACCACCTATACCAAAAAATGAAAAAAAGAGCCCGACGGAGTGGCTAGTGTAATCCTAGCCGTCGCCCTCTGCTGCTGCAAGAATTTGCAATTTTCTTTTGCTAGCTCAGCTTCCACCTTCCGCTCATTCCAGGATTCCTTTTCCATGACTGAGGATTTATTATGTTTGCGAGTTTCGTTTTTGTTGATTTGTGTTTTCTGCTGTGTCCTTACTAGTTGATGGCAGAGTTTTAAGAATTCGCCCGCAAATCAGAGTTTTTTATTTAAAGAGTTCTTTGCTGGGTGGTCTTTGACTGCCCCATGGTTCAGTGATTCACTTAAGTAGCTTTGTAAAAGGGGTCGGCACAATTCCTTCTCTTAATTTGGAATTTTCTTCTGTGATCAACGAGAATGTTAAAATTCTCAAGGAAAAAAGGGTTGATGGGTAAGGTTATCCGCCTTTGCCCTAATTAAACCTCTATTTTATAACGGATTTCTAACAATTAGGTAGATCATGAACTCATTGGTACTCTGTACTGTGGAAACAGATATCATGCTTTTATTGTGATATCATGATTTTATTGTTGAATGTGAGGACAGAGATTTGATATTTAGATCTGAGCCTTACTTCATAGACTCCAGGAAAATGTTTCTGATCTATTTGACTTTGAATTTTAATCCTAACATAGAAATTTTCTACGCCTGCTGGGATCAAATTGTCATATCTTCCCCCTTCTTTTTGGCATTTTTAAATCTATCGACAAATTGGCCTGCTATATTACTAGCTTACATTCTAAGGAATACAACTTCTCATGTGCCAAAATTTGTGTTAGAAATGTATTTTGCAAAACTCCCAAAAGTAATTTGGCCTACTATATTACTAGTTTACAGTCCAAGGAATACAACTTCTAGCATGCCAAAATTTGTGTTGGAATGTATTTTGCAAAACTCCCAAAGGTAATTTAGCTGACTTGGAGGGTCCAAGTCATCTTCAGGTTCTAGATTATGAGCAAGTTCCTTTCAAATGTAATTTTTGCGATAAGTATGTGTTTTACAAAAATTTGTCCAAATACTATAATATCTCAACTTATTTCTATTTCATCGTCATCTTCTCAAATGAATAAATCGCAATGAACATTCAAACAAAATTCCAAGGAAACACAAAAGGCCTCATTCTAATAGATTTGAGTCTCACCAACATTCTCCCTCCAGTAATAAATTTGGAAATTTTCACTCTACAGACGCAGAGGTCAAGGTTGAATGATTAATTCAATACCCCATTTCGATCATGCAGTTCCATTCTCCCTCTAGAAATAGATTTGGAATTCTGCACTCTACAGAAGCAGAAGTCAAAGTTGAATGATTAATTCAATATCCCATTTTGATCAGGCAGTTCCAGATCTAGTGCAATCAGAGATCATCAATTCACCTATTGAGGAAGAGGTTTCACCTAAGGAAAGGACAAAAACAGTCTTTTAGAAAAGAAGTAAGAAGTAAAGAAGAAAAATATGTAATCTTTTTTTTTTTCAAATGTTCTAAAAATTAATCAATGTTATTAACCATTAATAAAATATAGAAAATATCAAAGTAAGAAATCTCCAAAATCTGGTGTCTTGATCTTCCTACAGATCTAGTAAGAAGATGGTTTCACTTAAATTCTAGAGATTTATTTTTATATTACTTTGTGCAAGCAATTTTTAAGAATCTATTCATGTAGTCAAAAAACAATGTATTTAATTTTCAGTAGATCTAGTCTTGAATCTCCTGCTCTCTTTTTGTCAAAAAAAGTATGGTTTTTTTGTCCTCTTCCTTTTACATTTATTGAAGAATTTTTAACAACATGTTCTAATAACAATTTTTTTAATACAAAAATTGTAACCTTCATTCCTATATACTGCTTTAGCAACATGTTCCAGTAGCATTTTTTTTTTAATACAAAAATTCTCATTACAAAAAAAATCCAATATAAATAAAACTTAAAAAAAATACATCTATAAACCCTATTTTTGACTCCTGATAAATACATCCCAAATTAGATTCACATGTATCTATTGATTTAAAGAGTTCTTTGCTGGGTGGTCTTTGACTGCCCCATGGTTCAATGATTCACCCAAGTAGCTTTGTAAAAGGAGTCGGCACAATTCCTTCTGTTAGTTTGGAATTTTCTTCTACGGTCAACAAGAATGTTAAAATTTTCAAGGAAAAAAGGGTTGATCGGTAAGGTTATCCGCCTTTTCCCTAATTATACTTCTATTTTAGAACGGATTTCTAACAATTAGGTAGATCATGAACTCATTGGTACTCTTTACTGTGGAAACAGATATCATGCTTTTATTGTTGAATGTGAGGACAGAGATCTGATCTTCAGATCTGAGCCTTACTTCATAGACTCCAGGAAAATGTTTCTCATCTATTTGACTTTGAATTTTAATCCTAACATAGAAATTTTCTACGCCTGCTGGGATCAAATTGTCATATCTTCCCCCTTTCATATCTTCCCCTTTTTTTTGGTATTTTTAAATCTATCGACAAATTGGCCCGCTATATTACTAGTTTACATTCTAAGGAATACAACTTCTCATGTGCCAAAATTTGTGTTAGAAATGTATTTTGCAAAACTCCCAAAAGTAATTTGACCTGCTATATTACTAGTTTACAGTCCAAGGAATACAACTTCTAGCATGCCAAAATTTGTGTTGAAATGTATTTTGCAAAACTCCCAAAAGTAATTTAGCTGACTTGGAGGGTCTAAGTCATCTTCAGGTTCTAGATTATGAGCAAGTTCCTTTCAAATGTAATTTTTGTGATAAGTATGTGTTTTACAAAAATTTGTACAAATACTATAATATCTCAACTTCTTTCTATTTCATCATCATCTTCTCAAATTAATAAATAGCAATGAACATTCAAACAAATTCCAAGGAAACACAAAAGGCCTCATTCTAATAGATTTGAGTCTCACCAACATTCTCCCTCCAGTAATAAATTTGGAATTTTGCACTCTACAGAAGCAGAGGTCAAGGTTAAATGATTAATTCAATACCCCATTTTGATCACGCAGTTCCATTCTCCCTCTAGAAATAGATTTGGAATTCTGCACTCTACAGAAGCAGAAGTCAAGGTTGAATGATTAATTCAATATCCCATTTTGATCAGGCAGTTCCAGATCTAGTGCAATTAGAGATCATCAATTCACCTGTTGAGGAAGAGGTTTCACCTAAGGAAAGGACAAAAATAGTATTTTAGAAAAGTATGAAGTAAAGATGAAAAATATGTAATCTTTTTTTTTTCAAATGTTCTAAAAATTAATCAATGTTATTAACCATTAATAAAATATAGAAAATATCAAAGTAAGAAATCTCCAAAATCTGGTGTCTTGATCTTCCTACAGATCTAGTAAAAAGATGGTTTCACTTAAATTCTAGAGATGTTTTATTTTTATATTACCTTGTGCAAGCAATTTGTAAGAATCTATTCATGTACTCAAAAAACAATGTATTTAATTTTCAGTAGATCTAGTCTTGAATCCCCTACTCTCTTTTTGTCAAGAAAAGTATGGTTTTTTTGTCCTCTTCCTTTTACATTTATTGAAGAATTTTTAACAACATGTTCTAATAACAATTTTTTTAATACAAAAATTGTAACCTTCATTCCTATATACTGCTTTAGCAGCATGTTCCAGTAGCAATTTTTTTTTTAATACAAAAATTCTCATTACAAAAAAAAATCCAATATAAATAAAATTTTTAAAAAATACATCTATAAACCCTATTTTTGATCTCCTGATAAATACATCCCAAATTAGATTCACATGTATCTATTGATAAATAGATACCAAATTAGATTCACATGTATCTATTGAAACATTCTGATAAACAAACTTGGAAAACAAATAGCGTTAAGCAGATACCTCACTTCTACGAGCGCGAAGTACACATCTTATAGAATATCTCGCTTCTACGAGCACAAAGTACAAATTTCAAAAACACACAAATGTGAAAATCAATATGCATTTTGTAGTGTAAACACCGTCGCACCTTTATATATAAGGGCTGACATGCCGTCATAAGGGTTGAGGAGGACAAGAGGCGGACTGAAAAAATTGGTGTTCTATGTGGGAGCAAGTTTTATTCTTCGGCGTCATTCATGGAACAGCAACGACGAGCCACTCTAACAATGTTGATTGACTTATCAGTCTGCCTCTAGCTCTTCTGTGCTCCTCTTTCTCTGCTCGTCTCAGATCCCTCTCTTTCCATATTTCAATACTCTTCTTTGTGTGTTGTTGAGTAAAATCACAGACCATTTTTCCATATTTAATCCTCACCCCTTTTAGATATTAAGAAATAGGCGCAGTACCTTTACAGAGAGTAAGTTTATTGGCCTTATACAACCATACCATATAGTGAGAAACATTCCGAGGTAACAACCATCTACATCCTCGTTGCCTTCATATATACACTGCATAGTTAAAATTATACAGACAAGCAAGCAAGCTCGCGTATATACCATATCAGACCTGTGCAGTGCAAGATGCTGATTGGTCCTGTAGCGGGGCAGACTCGACCACACGACCTGCAAAATTCGCAGTGTAGAAATCTGCAAGAGCTTCCAAACCTTGAACTTGCATTTGAAGATTCAAAATATAGTCGGCAGTCTCCTGAAAAAGTGTATGAACTTCCATTTTCTTGCCGCCGGGAACAATCTTCTGCAGAGTCCGAAGTCTTCTGTCAATGGCGCCATGATTTGGCCTCCTGTTTCAAGATCAATATTATTACAACATTTTCGATGGAAAGATGCCGATTTCATTTTTCTCGCTAGCGTTATGAGGGAGGATTTCTTCTACTTCATCATCGTGATGGTCTTTTTTTTGCGCATGAGGCGGAGGTTCAGAGCTCGAGTCCAGGCAGAGCCCTTGTTGGCAGTGCGAGCCAAGCACATGTCAGCTGCGAAATGAATGGCTTGCTGGCGGTGCGTCTGTCCCGCTTCCTCATTAATCGTTCAGTTTTGGATCAGTGTTGGATCAACGATCACACTTCATTCAATCGTCTAACACCACAAATCCACGGTCAACAATAGGACACGGCGGCGGCTGGGGCAATTCATTTCAAAGAGAAACGCCTTACAATATAAATATTATATTGAATAGATTAAAAATATTAATAATTTATAAAAATATTTTTACCTTCCCGGAAAAAATTAATTATAAAATAATATTAACAAATTTACGAAGAAAAAAACTAAGTTGACTAATTTTAAAAGAAGACACCTTCTAAATGTATAAATATAATAAAACCACCTTATGTATAAATATAATATTATATAGAATAGATTAAAATATAATATTAATTATAAAATATTTTTTATTTTTCAGAAAAATTAACTATAAAATAATATTATCAAAGTTACGAAGAAAAATATATAATATTAGGTTAAGTTTATCATATCATTCTAATAATTAATTATCTAACGGCTCAATAGAAAATAAAGGTAGTAATTATAAAAGAAATTGTGAAACTGACAGATTCTCCATGGCAATGATTTTAATTTAATTTTAAATTAAGAAAAAAGCAGATACAAATAAATTTGACTCCCTTGGCAGGAAAAAATTCATTCGTCATTATAATTATTGTTTAATTATTGTATTTTTTTTAAGTCAGATATGAATTAATATTCATTGTAATAGTAATTTCACTGATTTTAGCTCGATATACATAAAAAGATAAAACCTTCCAGCTAACGCATTACCATAAAATCCATAGGGTAGGTGTAGGTATAACGTGTCCGTATATAATTGAAGGACTCCGTTGCAAAAAAGCAGCACCTTTTGGTACACTACCCTGGCAACAAAGTCCAGGTGACTGTCGTAGGCAAGGACACACGTGAAGATACTTTGTAAGATCAGGGGAAACGATGCCTTACGGGCTAAGGCCTCCATCCTCTGTATTTATCTACCAGATGAGTTCCATATAATGCCGCGCAGTCCCTCAACTCTCTCGGAGGTATATTTTCTAGTTTTCTCATTTCGTTTATTATAGGTTACTTACTCCGACTTCGAAACATGGAATCCAACACTACCGTTCAAGTGAGGGTCGATGAGAATGATTGGGTTATTCAGATCAAGAAAAGCCTGGATATACTGCAAGAAGATCAAGAAGACGAGGACGAGTTCTGTGCGTCCGTGTTTAATGTGCCCAAAGAGTTATTGGCACTGAAGCCCGAAGCGTACACACCTCAATCCGTTTCTATCGGCCCCTATCACCACTGCCGATCAGAGCTCCACCATATGGAGCGCTACAAACTGGCAGCCGCTCGTAGATTTCAGAAAAGAATCAACGGCCGCAAGTTTGAAGCTGTTGCTGTGGAGGAATTTAGGAAGCACGATTGGCAAATCCGGAGCTGCTATCACAAGTTCATCGACTATAATGAGGAAACCTTGGCATGGATCATGGCCCTGGACGCCGCCTTTCTTCTCGAGTGTTTGCAGTTTTATGTCAGACATGCCGACAAAAGCTCTGACGTGGACGTGAAGGATCTGGGACGAGTCTTACATCCGACTGGCACCGGTTCTACCCACAACTCCATTTTCAGAGATCTCATGGTGCTGGAAAATCAATTGCCGCTCTTTCTTTTGCAAACAGTTTTGGAGTTGCAGTTGGGCTCTAAAGCCAAGGCAGAGGAGAGGCTATCCAGCCTGCTGCGGCTTGTGTGCCAAGAATTATCGCCTTTCATCTTCAAGTTGCCTGAAGATTCAAAGCTCCATATAAACGAAAAAAGGCACGTGCTCGAGGTGCTGTATTACGCTGTCGTCCCTGTTTCCAGCAATCAGAGTCCAAGTTTAACCGAGGAAGGAAACGATGCGCCTGATACCGAGGTCGTGTCAAGAGTTACACAGGCCTTCAGTTTGCTTTGGGAGACTCTCTCCTCTATTATGGTAGGTCCGATTAAATTTGTGACAGGGTTGCTCTCACGTCTTTTTTCTATTATTGAGAATATACCCGTTCTCAGCGCCTTGAAGAAACCCTCGGGTGTTTTTGTCGATAAAGATGAAATCAAATCTGAGGAGGACGGAGGAGACGGAGAAATAGAGGAGAAGGGCAAAGAATCCTCTGTTAATTTTATACCGCCCACGAGAGATGAACTAGCTATTCCGTCTGTGGCAGATTTATATTATGCGGGATTCAAATTCGTTCCTACCGACGGCGACCTCACCACAATACAATTTGATGAGAAGACTGCCACGCTTTACCTCCCCAAAGTAAGGTTGGATGCCAACGCGGAGGTAATCCTGAGAAATCTGGTGGCATTTGAAGCTTCTGCGGCTCCAGGTGCGCTGGTTTTCACACGATACACCGATTTCATGAACGGGATGATCGACAGCGAAGAAGATGTTAGATTGCTGAAAGAGAGCGGAATTATTTCAAACCACCTCCAAAGCGAAGGAGATGTTGCCAGTCTGTGGAACAGCATGGGTAAGTGCGTTCGTCTCACAAAAGTTACGTATCTGGACAAGGTTATAAAGGACATTAACAAGCATTATAACAGAAAATGGAATGTTGTTGTGGTGGAGTTTCTGAACAAACACATATTTGGGTCGTGGAAATTCCTTTCTCTGGTAGCTGCAGCGATACTTTTGGCGGTGACTTGTTTGCAGGCTTTCTGCTCTGTCTATGATTGCAAGAAGTGGTTCAACCAGTTCGAACCCTAATGTAAAGGTATGTTTGGTTGCCATGTATTGTATATATTTTAGTACTGCACCGCAGTCCAATACGGGATTGCCGCTTCCATCTGCTTTCCAAGGTGCCTGTTTCCTTCTGCTGTGTTTTCGCCGTACCCGGCCTCCTTGCCGTCGTTGTAATAGAGTTGCTCAATGTGAAATTCGTTTGAACATCAGCCCTGGCATTTCACATACTGTGCACCTCTCTGATTTCAAAGCCTACTTGGCTATAAGTTCTAACTGTAGAAACGTACAAAGTGCCTTTCAATTCAAATTACCAAACCTAAATTTTCAAAACCTCCTTGACTATAAGTTCTAATTGTAGAAACGTACAAAGTGCCTTTCAATTCAAATTACCAACCCTAAATTTCACACGCCAAATCCTCTTAATACTCATATATGTTGGACATAATCTAATTTATGTTGGTTTTGAGTTTGGGCCGCAAAATACAGTGATTTTGGAGACCTTCTCTCCCTTTTGTTTAATTAAGAAATATAAAATATTAAAGAGTTCTAATGATTCTCTTAACTTTTCAAGGTCAAATAAATGGTATTGGTTTTAGTTATTCATCATCATGGTACAATGTGTTTTTTAATTCAAATTACAAACCCTAACTTTGAGAGGCCAAATCTTCTTAATATTCCTATATGTGTATACTCATATATGCGTGAGGAATGTAATTCTTTTATATTGGTTTTAAGTTTGGTTTACAAATTTATAGGGAGCATTTTTTTTTATTAAATTTTTACTGTCTGAATATCAAATAATAATCACCATCACCATTGTACAAGTGTAAAATATTTTGATGATTGAAACAAAATATTAAAAAGTTGTGATTTAAATTTTTACTTTCTAAAAAACAAATAATAATCACCATCACCATAGTACGAGTGTAAAATATGTAAGTTCAAAATTATGATAAGCCTTATGTTTGCATGTTCTAACTTTTTTATTCTAATATTTATAATCTCTATATTTTAAATGATGGAATTGTATGTTAATTAAAATGCTATTTAATTTTTATATACTCAGAAATTTTATTTCAATTAAAAATTTGAAATAAAGTAGAAATAAAGTAGATTATGAGGAATAATCTCTATTTTTTAAATGATGGAATTGCATATTAATTAAAATGTTATTTAATTTTTATATAGACTTAGAAATTTTATTTCAATTAAAAATTTGAAATAAAGTAGATTATGAGGAATAGAATAGATGGCTACAATTTATCAGGCTAAATCACTATATTGAAAATGGCACTAATTCAAAATTTAATCTAGCAATTTTGATGATTTATATGTCTTATTAAGCTAAATCACTATATAATGGAAATGTCACTAATTCAAAACCTAATCTAGTAATTTTGATGATTTATATGCCTTTGGATGTTACTCAACTTACAAATAAAACTTGTCACCTCTCACATTACCTAATAAACATATATATAGAAAATAAAAATATATTATTAAAATATTTTTAATTATTATTGTGAATTGATTTTCTTATTTTAATATTTTTAATGTTCACAATTGTAATTTAATTAAAATTATTTTGAAATTTTGTATTTATTTTTGACATGCTAGTTTAATTAAATATAATGGAAAAATAGAATTAATTATAAAATTGGTTCTCATATATTCATGTAAGGTGTTTTTTAGCCTACCTTTTTAATCTTAATGTTTCCAACAAATTTTAAGTTTCACATTTTCAAAAATTGAAAACATAAATTAAGATATAATAATAAAAATATTGAAAGTTTTAATGTGTATACCCTTTTCCTTTTACAAATGTTCCTAAATATACATATTTATCAAAATATTTTTCTCTTTCAATTTTTTCTTTGAAAATATTGAAAATCTAAATAATTTTTTTGTTTCATAGAAAAATAACATACTAATTAAAATGACTTATTTTTTGTAAGCTCATTTGTATTACCTCAAAATAACAAACTATATCATCTCATCTTTCATGGATCACCTACTACCTATAATTTATCATAGGTTTTTTGTTTCCTTTATGGATATCAATCTATTCCAAAGAGTTATCAAGAATAGATGAATGAGGTACAAAGATTGCATTTCCTTGTGACACTTCCATGACTAGGAGTTCTTTAATATTTTTTGCTTCCTTATCATTAACCGCGTGATATGATTCATGGGAACATTTGTGCTTGCTCTTCAAGGAATCTGAAATTATGTCCAAGTATCTTATGTTTTTAGTCGAGCTTAGGACTTCTGCAATTGACGAATTGACTGACTCTATATGTTGTTGAGCGGATTTACTAGAAGTGACTTGGTAGGATTCCTAGTTCCTTTTGTTTCATTTGGTTGTTGCCAACCGAGATTATTTTTCCTTAGATTTAGGTGGGGAGAAGTTCTTTGAGGAAAAAGATAGAGACTCTGAAGGTGACCATGCTATTGACATCTCCTACGTCGAAAGGTAGTGTTCTCATAGTCCATTGACTGCAAATAAACTCTATCCATGTACTTAAGGAGGGTTTTATTTGGAAACCCTTTAGTGAGATATAGTTCCACACATATGTGTGCAAATGTGGAAATTCCCTTCTCAAGCATTTCATTGTTTGTTTTAATGGATTTGACTAAGATGTCCAGTAGAAGAAAATTAATGGATAGGTTTGGTATCCTTTCCTAGCCTGGAGTGGCCATATATGTCATAGAGAGAGGACTAAAATTTGGAAACCATGTTTGAAATGAAAGCCCAACTTCTCATCAAAACCAAAAACCTTGTTCAAACACTTTCTAATGGTCTGCTACATTTCTGAAAAATACTAGAATGATTCTTTCGAGTAAATTACAATTTTGTAAGTGGAGAGCAATTTTGATTCACCTAGTCTTGAAGCACAGAGATCGAAGGAAAAAATCCATTAAATCGAAAAATAAGCATGATCATCTATAATATGCAGAAGCCAAGTTGGCTACAAGATCATCCACTTCAAGAGGAGTGTCTTCGGCCTGATCTACAACAAATTCTGACCCTAAGAGGTATTTGGGGTTTTGAGGTGAAAGCCCTAGCTTTATGGGATCCTTGAAGTATTTAGGTTGGGAATATGTGGATGCACCCTAACCTTTGGCTATCCCTTGTAATATTGAGACTAAATAAACTAGTTCTTCCATGGATATGACGTACTCATGTAGTCATTTCTTGTCTTGAAGGTACCTACCTCCATCAAGGAGCCAAAAATAACCAACGGCGATTCCGAGCTAGTCCTATATTCTAACATGGAATGAAGATACCAAATATGTGCCTTTGGACTATAGGCAGAAACATCTCCGTGAGATTGGTATCACAAACACCATAAAATTCATCTAATTTGGGGTAATATCCTCATCATAGATGCAAGGAGAATCCTACGATGGAAACCCCATCTTTTCTTAGTGTAGATCAAAACCTAGGGAAAAAGGGTGTTTAATACCCACATGGTTTGTAACATTATGGTTTTGAAAAATAAAAAATCGAGCTAGACTGATAATTTGTATGACATTGGTGAAATTATTCTCTATATCATATAGGCACTTGACAACTGAAAAAATTTCTCTGAGAGTTAAACCCCAAGATTTCAGAGTTACAACATCATACAAATTGGCACCCTACCTTTTCCAACTACCTCCAACTCCTTTGGCTGAATTCACTAAGCTAAGGGATGCTTGAGTAGCAACATCTACTAATTTATGCTAAAACCTAGTATTTTTCCTTTGTATTTAGATCTAGCCAAGTACATTGGTCAAATGCTTCACAACATGCATCAATATTGGTGTCGAGTTGTTGATCTAAGAGATAACAAATTAGTGACTACCAAGAGTAATGTAAAATAACTTACTTTTATTTTCATTTCTTTTGTTTACAATTTATATTTTTATTATAAAATTATATTTTTGTAATATTTATAATTTAATAATTATGAAAAATTATATTTTCTATACTTTACTTTTTCTTTTAATATTTGAAATTAAATTTAATAAATACCAGTGATAAAGAAGTATGATGAAATGATACAAGAATAACTAAATTAAACACAAATAATAAAGAAATTATGTCCAAGTAAAACTATTACAGAGTAATATGTGATAAATTTATTGTCTTCCAAACACGTGGGTAATATTCATCTCAAAAGTTAAAAATGTGTGGATAAAGAATCAATCTCCATATTCATAAAATGTGCGGATAAAGAATCAATCTCCATATTCATAATAAGATGTGGAAATGTATAAGGGTATAAATCTTACTAATATTGTAGTTTATTATGTAATTTTTTTAATTTTTGGTATTTATCTTTACTCATTATATATGTTTTTTCAATATATATTTTATTTAGTTAATGATTTCATGTTATTATAATAGTTATTTGTTTTTTAGAGCCCCAAGGGTTAGCTCAATCGGTCAAGTCGGGGCCTCGCCAATGGGAGGTCACAGGGTCGAAACCCGAAAGCTCTTGGGGTTAGGTCTGTGGTGACCGAGGGGTGGACCCCCTTCGGGTGGGGTCCACCCAGATTTCTCGAACCTGGAGTAGCGGATCAACTGACCAGGGTCCGTGAACCAGCTGGTAAAAAAAAATAGTTATTTTTTTTATGCAATTTCAAATAATTTATAAATCATCTAAATTATTTTAGAATTATTCTCAAGTAAATTAGTTTAATTTATTAATTATAATGTATTTCGAAGGGAACAATAAATCTTCACTTTCAAACATTTCAAGTAATAATAACATATAAGGAATGCAATTTCAAGAAATTCATAATCTTTGATCTTTTGGAAAGATTGTAGTGAGTCCAATCTCAAATTTTGAACATTTTGAGTAATAATAGTATATAGAGCATGCATTTTGAAGAAATTCATAATCTTCCAAAAAATAAGAATGGAGGTCCTCTACCACACCCTAACACCTAAAAGGCCAAAAACTAGTTTCATTTAGATTCAAAGTGTAAAATTGTATTGAAAGTATCATAGGCTTAACCTTTATAGTTTAGCATAGAGGAGATGTTGTAATGGTTATCAATGAGTGTAAACATCTAAATGTTAGCACAAGGGAGAGATTGTCATGTAGCTCTCTTCCACGTCGTTTTTGTTGTTTTCTTGTTTTAGGCAATGTCTAGTTACTAGTGCTATCTTTTTTTCTTCTGTGGATTATATAGGTAAAATACCTTATCTTTATTTAATGGTTTCATCTTCATTTTATTGAGCTAGATGGTATAAATATATTATTTCATCTTAACCAAAGTACTTCTTTGGGATTGATAACCCATGTCACACATATGAGTTGACACTCAAACTTTGTCTCTAACGCATATCATAGGACACGTCTAGGTCTAGCTATGATTCAAATCAATATCCTTGTTGACTTTGTTCTAGTCTTTTATTACTTGCGCTCTTCGATAATAGTGTATATGTGGAATAATGGAATTTCTTAGGGTTTAATACTAGTGTACAATTACACTTGTCACTTCCAATGTGATCCACATGGCTCTTCCCATGTGCTTCATGTCTAACATGGTACTTATTCATTCAATTATGGGGATCAAATGGGGTACACCCAACGGCTGAGATTTTGTTTTGAGCAACCCTAACAATTTACTCTAGTGGCATTTTGTACATTCAACTTTCTTTTTCTTTTGGCAGTCAACAGAGTGTCGCTCTAGGGTTCTAAGACATCACTGCATTTGTTTCATTTTTATATGTCCATTTGGCCTTTCTTACACTTATAACTTTCGTTGTCAAGGTCATCTCAAGGAGAAAATACGAGGCTCACATCGACATGAGGTCTACTATTTCTTCTATATTTTCTCGTATTTCTTGCCCTTTTTCGTTTTCTATTTTACCACTGTCTTTAACTATATTTGTGTGTATTGCAGATCGAGACTTGTATCGCTAATTTCATGGTGAGATTCATAAAAGAATCATGACCCCCTGGTGGCTAAGACTACATGTTTGAGTCTGGGGTATCCTTCGTTTGGGGTTTCCTCCTCCTTCCACAAAGGTTAACTTTTTAGAGTGTAGTGACCCATCTAGTAAATTCATTCCCAAATTGTATTGTGAGTTCATAGACTACGACTTATATCTTACAACCCTTAATTTGATTTCAAATTTTTTATCAAGGATAACTTGTTTTGTCTCCAATGAGCACAGGTAATTTCGTGGGTTTAATTTTTCTCTTCTCTTTCATTTAGCCCACCTATATCTGCACGTAAACTCCATGCGTGGTTTCTTTATTAGGGTTTTTAAAGAATCACCCTCGCGTGGCTACGACCATCTGTCTAGGTGACAATTTCCTTTATTCTTCTTTAAAGGATGGTTTTTAAATTAACACTTAGAGTTTTCTTGACTACTCCTAATCCTCTTTGTTCCTGATGTTTCTGGATTTTATTTAAGATATTTATATGCCTTTCCTTATACAAGGATACTAATATTCTCTAAACCAGGGTGGATACGAAATCACTCCTTTTCCCTTTTTGGAGGAATGATGTAAACCCCAGTCTCTGTTGCCAAAGTCTCGAGTTAGAATTTGATATTTGAATTTGAGCACTCTAATTGGATTGGGCTATAAATTTTATTTTCTTTGTTAAGGGTTAACCCTTATGGAAAGTGTAAGATGGACATATCTCCTATTAAGCATGATTTCATGTGCATGTTATTTCCTCCTCTCCAATTTCTTACACTATTCTCTCCATTCGTTGGAATGAATACCATTATTTCTCAAACCCTCTTTTCACTTCAGGTGAGGGTAACTTGTCATGATGGGGGTGATGACTTTGTTATTGACATTATAATCATAAGGGTTGCAGTAAAATATTTCTTTCGTGTTATTGCTTTCATGGGTCTATCAAATATTGCCAAAGAAATTTCATTTTGTTTGGTTGTATTTCTTTATCAACTATGCTTATGACTTGGCTAACACTCACTTATCTTCTGTTATTATGTAGGTCTTGAGACGAGAGGAACAATCATCCTAATGCTCAGGTTATATATATAATGTATATCTTACTTACACACTACAAACGTTCATTTTTTTTCTTTTTCGTGCACACACACACACACACACACACACACACACACACACACACACACACATATATATATTCTCAACCTAGTTCTAACCTCTTCTTGTTTTGGGTCATTACAGGTATGAACATCATGCATAAGCGACGTGTTAAGCACATAAGCATTAGGTTTCTAGTTTCACAATGCTAGAGTAATTATTCTTTTGAATTGTGTATGCTAGAGGTCAACACATTGCAACATGTTTACTTTATCTTGTAGATAATGTATCATCTCATTACGTTTAATTTTGCAATGGAACCCATTGTAGGAGGTATTCTATTTTGTTAACTTTAAGCTTAAAATGTTTTACTTGTAATTAGTGGTGAGACTCGACCATAAAATCATTTTGACTTTGCCGAAATTTGTGTTTTTCCTATCATAACATGGAAGTTCTTGCTTAAACGATTTTAAATTATTTCATTCTCTTAATATGAGACATATTGGACTCTGATTCTTACTTTCTTCCTAAAATGAAGGTTTGTCCCAATTATGGTTCTATGAAATATTTGATTTTTTTTATGGTAGAAATTAGCTGAATAAATAATAGTTTAATTGTAGTTTATATACTCAGTTCATGGCAAACTTCTTTTACTTCTACTGACCAACAAGGAAAATTCATTGTTGTGAATGTATCTACTTAAATTACGCACTATGGATTTATCGATAGAGTTTTATGTGTTTATGGAATGTATAGTCTTGTGATTTTTTTTGTATAACCCCCTCCTAGCTAGGGAACGACTCTAACCTACTATCGATTTACTCACCTCAGTTGTTACTTTCTCTATGACATTTTTTTGGTTTAAGTTCTCATTTCTTGACCGCTTAAAATGAATTTCCATTAATGAAAATGGGACACATATACATACTTTAAATTTTATGAATTTACATCAAATTATTTCTTATTCCGTGTTTCCTTACTTGATAATTTAACTCTCTTCTTATTTATGTCTCATAGAGAAAAATGTTAAACTATATATGATTATAATAGACTCCTCTTAGTTACTTTTTTAACCAACTATATATCTTTTTCATGCATCTTTTCCTCCAACTACCAATATCGATATTATTTGTTACATGGAAAATATAAGATTAATAAGAAGCTAAGAATAGACTCATATGTTGCCTTGATCTAAAGTTCTTCAATATTAATCATATACTCCCTAATATCTATAGTTAGTCCTCTCAACTAGTTGAATCCATTCTTTCCTCTTTAAGACACATATACACATCAAAGAGAATGAAATCTAAGTGTGCATCTACCATATTTTTTCCTATGATTCTTATGTCTACATAAACAATACTAAATTCACAAATATTATACGTATCTCATATGATCTTTTATGCAGAATTTATTTGAATACTTCTTCCAGTTTTTGCATATTGTAGTACTTTCATGCATAAAGAAAGTCATATATAAACAATGGTTACATGACCTATTTTTCATACATGTACAAAGAAAATTTTATATAGTTATAATTAACAGACTTGAGAATATTTCTACTATGCATGCAGGACTAAAAAATATACGATGTATACGGTATCCACTTCTATTATTCTACAGCATACATATCCATTTACCAATCGACATAAATTATAAAAACAAATAGAAATCTAACTATAATTGCTCCTTGGAAAACATTGAAGAACTTAACACATTCCTCTCAACCATGAGCTACCTATGCTAGTTCTCACTGAGCTAAGATATTCTTGCTGCAAGAACCAACAACCCCTTTGATTCCTAGGTGGTTTGTTTTATATATTTTCTTGTAAGCATATTTTAGGAGCATCTTTCTTTTAGGTATTCCAACCTTTTGCCTAAGCCCTTTGTTTTATTTTTTCAAAAAATATATTTTATTTTTCTTTTAAGCACACCTTTCTCTCCCATAGTTCTTTATTCCACGCCACTTAGTATTTCTCTCCAACTAAGTGATTCGCAATATATTTCTCTCCCATTATGTTAAGTTTTTTTTTTTTTCTCCTATGGATTTTTAGGAGACTTTTATGGAAGGTCCATCATGTGGACTTAACCACCAAAAAAAATTTCTAAGTTGGAAATAAGTCTTCTAAACTCTAGTGCTCTTTCCTAAATATTTGCAAGAATTTTATATATGAGTTTGAATAATAATAAAATAATTACATCATCGCATAAATCTCATCATCGCTTCCATATCCATTCAATCCAATAATAGTTCATTATCTAAAAAAATAAATGTTTAAAAAGAAGGGTAAATGGTTGTTACATCTTTCCCGTTGATGTAAACACCGTCCTTAGTGTTTCCTTAATTCCATCTTTCCGAAAGATAGATAGGAAATGCATCTTGCTTTTCTCTCTTTCTCTTTTATTTTTTCATAATAGTTTTCGTAGTACTAAAGCGCTTTCTATTGCACTGTGTTTTGAGAAATGGCTCAATTCCAGAATAAGTCTACTATTGTCTTCAAGTCACGCTCATTACTTAGCATTTTCCACACATGCTGAATAGGTTCCTTACATTTTTGTTTACAGATCCTGCAAAATATTTTTAACCTACACCCAACAAGCTATCCACATGAACTCAACAATGTTAGCAACATAAGTATAGCATCACATAATACAATAGCTCCTTTGGTACATTTATCCACGACTATGTTAGTGAGATGGATGTTGTTTAATATGAAAATAAAAATATCAAATTTATAATTTCCTTTCATAGCACTTACACAAAGGTAATACAATTCAAAGGACAACTTGCAACATTTCATTTTCTGTTTTTATTTAGATACCATCATATAAAATATACATTTTTCATACATACGTAAGTGCATGACAACCTACTATCTTTGTAACTTCCATGGTTATTATATTATTATCAATTCTACTCCGATTTAATCAAGTCCATCATGGTTATCAAACACTACTTTTCATACATTTCCATAATCCCACAAAAGTATGAGGAAACAAAAATAAAGAATCTATAATAGCACATAGATAGTTAAGGGGTATATTGACATACTCAAGCTTCAAAGTCAAAAAAACATAATGTAACTTCACATATATACAACACTTATTTTCCTCTTTACCAATATTTGTTATTTTTCTTTAACTCGCTCTCTTGAGTTTTTTTTTTCAATTTGGCCCACATTGTATGTTATTTATGAATATTATATCCATCTTACTCTTGTATATAACCATGGAGTATTTTCCCTTTGCGTTTGTATATGCATGGGATGTACTAACACACATGTTTGTATAATTATTTTCATTGATTTTGACATATTCACACACACACATATTAAAACAACATATCAACAAATAAAAGTTAAATTTATGGATTTTCCTTCATAGTTTTCGCAGCACCATTCAAACCTATTTTTCTTTTCCACTGTGTTAGGCTACTCTAGGAAATTCAATCAACATTCCAATTTTATCGAGTTCAATCATTCCAATCAATCCCTTTTATGGTAATTTTGGTTAATTAAAAATTGAGTTTATGAAGTTCCTAACAAAACAACAACAATGATCTCTAATCTCATACAATTTTGATACCATTTCATTCTTAAGATTGATGCCAATCAATGATTTCTTTTTGCTTTTTATGGTATGTTACAATTCTACCTTAGGGATTACATGTTTTCACTCTTGATTTTATCTTTGATTCATTTTACTCTTATCCATTTCCGTGTAAGCCTGATTTTTCTTCCTCTGTGTGCTTTCATGTTTTCTTTTTAAGAGTTTCCTGTGACATGTAAAATTCCATTATCATTGTTATTTCCAACTTGATAGTCTCCAGTTATTCTACCTAATTTCTTATTTTTGTGATTGATTATTTTTTTCGACAATTTATGGTAATATTCTATTCCGTCCTACGTATATATCACATATTTAGTAGGACCTCCATATACGTGATTGTCCACCTTTCCCTAAGGTATTATCTTGTCAACCAATTCTCTTGGTTACAATTTCTTTACCATATCTTCCATATATGTTTGAGGATCATTTTTTCCTTCAAGTTTACCAATCAAGAAATTATTTCCCTTTTGAAGAACAATACAATTTTCTCTTAAATATTTTCATATATATATATATTGTCTTTTCTTTTTTGGAATTCTTCATTGGTCACGCTATGTGCTCGAATTATTGAAGGTATTCAAATATCTGAACTTGAAATTTTTAATATACAAGAGAATTAGTTATTATGTTTCTATAATTGAGGAGGTCACAAAATTATTTATTTATTTCCTTGGTCACATACTATCAAATTATCCATAAGTATTATTGGTCCTACAAAACAAGCATGTCCTAGACATCCATGTCGCTTTAATTCTTAGATAGAAGGGTATAACATTTTGAATAATTGTGCTTCAATTATGCTATTAGCATCTATTTTCTTGATAGAAATGTTTCATATGTGCCATCATTAATGTTAAATACATTGAAGAAGACTATTTTTGGACTACCTATTGGATTGTGCTACACCATATTAGCAATTATATTGGTATTTATGTACCTTACAGTTTGTTCTATTTTATGTATGCACTGCATGTCGTTAGTTCCTACAGCCAAAAACTTTCTTTTATGGTTTCAAACATATTTTTTATGTCCATTTGAATCCCAAGAGTATACATGCACAACTTAGTCTGAAAAAAAAATGTACGTAAGAACACTCTGTATTCTTGATTAATAATTTAAGTTATTTTTCATTCTTACTTTATTCTATATTCATAATGTAAGTTCTTTTACAACTTTACACTGGCTTACTAGCCTATAATTCCTACCCAATCATTTTGTAATGAGATGATTTTCAATGTTTCTGTTCCATTGTACCTCTTTCTCGAATAGAAAAATGATACACATCATGATTACCTATGATTAGACATCTTAGTTCCATACAATTATAAATGTCTACTTCACTATTTGGACTCTTTTTGGCATTCCTTTGCCATTAAATTCTTAATTGTATTCTTAAGCGATTAAACACATTTTAGAAATTATTGATTTTATTATTAGAGTACTATATTCCTCCTTTCCATACTCTATATTTTATAGTTCCCTCCCAAGTAAAGAATGAAAAAGTTGATCTTTACACTTACTATAGCATATTTAATAGGTATTTGTTCTACATAGGTTCTAGATCTTGTACAATATTCTTTATTACCAAACTCATGCCATCACTTTCTTCACTGCACAAAATTATGCAAGAAACCTATAGGTGTAACATCCCTATATGTTTTTATTTTAACACTTGCACATAAAATTCTTGATAACAATTCGATGTTATAGAAATAAATATATGTGTGTGTGTGTGTGTGTGTTTTCAAGGAAATTTGTATGTCACATCATTTTCTATGGGCTACTTACTATCGATCACTCATGCATTTCTTCCCACATCTCTCTCTATCCCAAGCAATCTGTGGTTAACATCATTTCTCTCTATAGGTCATGAATTTAACATATAAAATATCATCTTTCTCAGATGAGTCCCTTGGCTATAAGGCATACAATCCTTATATAATCATAATAACTTGTCAAAGCCCATATATTGTTTTTTATAACAAAGCAGTTAGAAAATAAATTGTCATTGTATGCTTATCTTCCATATTCAAAAATCTACTACATTAACAATTTGAATATATTAGTAGGCCTTAAACCATTTCTAGCTTATACTAATGATACTTTAGTTTACAGAAACTTATTTTATACCCCTTCCTTTCCATTAACCTTTGTTGGGTACCGTTCTTTTTCCCCTTTGTAAGGACCACATCCAGACTATATACATATCTTTTTTTTTTTTTAATCACAGCAAAATGCAACTAGAAGAGAAACACATTAGGAATTCATTTCAAGAAACATATCATAACATTTACATACATTTAACTAAGACCAAAATAGTATTGCAACACATATGTACCGTTCACCAGAAGACGAGACTCTATTTGCTTTGTTGTTGCTAGTATTCCTTTGTTGTCGGAAACCTCCGTGAATAAATGGCGATGTACTTGATCCGAATGCGATGACCCACCGGTTAACCTCCCAGCCTACTCCTTGGGTACTCTTCTTCCCCGCGGACCCCCGAGCTGCAATGGGGTTGTACAATGGAGAATTGCAATAGCTGGTAGAGGAGAGCACTCCTTGGCTCAAGAGTCCCCTCTCTAAAATCCTCTACCTCACCAAACTCACTATAGGATCGTAATCACTGCTTTGACATCATCTCATCCATCCAACAATAGGGTTCCCAAAAGTCCCCTCTCCCATGGCTTGCCCCTTCTTTTATAAGAGTCCTCATAGATGACACTTGGCATGTCATGCATAATTATATATATATTTTTAATTTAATAGCTTGATTATTCACCTACCCATGTGTCACTCTCTCATCAAGGGTCACCCAAAATTATTTACTTAACTTTTTATTTAAAACTAATATTTTCCTCACCTCACAAGATTCCTATTTCTTCTCCTAGTTGTCTCTTTATCCCCCCCCTTTTTATTCCTTAATTTGTGTTCATTACTTGAAGTCAATTAATGAGTTAAGATTTTATCCCCAATCTACTCCCTAATTTAACTCAGGTTATCTCTTAGATGGATATTCTTATGTTGGTTGTTGCCACATGGAGGTTCTCTACATTTCTCTAAATTTAATTTATTATTCTTATTTTAATTCACCTTCTTATTTTCTTAATTAGGTTTAATTAGTTTAGGATTAATCTTTATCCTTACAATTATATCCCTCTTTCTCCTTTTACCTAATTAAACCACATAATCTACCTAGTATTTTCCAACATGGGAAGGGTAGAATTTTTAAGGTAATCTATTTTATTTCTTCCTATGATCCTCTTAACCCAAGTTTTATTTTTGATATAATTACCTCGGTTTCTAACATCATTTACCCTTGATGTAAATTTACCTAGTTTTCATTTCTTGGTTATATTTATTAATTAATTTATTTTTAATGATTCCAAGGTGCCAAGTTTGGGTCGTGCCCTTCAAGAACTTCCCTTGAAGCTCCAAGGGTGCCACGCCTAACAATTTATTTGTGATGTCAAGGGTGCAAAGTTGGTCGTGCCCTTCAAGAAAGTCCCTTGAAGTTCCAAGGGTGCCACACCTAACATTTTATTTGTGATGCCAAGGGTGCCAAGTTGGTCGTGCCCTTCAAGAAATTCCCTTGAAGTTCCAAGGGTGCCACGCCACTTACCCTTCAAGCATTCAGTGACTACGAGGGGAAAATATAGGTGCAACATCATAGACCGCTATCATCTCTTATGTTGCCTGTTATAGTGAGACTAATGGTGTCGGGGATCAAGGAATCCACCTTGATGCGCGCCCCCCGGTAAAATCCTCATGAGCGACCCAACTTGGGGACCTACCCTCATGGCATCGTGATCTTCAAGGCAAAGGTGTTTCAACCCTTCCATCCCAAGTCACGGTGGGAGTGCTAGTGGGTGAGATCAGGGGCACTGTCCCACCCCTCCCATGTAGTTCCATCCACTTGTACAACCCCATCACCCATATGTGAGTCATTCGGTCAAGCAACTAATCTGTGCCTACAACCATAAACATATCATCAGAATATAGTTAAACATATATGGCAGATTCCAAGATCGACTTAGACTTTCAAAGATAAAATAATATGAATTTTCATCAAACCAGGTGTCATCAACTCGTCATATGCAAGTGCCTCTGATGGTTTCCTGCCATACTCAATAATCATTAGTAACAAGGTTTTTCAATGTTAGTCATTGTCATAATAGCATCATTAACAATTCCTAGTCATTCACATCATTGTCCATTGTAAGCCTGAACTAAAGAAAGTAGTCAACATAGGGGACACATCCATCATGGCTATCATCATTAAACATCAATGGAAACATACATGTTCATTAAGCTATCAACATCGTAACATCAATAGAAATATACCTATTCATCAAATTTATCATCATCATGCTTTTAGTAGAGAGCATACATATTCTTTACTACCCTCATCATCATAAATTCAAATAGAGACCAAACTTAACTATTTAATGTTGCAATCATCAGAATATTGATAGATAAGATACATAACCATTCATGCTATCATAATATCAATGGAAAGCATTCATAAACATCACAACCATGAATATCTCAATCGCTAATAATAGTGTCATGTGCCCGGATCCTCAACCTGAGGTCCTCCTAGAATAAAGTATCTAAGATAATGTCATATTAGGGTCAGAAAACTAGAGTGGGCACTACACCCTTCCCTGTAACAACCTTTATTTGATTATTATTTGTACTCTCATTACATTTCGCACCAAGAATGAAATCACCTCTTATGTTATTATAATCTACTCACTTCGGATACAAGCTCAGGATGGCCTAAAGGTTTGTTTCTCTTTTATAGAAAATTGGTGTATGGAGTAACATTTTTATTGCACTATTGAGTTGACAGTACATTCAAGTGCATAATCTTTGGAGAATCTTAGTACACTCATTACATGTCTCATCTACTGTATAATGGTATTAACTTTTGTTTAGAAATGAACAGGTATATATATACTAGTACTTTATTTTTCAATTTTATCAGTATAATTGTTGGATGAACACTACATACATTACTCCTTTTAGGATAGATATCATGAGCACATATCTTATCCACTAGACTCATCACATTTTTTTAAGTCCATTTAATTTAGCAGTGTATTTATTACTGTCTCTCTTATGAATTTACTTTTTTTGCTACATCTCACCCTACTAGGGTACTTTAAAATATATACAGTTGAACTCTTAATGAAATTAGTTTTAAAAATTTATACCTAACATTTCCTAATAATACAACACTCATATCCTATTTGTATAAATAGAATATTATTACACATATCTCTCTTCCTCAACCTATTTATGAATTATTTTACTATTTGTTAGTTCTAGTTTTCAATTATTTTACCCTTACAACACTTTTGTTGTAGAAAGTGACACTTCCTCTTCTATTCATACCTAGGTCTGATCTAGATGAAGATCGTTCTTATCTTACAACTTGGCCCATAGGCCTCAATATTAAACTTGTAGCTCTAATACCATATGTCACATACCTCTGTTCCACACTGTTTTTTTTATTTTTTTTTTCTAGACAATGTTTAATTACTAGTGGTATCTTTTTTAGGTGTGTTATACCATTTTAACTTACATGTATCTTCAATAGTGAAGTATGGGGTTTTAATCTTTGACTTTTATAGGTAAAATACCTTATCTTTATTTAATGGTTTCATCTTCATTGTATCAGGTTGGATGGTATAAATATATTATTTCATGTTAAACACAGTACTCCTATGGGATTAATAACCAATGGCGCACATATGAATTAACACTCAAACTTTGTCTCTAGTGCATATCATAGAACACATATGGGTCTAGCTATGATTTGAATCAATAGCCTTGTTGAATTTTTTATAGTCTTTGATTACTTGTGCTATTGAATAACAACATATATGTGGGATAATGGACTTGCGTAGGGTTTAGTATTGGAGTACAATTACACTTGTCACTTCCAATGTGGTCCATGAAACTTTGGCCATGTGATTCATGTATAGCAATGGCACTTATTCATTTACCAGTGGGGATCAAATCAGTTTCACTGAAGGGATGAGATTTGGTTTAGAGAAACACTAAGAGTTTACCCTGGTCACCCTTTATACCTTTTACCTTCATTTTCTTTTGGCACTCAACTAAGTGCTACTCTTGGGTTATGAGACATAATTGCATTTGTTCCATTTTTTGATGGCCATTTGGCCTCTCTTCCCCTTGTCACTTTTTCTATCAAGGTGCTCGTCATATCCAGGAAAAAAGACAAGGTTTGCACCGACAGGGGGTTTAGTATTTCTTCTATATTTTCTTGTACTTATTTTCCTTTATATTTATTGAGCCATATTTCTAATTTCCTGGTGAGATTTAGAAGAAAGCACAACCCCATGGTGGCCAATACGACATGTTCGAGTTTGGGGTTTCCTCCCAATTCCATAGAGGTAAATATTTGAGAGTGTCGTGACCCATCTGGTAAATTTGTTCCCATATTGTACTACTAATTCATAGATTATGACTTGGATCTTGATTTCAGATTTTTTATTAAGGTTAACTTATTATGGATCCAATGAATACACATGTAATTTTGTAGTTTTAATTGTTCTCTTCTCTTTTATTTACCCACCTCTATCTAGACATATGTTGGATGTGTTGTTTCTTTATTAGGGTCCTTAGGAAATCACCCTCATGTGGCTGCGACCATCTCTATGGGTGAAAATTTCCTTTATTTTTATATACATGACAGCTTTTAAAATGGCACTTGGAGTTTTCTTGATTACCAATAAGCCTCGTTTTTTCCTGACGTTTATGGGTTTCCTTTAAGATATTTCTATGCATTTTCTGATACAAGAATACTCGTATTCTCTAAACCAGGGTGTCTATGACATTTCCACTTTCCCTTTTGGGAGGCATGTGGTAAACCCTGATCTCTATTGTGAGAGTCCTAGGTTAGAATTTGATATTTGAATTCAAGCACTATAATTGGATTGGGATATACATCTATTTTCATTGTTATGTTTTAACACTTATGGGAAAGGTAAGATGGACATATATCCTCTCAAGTATGATTCGAGGTGCACCTTATTTTCCGCTCTCTAGTTTCATACAACATTTTGTCCATTCGTTGGAAGGAAAGTTTTTATTTCCCATAGGTAACCTACCACGATGGGGTTGATGACTCTGTCATGGACATTGTAATCATGACGGTTGCAGCAAAATATTGTTTTTGGGTTATTACTTTCATGGGTCTATCAAATATTGCCAGAGAAATTTCATTTTGTTTTGATGTATTTCTTTATCGATTGATCTTATGACTTGGATAGCACTCACTTACCTCCTATTAGTATGCAGGTCTCAAGATGAGAGGAAATAATTGTCCTAGCACTCAGGTAATATATTTATCATTAATTGCTCTTACTTCCACGCAACAGAGGTTAAATTATTATCAGACATAATTGCTTTCTTAACCCACTTCTAACCTCTTCTCGACCTAAGTCATTACAATTATGAACATCATTCTTAGGCAACATGTTAAGCATATAGGAAATAAGTTTCGAGTTGTAGACCGTTGAAATAATTCTTCTTTGAAAATGCTTATGCTATAAGTCAACATCTGGAAACATGTTTACTTAATCTTGCAGATAATGTAGCATCTCGTTACAGTTTAATTTTGCAATGGAATTTCTTATTTTCCCATTTATTAACTACTTTTAGCCAATTTCCATTAGTCAAAACGCGACTCATATCCATTCTCTAACTTTTATGAATTTATAGTGAAACATTTCTTATTCCATGCTTCCTTACATGATAATTTAACTATCTTCTAATTTATAACTCATAAATAAAATTTATGGCCTATATATCATTACAGTTGAATCCTCTTAGTTACTTTTTTAGCCAACTATATACCTTTTTCATTCATATTTTCCTCCATCTACTAATCTAGATATTATTTATTACGTGGAAAATATAGGATTAATAATAAGAAAATAATAGACTCATATGTTGCCTTGATTGATCATATACCCCTTGATCTCCATCGTTAATCAAATCACCTACTTAAATCCATTCTTTCCTCTTTTTTACACATACGCACATTGAAACAAAGGAAATCTAAGTGCGCATGTACCAAATTTTTTCATCTAATTCTTATATCTAAATAAAAAATACTAAATTCACAAATCTTATATGTATATCGTATGATATTTTATGGATAAATTTATTTGAATACTACTTCCAACATTTGCATATTCAAGTAGTTTCATGTATAAATAAAATCATATATAAACAATGATTACATGATCTATTTTTCATAGATGTACAAAGAAGATTTCATATAGTTATAATTAACACACTTGAGAATATGGTTATTATGCATGCAGGACTGAAAAATATACAATGTATATGGTACCCACTTCTTCTATTATTCTACAACATACATACCCTTTACCATTAGACATCAATAATAAACATAAATCTGAAATCTAACTATAACTACTACCTGGAAAACAATCAAGAACTGAACATGTTTCTCCTGAATATGAACTACCTTTGCTAGTTCCCCATGAGCTAAGATCTTCTTGTTGCAAGAATCAACAACCCCTTTGATTCCTAGGTGGTTTTTTTATATATTTTCTTCCATGTATATTTTAGCAGTGTTCTCCTTTAAGGTCTGCCAACATTTTTCCTAGACCTTTTGTTTTTCTTTTATAAAAAAATATTCTTTTCTTTTTCTTTAAAACACACCTTTCTCTCCCACGGTGCTTTATTCCACCCAACATAGTGTTTCTCTCCAACTAAGTGATTAACATAATCTTTCTCTCCCATTATGTTATTCTTCTCACTCCTATGGATTTTAAGAAGACTTTTAGGGGAGGTTCATCATGAAGACTTGACCACCAATAACTTTTTCTAACCTACAAAGAAGTCTTCTACAGCTAGTGATTTTTCATGAATATTTACAATTAATTAATTTATATAATAATAAAATAATTACATCATTACATAAATCTCATCACGTCTTCCATAGCCATTCAATCATATAATAGTTTTATGTTTAAAAATAGTTAATGTTTAAAAAGAAGGACATAGGGGTGTTACATCTCCCCCCCTTGAAGTGAATACCCTCCTCCGTGTTTCGTTAATTGTATTTTTTCTAAAGAGGGAAATGAAATGCATCTTGAATTTATTTATCTATTTTTCATAATAGTTTCCATAGTTCTAAAGTTATTTATATGGCATTGTGATTTGAGCAACAGCTCAATTCCAGAGTAACTCTACTACCATGTTCAAGTCACACTCAATTCTTATCATTTTCCACAGATGTTGAATAGGTGCTTTACTTTTTTGTTTACACATCCCGTAAAATATTTGTAACCCACACCCAAGAAACTATCCACATGCACTCAAGAAGGTTAGCAACATCAATATAGCATAAAATAATGCAATAGGTCCTTATCATGGCTATGCCAGTGATATTGATGTTGCTTAATGTGAAATTAAAAATATGGAATTTACAATTTCATTCCATACTACTTACATATAGGTATTACAATTCGAAGGACTACTTGTAGAATTCTCTTTTATGTTATTATTTTGATACCATCATATCAACTATGCATCTGTCACACATACTTAAGTGCAAGATAACCTACTATCTTTGCAACTTCCATGGTTGTTATATTATTGTCAGTTCCACTCCAAGGTGGACTTAATCAAGTCCATCATGATTTTTTGACACTACTTTACATACCTTTCCATAATCCCACAAAATTATGAGGAATCAAAAATAAGGAACCCACAATACCACAAAGATAATTAAGGGGCATCTTTACAAACTCAATTTTAATGTTCAAAACAACAAAACGTAACTTCACATATCTATAACACTTCTTTTCCTTTTTACCGTTATCAACTATTTTCCTTTAACTCAGTCAATTGAGTTTTTTTTTTTTTTTTTTTTTTTCTTCTTTTTTTTTTGGGTCCCCATTGCAGTTTATTTGTGAAGATTTTGTGCATCTTACTCTTGTATATAACCATAGAGACTTTTCTCTTTCCATTTTTATATGCACGAGTTGTCTTAACACACACACACACAAATATATAATACATCAACAAATAGAGGTTAACTTTATGGATTTTTATTTATGGTTCTCGCGGCACCATTCAACCCCAATTTTATTTTCCACTTTGTTAGGAAACTCAACCAGCATTCCTGGTTTATCTAGTTTCATCATTCCAATGAAACCCTTTTATGGTCGTTTTTTTCCATCAAAAATATAATTTGTGAAGTTCCTAATGAAACACTAACTATGATATCTAATATCATATAACTTTGATGCCATTTCATTCTTAAGATTGATGCCAATGAGGGATTTCCTTGCCTTTTTAAGGGTCTAGTACAATTCTACTTGAGGGATTACATGTTTTCACTCTTGATTTTAGCTTCGATTCATTTTACTGTTATCAATTTGTGTGTAAGGATGATGGTTTCTGCCTCATTTTTGTACTATCTCTAGGTGATTTCATGTTTTTTTTTCCATTTTCCTGTGGTAGGTAAAATTCCATTATTACTATTATTTCCAACTTGATAATTTCCAATTATTCTACATGCTTTCTTATTTTTGTGATTGATTTTTTTCTACAATTTATGGTGATATTCGATCTCGTCCTATGTATATATCACATATTCAGCAGGTCATTCATATATGTGACTATCTACTTTTCCATAAGATATTATCTTGTCAACCAATTCCCTTGGTTACAATTTCTTTACCTTATATTCCATATATGTCTCAGGATAATTTCATCCTTCAAGTTTACCAATCAAGATTTTATTTCCCCCTTTCAGGACCATTGCAATTTCTCTTAAATTTTTTCCTATATATATGATTTTTTTGTGTTTTCTTTCTTAGAATTATTCAATGGTCACAGTTTGTGCTCCAAGTATTGAAGGTATTCAAATATCTAAAATTTTAATTTGTAATCCACAAGGGAATTAGTTTCTGAGTTTCCTCAATCAAGTAGGTCACAAAATTGTTTATCCATTTCTCTCGTCACATATTATCAGATCAACCATAAAGCTTATTAGTCCTATAAAATAATCATTTCCAAGACATCCATCGCGGTTGAATTCTTAGCCACAAGGGTATATAATTTTGAATACTTTTGCTTCAATTATGCTATTATCATCTATTTTCTTGATATAAATGCTTGAGAAGTGCCAATATTAATGTTATATATGCTGAAGAAGACTCCTTTTCGAGTACTTGTTGTATTGTGCTACGCTATATTTGCACTTCTATTCGTATTTATATACCTTATAGTTTCTTGTAATTTATGTATGCACTGCATGGCCTATGTTCCTAGGGTCAAACACTTTCTTGTATGGTTTCATATATTTTTTTCCTATTTGAAAATAATTTGTACATAAGAAAACTCCATATTCTTTATTAATAATTTAACTTGTTTTGCATTATTAATTTATTCTTTATTCATAATGTAAGTTCTTCTACCACTTTGCATTGGCTTACTAGCCTATAGGGCCAACCCAAGCCTTTTGTAATGAGATGATTTGCAAAGTTTTCCTTCCATTGTACCTATTTCTCAAATAGAACAATGACACACATCATGATTACCTATGATTATGCATCTTACATTCATATACTTATAAATGTGTACTTAGTTATTTGGATTATTTTATTCATTCCTTTTTCGTAATGCACTTAATTCTATTCTTATGAAATTAAACACATTTGATAAATTACTGATTTTATTATCAAAGTACTACATGCCTCCTTTCTATTCTTTATATTTTATGATTACATCCCAAGTAAAGAATGAATAATTTAATCTTCACATCTAGGGAAAATTTTAAGAACCACCCCAAATTTATATGTATAATAAATGGGCGAATCCCCATGATACATAGGAAAAATGGGAGGCGATTTTATCAATAATATAATATGTATATATAATTTTTTTGGTGAATCTCTCACCAGATTATATTATCTTGCAAAGTCATGGTGAATCTTTCACTGAATTATAAAATCTTTTAAGATCTTGGCAAATCTTTCACTGAATAATAAAACATTGTGAAGTCTTGGCGTATGTTTTGTTAAAGTATGAAACCATATATGATAATAGGAAAACATATTCATTAAACTGTAATATACTAACATAAATGTTTGGAAAAAAAATTCTCTTCCTACAAACAATGTTGCAAGTTTCAGTGGCCGTGTTTGTCAAGGTTCTTACTCTACACTCTTTCATATCCTTCTATTAGTTTTGGTAATATTCCACAACAAATTTCTTGTAGGTGTTGATCTTGACCACCAGTTCTGTGAAGGTAGGAGAGATTAATTTTTTCTCTACCACTTTTGTCAAGCTATCAAATTTCTTTCTTATTCCATAGACTTCAACTACGAGATCAAAAAAACACATCAAGTTTGTTTACCCCAACACGCCAACAAGTAGCAAGCCCCAACTATATAATATAAGAAAGTAGTAGGTATTCCAAAGGCCTGAAGGGGATCTAATGGTAGGTGTTGATCTTGACCACCAATTCTGTGAAGGTAGGAGAGATTAATTTTTTATCTACCACTTTTGTCAAGCTATCAAATTTCTTTCTTATTCCATAGACTCCAACTGCGAGATCAAAAAAACACATCAAGTTTGTTTACCCCAACAAGCCAACAAGTAGCAAGCCCCAACTATATAATATAAGAAAGTAGTAGGAATTTCAAAGGCCTGAAGGGGATCTAATGATAGGTGTTGATCTTGACCACCAGTTCTGTGAAGGTAGGAGAGATTAATCTTTTCTCTACCACTTTTGTCAAGCTATAAAATTTCTTTCTTATTCCATAGACTCCAACTGCGAGATCAAAAAAACACATCAAGTTTGTTTACCCCAACACGCCAACAAGTAGTAAGCCCCAACTATATAATATAAGAAAGTAGTAGGTATTCCAAAGGCATGAAGGGGATCTAATGGAAATAAGTGACCGAAGCCTTCCTATCAATATATAAATATATAAATTTATATTTATTATTATTTAAATTAAAAAATTTCAATTAAATAATAAAATTTAATTACATCTCTCCCAATCTAAATTGTTTATTAGCATAATTCACTGCCTTCATACCTCTTGCATTTTTTAAGAGTGTTGTAACATGTGGATTAATTTCCTTTTTGGTGCACAATCTCAGCGTTTTAGGACAATATGGTGCAGTGGCCCAACCCCTACAGATCATTATGACAAACTAAGAATAACAGAGAAAATGAAAGGTTGTACAAACCAACATATTTTTCAAACAACTAATCCAACATCAGTACCTTAACTTTTTCATGAAGATATCATATTGAGAACGTTTGAAAAATGGTGGGAGATCTGGGTAGCAACTCTCTCTCTGAGAGGGTGATGGGGAAAGACTGATAATATTTCACTGTTTTGAAACCTTTTTGTTAAATAAAAAAAACCAATATTAATGGAGATATTGGTATTTTTTACTAAATTTTGTGAAGTGAATAAATGTAGCTTTAACCATTCACTTTAAGATGTTTTTTACAATATAATTTCCTAAGTCTATTTAATATCTTCATTATCATAAAAGCCAACCTATATCCATCTTAACTCCACATCTACCACTCTTAGGGGGATGAAATCTATTTATCCTTCTCAGCACTTTGGTAGACATGGAATTAAGATGGATCTAAGATGATAGAATCCCCCCTTTAAATAGTCTGTGCTCACATGAATACCATGTATTACCATGGGTCATACCACGGGTTATCATAAACCTGGAGCTTAAAAACTACTATTATTAATTTATAAAAATTAATAAAATTAATAAGTGATTTTTATTTTATTTTTTTATTTTAACCAAGTTAAAATGTTTAAGTGACATTAAATTACAAGATCCATTTTTACTCTTGATCTACCAAGTACAGAGAGGGATCAAATATTTTTCACTCTATGCTAGTTTGCATGTCATGATATTTTATCCCTCTCCGGGCTTAGTAGATCTAGAGTAAAGATGGATCTATGTTAGTTTAATCCCCCCTTTAAATAGGCTACATTCCGCGTGAATACCATGGGTCAATACCATGTACCAAAATTTTTTATTAATACTAATATTAGGGTTAATAACGTTTTGGCCCATAGGCATCACCTAAATATAACACATTTTTTTAGTCTTCTTAAATATAAGGTGACTTATGGAGTAAATATAAAAAAAATGTTTTATTTATTTACCATACCTCTCATTTATTTATATTTTTATTAATTTACCATACCTCTTTTATAAATAGATTCACTTAAATAAAACCTCTATTTTGAGCCTTCTTAAATAAAAAGAGGGTTATGGACTAAATATAAAAAGAGGTTTTATTTATTTACCATACCTCTAGTTTATTTATATTTTTATTTATTTACCATACCTTTGGAGTAAGTATAAAAAGAGGTTTTATTTATTTACCATACCTCCACTTTATTTATATTTTTTTATTTACACCCTTGCGTGTTCGCAAATATAAGGTGACTTATGGAGCAAATATAGAAAATATGTTTTATTTATTTACCATACCTCTCGTTTATTTATATTTTTGTTAATTTACCATACCTCTTTTATAAATATGGTATTTGGTCCATAGGATTCACTTAAATACAACCTCTTTTTTTAGCCTTCTTAAATAGAAAGAGGGTTGTGGACTAAATATAAAAAGAGTTTTTATTTATTTACCATACCTCTAGTTTATTTATATTTTTATTTATTTACCATAACTTTGGAGTAAGTATAAAAATGAGGTTTTCTTTTTTACCATACCTCCACTTTATTTATATTTTTATTTATTTACATCCTTACTTGTTCGTAAAGATAAGGTGACTTATGGAGTAAATATAAAAAAATGTTTTATTTATTTACCATACCTCTGGTTTATTTATACTTTTATTAATTTACCATATCTCTTTTATAAATAGATTCACTTAAATAAAACCTCTTTTTTGAGCCTTCTTAAATAGGAAGAGGGTTATGGACTAAATATAAAAAGAGGTTTTATTTATTTAATATCTCTCTTATAAATAGATTCACTTAAATAAAACCTCTTTTTTGAGCCTTCTTAAATAGAAAGAGGGTTACGGACTAAATATAAAACGAGGTTTTATTTATTTACCATACCTCTAGTTTATTTATATTTTTTATTTATTTACCATACGTTTGGAGTAAGTATAAAAAGAGGTTTTATTTATTTACCATACCTCCACTTTATTTATATTTTTATTTATTTACACTCTTGCATGTAAATATAAGGTGACTTATGGAGTAAATATAAAAAAATATTTTATTTATTTACCATACCTCGTTTATTTATATTTTTATTAATTTACCATACCTCTTTTATAAATATGGTATTTGGCCCATAGGATTCACTTAAATAAAACCTCTTTTTTGAGCCTTCTTGAATAGAAAGAGGGTTATGGACTAAATATAAAAAAATGTTTTATTTATTTACCATACCTCTAGTTTATTTATATTCTTATTTATTTACCATAACTTTGGAGTAACTATAAAAAGAGGTTTATTTATTTACCATACATGATGAATTCGTGAAAGCATGGAGCGAGGGAGCCATATACACCATGAATCCATGAAAACAGGGAGCCATATACACAATGAATTTGGAATTCCTAAAAATAGGGGGTTGAATATGTGAAAACAAGGAGTCACCCTCCATTTGAAAAAAATTAACCTCCGCCCTCCATTTCAAAACAAATCTAACCTCCTAGGACCAAATCGACCCTCACAAACCACTCCCAAACCAGAAAAACCAACCTGTAAATCAGAAATATGGCAATTTTAATCTCCCAAACCAGGGGCAAATATCAAAATCCGGCGATTTTAAGGGAATACGATTTCCCAAAGAATCGGGCCAAATGAAGATTCGGTTAGTTTATCCACCCATTTTTTATTTTGGGCTAAAATCAAAAAATTAATTATTTTTTAAATAAAATTAGGGCTAACTATATGAAAAGTTTTTTTAATAAAAAAATTCGCCCTCTTAAAATGTCAAAACCCTTAAAGTTCACCTTCGGGCTATAATTCGCCCCTAAAATTTACCATGTTCACACCTACTATATAATATTTAAGAAGTATATGTTTTAGATAGGTTATGAATATTGTAAAATATTCATTATTACTAGACTTATCTCACTACTTTCTTCACTACATAGTATTATGCATGAAACCTACTGGTGTAACATCCCTGTGTGATTTTTTTTTAATACTTGCATATACAATTCTTGATAACAATTTGATGTTATAAAAATATATACATGTATGTGTTTTTTTTCCAAAGTAATTTATACCTCACATCATTTTCTATGGACTGTTTAGTGTCAATCACACTTTTGTTTCTTCCCACATCTCTCTCTATCCCAACCAAACTGTCATTATCATCATTTCCCTGTATAGGTAATGGATTTGGCATATAAAATATCATCTTTCACATATGATTCCCTTGGATATAAAGCATACCATTCCTATATAATGATAATAACGTGTCAAAGCCCATAGACTATCTTCTATAACAAAGTAGACATGAGATAAATCCTCATTGCATGCTTTTATCCCATTTTCAACATCTACTATAGTAACAATTTGTATTCATTAGTGTTGACCTAGGTTCTCATTGATGTCAATATGGCAATATTCTGGATACTAAAGGATGACATGAAGCCAAGGGGATGTAGAGCAGATTCATGAAGAGACAGGAGCAAGGCCATCAGGATAGCCGAGCCATATGTATATGCGGAAACAGACATATATGCAAGGAGGACTTTGAAAGACACTGCCAAGCTAGAGGAGCAGATGGGGATGAGAGGAGTAGACAGAGCCACCAGAGGAGCAGATGGAGACGAAAAGAGAAGACAGAGCCACCAGAGGAGCAGATGGAAATGAGAGGAGCAGACAGAGCCACCAGAGGAGAAGAAACAAACAGAGGAGCAAACAAAGCCATGGGACGTAGCAAACACAGCTGTCAAAGCCACAGAGGAAGCCGACAGAGTTATCAGAGCTATCGGAGGCAGAAGACTTAGACACATATGCAAATACACTGACAGAGTGGAAAAGGCAGAGTTTATATTGTATGAGCAGAATACACTATCAGAGGAGCAATGGAGCGACAAAGTTATCAGTCGCAATGCTACATAGAAGGTTGTCCGACTAGAAGCACCGATTGCGATAAAGGTATGGACCCGACGGAGTTATTAAAACAATTTAAAATAATATCACGTCCAGGTATCGGGGAATTGGCTATGTTATGTTCAAATCTGCCGATTGTGATTGTAAGAGCGGACCCGATGCTATATTGCGATTTGGGTTAATGTTTTATCACGTCCATCGGCCATCAGCCATTGGCGACTGCCGATATGTTGCGATCGCCGATAGCGATGAAAGCTGCGGACCAGACAGCCATATAAAACATGGTTCAATGCTTATCGCATCCATCACAATCGCATATGTTATGAAGCCTTCCCACACCCAAGCGCTGATTGCGATGAATGTTGTGGACCTGATACAGTTTAGATGTGGGTTTAATATTAATATTGAAGTCCGCCCCTTTAGTCTTCCACTGATTTTTGCTCATATTTCCTGTGTAATTGATATTTGGCTTGCGCGAGGTTTGGAGGCAGAAATGCAATACAATAACGCTCCCGATAGTTTAGGAGGCTGATCTATGTCAATTTCGATTGCTATCAAGATGTGGCAGGTCCGTTAAATAATGTCATCCCTGTGTATGCCTACAATCATTGGCAAAGCAGCGCGGTTACAGTTTTAACCGGGAAGATGTGTTCTCCGGTGGATTGTTTTGGACCTGGCCATTGATTCAATGTGTCCTGTGAGCATGAATAGACAAAGGAAACCGAAAGATGGGAAGCTGAAGAAGCAAGCGAGCACAGAGGAAATGACAACGTGAGGAGGAAGCCAAAGAGCCAGCAAGAAAGAGGAAAGAAATGGACAGAGGCATGGAATGCATAAAAAAAGAAAGAACAGAGGACTGCTATGGCTGTTTTGAATTGCGAAGAACCAGAGTGTGAGATAGCGGAAGCAGCAATAGTGAATGTTGTTGAAGGCTGTTGAACGCTGTGGAAAATAAGCTAAAGGAGACAGAGGTAGCGAGAGGATACAGCAGAACAGAAATAGGGCAGCAGGGCTAACAAGACAGCAGATAGTCAAAGGGGAGAAGCAGCCGGCTGAGATCATAAGCTTGAACAAGAAGTTGTTCTTTACGCAGAGCTTAGTTCAGCTAACAGTAGACTGACTAAAGCTGCGTGAAGACATTATCAGAAGTCATGAAGTGTACTGGACACTCTGTGTCGGCAGTATGAAGAATTGGGAAGACTACTTCAAGAGAAGATTGGTTGTCATTGATACTATAGTTTGGAGACTACAGTGAAGCTGTAAATAGACAGAACTCAGCAGAGAAGAGTTCTGAGAGCAGAACTGAACAAGATTGGAGTCCTTGGGGCTGGTGCCTCAAAAGCAAGAAGGATAGGAGTCCTTGGGGCTGGTGCCTCAGAAGTAAGTAGGATTGGAGTCCTTGGGGTTGGTGCCTCAGAAGCAAGAAGGATTGGAGTCCTTGGGGTTGGTGCCTCAGAAGCAAGAAGGATTGGAGTCCTTGGGGTTGATGCCTCAGAAGCAGGAAGGATTGAAGTCCTTGGGAGTTGGTGCTCCTAAGTCCAAGATTGGTGTCTTGGCAAAATAGAGTTGGTGCTCTGGAGGTTGGAGCCTCACCAAAGTCCAAGTTGGAGCTTGGCAACTATTTGTGACCATCTATATATTGTATCTATTTTACTGCATAGTTTATATTAATAAAAGCATTTATTCTTGTTGTTCATCTTGTGTTCTGAATATATATGTTTTAACTGGTAAAACAATAGTGGGAAAAGGAAATACTGATTCACCCCCCCTCTCAGTATTTCCCACAATTGGCATCAGAGCAGGTACCTTCATTCAAAGCTTAACAACTTGAAGGTTGACCCTTAGAACACAAATAGCAAGGTCAAGGAAGAAAGTCTCCAATCCTCCTAAGGATGTGTCTCCCTCTACTACTAAAATAGAAGATGATCAATTTGAGGAGGCTCCAAGGCTCAATGTTAACTTTAATATATGGGTAGCAAGAATGAGGAATTTCTTACAGACTCAAGGCATTGAAATCTGGAAATCAGTGATTGTTGATAGCAGGATGGATGAAGAATCCAAAAAGTACAATGCAAAAGCAATAAAGGCAATCTTGAATGGGCTACCTGATTCTGTAAAGAACAATCTAGGAAAATATTCATTAGCAAAGGATATATGGGACAAACTTCATGACCTTCACTCAAAAGGAGCACTGACCATGACCATCAATCAACAAGGAGATCTTGAACCCATCATAGACGCTGAACATGAGAATGATGACACCAAGGCTAAAACATACCTAGAAGATGAAGAGAATGAAAAATATTTTGTGGAAGATCTCCTCGCTCAACTTATGACTGCCATGGAAGATATTAACAATTTGAAAAAGAAAAATGAGAAACTTAAGAAGATAGCTCTAGCTGGTAACCAAGATCAAACAAGGAAGAAAGTTGACCTCATCAAGCTTCAAGTACAAGAAAGGGATGAAGAGCTTGCCAAGCTTAAGAAGGAATATCATCAAAGTAAAAGAACGCATCATGAAGAAGTCATATCCATGACAAATCAATTGGATAAAGCAAAGAAGCAGGAAGATATCTTCTCAAGCCAACTTGAACAAAGGCACAAGAGCTTGAACAAACTTGAAGTAGAGATTGGTCAGTACAAGGTAGAGATCTCCTCCCTTAAGTCTCAACTACAAGAAGCCAGGAAATAGGCACAAGGAGCTAAGAAGAAAATGGAGAGCAGTCAAGCAAAGAATGAAGAAATCTTCAAAATGAAGTCAGATATCATCTCCCTTAAAATAGTAGCAGCTGAAGCTACTCGTAGCAAGGAAGAAACTGAGGAACAACTTGCAAAGAAGAATAGTGAGTGTGAAAGATTGGAAGAAGAGATTGTCTTCCTCAGAACAAAGGTTGAAGGGATGAACAAAATCTTGAAGAGCTCTCAAGCCTTGGATGACATGCTCAGCTATCACAGATGTCCATCTGATAAATCAGGTCTCAGGTATGCAGGTGAAACCTCAAACAAGAATGAAAATGCCTTAAACAAAAGAGAATTGAAGAAGCCAAAAAGAAATGGTGATGCTCCCAGTTCCAACAAAGGCAAGGAGAAAAATCAAGGCTACAATAGAATAAATCCTATTCCAAGAAGAAATCCTGCTCCAAGAAGAAAACCAGCTCCAAGAAGAAATGTAGATGATGACAAAGATGCGAGAGGCAATGGTTATCATCAAAGGATCTCAAGGCAGAAAGGCTTCAGAAGTACATCAAGGAAACCTCCATCTCCCAGGTACCAAAGTTCATTTTTTGGTTATTGTTATTCTTGTTCAAACTTTGGTCACATGGCAAAACACTGTAAAGCATATCATAAAGATAGATGTTATGGTCCCCAACCATCTCATAAAGATAGATGCTATAGTCTCCGACAACCTCCAGGAAATAATTTTGCAGGAAGAAATCATGAATTCGTATTCATGAACAATGTAGAATGCTTTAAGTGTCATAACATTGGTCATATGGCACGAGATTGTAACTTAACATGGGCTCTTAGACTATCTAGAACCATGCAAAAGAAGAAAGTTACACAAGTATGGAGAAGGAAGGAAATACAACCCGAAAGTCCCTTCAGCTCTCTAGCCAATCTAAGCATTTTATGAGAAGATTATGCCAAAAGAGATGACGCATACAGTTAGGGGGAGCCTATCATGTTTTAGGAGCACTCTGTTGAAGCATATGATCCTGTAACCATTCTTTGGATTGTTGTTAAAGAAATAGGGCAAACAACCATGGTGTTGTTATCACAGAAGTTTATGTCTTAACTCAGGAATTTAATGTGAGAACAGATAAATTCTGGACACTAATAAAGGCAGTCTTCAAACAAATAGATACATCTAGAATAGAGTTTGAAGTAAGAGCAGCTGGCAGCCTATATCAAAACTGAAGCATTGCAAAAAGATGCAGATCAACAATTGTATTTAAAAGACATCCACATATTGGATATCTAAATCTGCTAAGAGGAAATAACTAGCTGAGATATGTACAAGAACAAAAGGAAAGGATGGCAGTGAGTTAAGAAGAAGCACAGAGACACAAATAAACTCAGATTTGAAGAAAGACAGCAAGAAAGACAATCTCAGCGGCAGTCTCTCCTAATTCGGACTATGAAGGTCTCTCAATGTTACTTGTGGAGACAACAATATGGATTGAAGCATGAAAGCCTGGACTTGGACACTTGGTGTATGGCCATTTGCAATCTGAATGAAAGCATTAAAGTAGAGCATCCTTAAGCATTGTTGAAGCCATGATAAAGCAGTTCTGAGACATGAAGAGGGAATAATGCAAAAATTGATCCTTCTATCTTGAGTAAACAGAAGATGAGCACTAAGACAGGGGGAGTCACAGACCCATGAAGATCTATCATTCATGAAGAAAAAAAGCAGTCTGATAGGGGGAGTCCCAGCGCACTCCTTTGACATTGATGTCAAAGGGGGAGAGAAGAAGAATATTGCCATCAATAACAAAGGGGGATATTGTTGACCTAGGTTATCATTGATGTCAATATGGCAATATTCTAGATATTAAAGGATGACATGAAGCCAAGGGGATGCAGAGCAGATTCATGAAGAGACAGGAACAAGGCCATCAGGATAGCCGAGCCATATATATATGTGGAAACAGACATATATGCAAGGAGGAATTTGAAAGACACTGCCAAGCTAGAGGAGCAGATGGAGACGAGAGGAGCAGAGAGAGCCACCAGAGGAGCAGATGGAGACGAGAAGAGCAGACAGAGCCACTAGAGGAGCAGATGGAAACGAGAGGAGCAGAAATAAACAGAGGAGAAAATAGAGCCATGGGACGTAGCAAACACAGCTGTCGGAGCCACAGAGGAAGCCGACAGAGTTATCAAAGCTATCGGAAGCGGAAGACTTAGACACATATGCAAATACACTGACGGAGTGGAAAAGGCAGAGTTTATATTGTATGAGCAGAATACACTATCGGAGGAGCAATGGAGCGATAGAGTTATCAATCGAAATGCTACACAGAAGGTTGTCCGACCAGAAGCGCCGATTGCGATAGAGGTATGGACCCGACGGAGTTATTAAAACAATTAAAAATAATATCGCGTCCGGGTATCGGGGAATTGGCTATGTTATGTGCAAATCTGCCGATTGCAATTGTAAGAGCGGACCTGATGCTATATTGCGATTTGGCTTAACGTCTTATCGCGTCCATCGACCATTGGCCATTGGCGACTGCCGATATGTTGCGATCGCCGATAGCGATGAAAGTTGTGGACCCGATATGCATATAAAACATGGTTCAATGCTTATCGCATCCATCACAATTGCAATGAATGCTGCGGACTCGATACAGTTTAGATGTGGGTTTAATATTAATATTGAAGTCTGCCCCTTTAGTCTTTGACTGATTTTTGCTCATATTTCCTGTGTAATTGATATTTGGCTTGTGCGAGGTTTAGAGGCAGAAATGCAATACAATAATGCTCCCGATAGTTCAGGAGGTTGAACTATGTCGGTTGTGATTGCGATCAGGACGTGGCAGGTCCATTAAATAATTCCATCCCTGTGTATGCCTACAATCATTGGCAAAGCAGCGTGGTTACAGTTTTAACTGGGAAGATGTGCTCTTTGGTGGATTGTTTTGGACCTGGCCATTGATTCAACGTGTCTTGTGAGCATGAATAGACAAAGGAAACAGAATGATGGGAAGCTGAAGAAGCAAGTGAGCACAGATGTAATGACAGTGCGAGGAGGAAGCCAAAGAGCCAGCAAGAAAGAGGAAATGAATGGATAGAGGCATGGAATGCATAAAAACAACAAGAACAGAGGACTGTTGTGGCTATTTTGAATTCCGAAGAACCAGAGTGTGAGATAGAAAAAGCAGCAGCAGTGAATGTTGTTGAAGGTTGTTGAACACTATGGAAAATAAGCTAGAGGAGACAGAGGCAGCGAGAGGATCCAGCAGAATAGAAAGAGGGCAGTAGGGCTAACAAGACAGCAGATAGTCAAAGGGGAGAAGCAGCCAGCTGAGATCATAAGCTTGAACAAGAAGTTGTTCTTTATGCAGAGCTTAGTTCAGCTAATAGTACACTGACTAAAGCTGCGTGAAGACATTATCAGAAGTCATGAAGGGTACTGGACACTCTGTGTGGGCAGTATGAAGAATTGGGAAGACTACTTCAACAGAAGACTGGTTGTCATTGATACTGTAGTTTGGAGACTACAGTGAAGCTGTAAATAGACAGAACTCAGCAGAGAAGAGTTCTGAGAGCAGAACTGAACAGGATTGGAGTCCTTGGGGCTAGTGCCTCAAAAGCAAGAAGGATAGGAGTCCTTGGGGCTGGTGCCTCAGAAGTAAGCAGGATTGGAGTCCTTGGGGTTGGTGCCTCAGAAGCAAGAGGGATAGGAGTCCTTGGGGCTGGTGCCTCAGAAGCAAGAAGGATTTGAGTCCTTGGGGTTGATGCCTCAGAAGCAGGAAGGATTGAAGTCCTTGGGAGTTGGTGCTCCTAAGTCCAAGATTGGTGTCTTGGAAAAATAGAGTTGGTGCTCTAGAGGTTGGAGCCTCACCAAAGTCCAAGTTGGAGCTTGGCAACTGTTTGTGACCATCTATATATTGTATCTATTTTACTGCATAGTTTATATTAATAAAAGCATTTATTCTTGATGTTCATCTTGTGTTCTGAATATATATGTTTTAACTGGTAAAACAATAGTGGGAAAAAGAAATACTGATTCACCCCCCCCCTCAGTATTTCCAATAATTAGTAGTGCTTAAAGAATTTGTAGCTTATACTAATAGATACTTCAGTTTAGAACAAATAATTTTATACCCGTTCTTTTCCATTAACGTTTTTTGGGCACTTTTTATTTTCATTTTCCCTGTAACAACCTTTATTTGATTGTTCTTTGTAGTCTCGTTACATTTAGCACCAGGAATATAATCACATATTTTGTTATTATACTCTTCTCACTTCGTCTACAAGCTTAGGATGCCATAAAGATGTTTTCTCTCTTTTATAGCAAATTTGTGTGTGAAGTAACATTTTTATTGGGTTATTGATTTGATACAAAAGTCAAGTGAATAATACTTGGACAACCTCAGTACACTCATTACATCTCTCATCTATTGTATAATTGTATTACATTTTCTTTATATATATATATATATATATATATATATATATATATATATATATATATATATATATATATATATATATATATATATATATATATATACTTTGTTTTTCCATTTTATTGGTATAATTGTTGGTTGAATACTGTAGGTTTTAACCCTGTATAGAAATTACCTGCATACGAATTCTAAAACACAAAAAATAAACAATGCGAGAGCATAACATATAAAACACATATATACAAAGATTTTCCCCTGGATCCCAAAGCTGTGACTACCAGCTTGATTTTTAAGTATATTCCTTTCAATGTTATAATACATATTTATACATGCCGAAGCATCCAATGCAATGGACCGAAAACCATCACGTCCAAAAACATGTTCGAAAATCATGCACAAAACCATAGGTGGGTGTGTCCATCCTAACATAGGGTCCAAAACCAAAAGTTTCCGGGGTGCTACCCCAGACCCCATAAAGTGGGCTTACGAATACACCTCAAACCCCCTGTGACCCCCCCCCCCCCTCTAACCCCCTAGTTAACTACGTGGGCTAGTCGTGGAAAGAATATAACACAACCCAACATTCTCCCACTTACTGTTTTCTTTCCATAGGGGGCCACAAGAGAGCTTAGTCATTTTTCTAGCCCTGAAATGTCCATTGTCTCTCTACACCAAGAGAACTTCTCAGAGCTCACAAATTTTGTCAATGCATCTGCAGTATTCTTCAAAGTGTCCACCTTTACTAGCAACACCATTTTGTCTTCTATCATATCCCTCACAAAGTGATACTGAACATCAATGTACTTTGTTTTTGAATGATATGTGGGGTTCTTTGCCAATAAAATTGCACTTTGGCTATCATAGTCTATCCTTAGAGCTCCATGTACTAACCCCATACTTGGACACAATCTCTGCAACCAAACTGCTTCCTTGCTTGCATGAGTGGCTGCCATGTATTCTACCTCTGTAGTTGATAGTGCCACTACAGATTGTTTCTTAGTCATCCAACTCACTGCACCTCCAAATAGTTTAGACACATACCCACTTGTATATCTTCTCTGATCCAGATCTCCAACCCAGTCTGCATGAACAAAGCCAAAAATATCCAACATTTTGTCTAATCCTGATCTTCCTTGGTAGCACAAGCCATAATCACTAGTGCCACGCAAATACCTAAAAACCTGCTTCATTGCTTTCTAGTGCTCCTTCCCTGGTTTTGACATAAACCTGCTCAATACTCCCACTGCATGTGAAATGTCTAGTCTAGTACAGACCATTGCATACATCAGGCTACCAACTACACTTGCATATGGAACACCGGACATGTCCTCTTCCTATTCTTGTGTCTTAGGACACTGCTCAGCAGATAACCTCACACATACAGGAATAGGAACCTTCACCAGCTTACTATCCTGCATATTAAACCTCTGCAGTATTGTCTCGACATACTTCCTTTGGTTTAACCAGAACTTCCTCTTTGCCCGATCTCTTTTAATTTCCATGCCCAAAATATAGTTTGCATCACCAAGATATTTCATGTCGAATTTGGAGGACAATTGGGTCTTCAAATCCTAGATAATTTCTTTGTCATTTCCAACCAACAACATATCATCCACATACAAGACCAGATAAATAACATGGTCACCAATTAATTTAAAATACACATAGTGATCTGCTTTGCTTCTGGTGAAGCCAAGTCCCCGTATAAATGTATCAAATTTCTGATACCACATCCTTGGTGACTGTTTTAACCCATACCGAGACTTCTTTAGTTTGCATACTAGTTCTTTCTTGCCCTTCACCGCAAAGCCTTCAGGTTGTTTCATGTAGATCTCCTCTTCCAGATCCTCATGAAGAAATCTTGTCTTCACATCCATCTGTTCTACCTCAAAATCAAAAGCAGCAGCAACAGATAAAAGTAACCTAATAGAAGTTAGCTTGGTAAAAGGAGAAAAAATATCACCAAAATCAATTCCCGGCACCTAGGAATAACCTTTTGCTACCAACCGAGCTTTGTATTTCTCCACCTTTCCTTATGCATTTGTCTTCTTCTTGAACACCCATTTGCTACCAATGGGTTTCCTTCCAGCCAACAACTCCACCAGATACCAAGCCTCATTTTTGTGCAAAGATACCATTTCATCAACCATGGCCTCTTTCTAGAGTTTGCCATCCTCTGAATCTACTACTTCCTTCATAGTTCTGGGATCATTGTAAGTAATAGATAAAGCAAAATTTGAATAGAAAATAGATGGACTATACCTTTCTAGCTGCCTTCTTTCTCGAACTGATATTCTCACACCCGGCGTTTGTGGCTCTTCATCTTCTAATTCCTCCTCTGCTGTAGAGTCTGATTCTTCCTCCTTAACCTCAAAATCTATCTTCTCAAGTTCCTTTGGTTGGACTTCATGTTTAATAACCTCTTTTAACACCACATCTCGGCTGCACACAACCTTTTGTTTGACTGGGTTCCAAATTTTATAACCCTTTAAACCATTCTTATACCCAATAAAGATGCACTTTTCATATTTATTATCCAAATTGGTTCATTTCTCCTTTGGAACATGTACATATGCATCACATCCAAATACCCTCAGATGTGAAAGAGAGGGTTTCTTACCAGTCCATACCTCTTGTGGACTCTTATCCTCCAACGCTGATGAAGGTGACCTGTTAAGCAGGTAACATGAAGTATCCACCGCCTCTCACCAGAATTCCTATCCTAACCTGGCACCACTGAGCATGCTTCTTGCCCTTTCCATCAATGTCTTATTCATTCTTTCTGCAACTCCATTTTGCTAAGGTGTATATGGAGTAGTCTTTTTTCGTGCTATACCACACTTCTTACAGAATTCTTCAAATTCCTTGCTGTAAAACTCTCCACCATTATCTGTCCTCAACACCTTTATCTTCTTCTTTGTCTGATTTTCCACGAGGGCCTTAAATTCTTTAAACCTGTCAAAGGCTTCAGATTTTTTCTTAAGGAAATATATCCATGTATTCCTTGAGAAGTTATCTATAAATGATACATAGTACATAGACTTACCCAGTGATGGAACCTTCACAGGTCCAAAGACATCACTGTGCACAAGTTCTAATATATGTTTCGCCCTCTTACTACCAGAGGGGAAACTCACCCGATTCTGCTTCCCATATACACAATTTTCATAGAAATCAAAATCCAGAGAGCTATTACTCATACCTTCTACCATACCTTTACCATGAAGTATTCGAAGGCCCTTCTCTCCTATATGTAAGCCTTTGATGCCACAACATGGTCTTCTCTCCAGAGACCACTACATTTTCTGCTCCACTTTCAGGAACCACAGAACTGTTGCACCCATCAATAATGGTGCTACCTTTTAGCTTGTACAGAGTTCCAATTTGAACTCCCCGCATCAATACTAGTGCTCCCCGAACCATTGTGCAGGTATCCTTCTCGAACACTGTTTTTACACCTGCATCACCCAGCTTGCTTACAGAAATCGGATTTCTGGCCAATGCATGAATATGCAGAACACCGGGACTTGCAACCTCAACTTTACGTTTCCACGACCAATAATTCTAGCCTTCCTATCATCCCCTAAGAAGACATCACCACCATCGTATTTCTCATGCTCGGAGAACCACTCTCTATGAGAAGTGAAGTGAAAGGATTTACCTGAGTCTATCAATCATGCCTCATGATCTACATGTGTACTTGAAGAAGCCAAGTACACATCACCACCTTCATCTGAGGTGGTTTTCACCTCTGCAGAAGGAGCATCATCAGATCCCTTTCCTTTATCAGGAGATTTAGAATTACAGTCCCTTTTGTAGTGCCCTTCCTTTCCGCATTTCCAACACACCACCTTTACAGGTTTTCCTGGAGATTTAGATCTCCCTCTAGATTTAGATCTCCCACTCGATGACTTATTTTTCTTTCTGTTCTGGGACCGACCTCGTACAGACAAGGCATCACCATTCTAGCTCTCCATATTTTTTCGTCTCATCTCCTCTGTCAGCAAGGATGAGACTATTTCATCAAAATGCAAGGTAGTTGCATTGTTACTTATTGCAATAACTAGACCGTCCCACAAATCTGGTAGAGAACACAACAAACTAATTCACTTATCTTCATCTGAAATTTTAATATCAACAGATGCTAACTAACTTACCACAGTATTAAATGCATTTAGATGTTTTTTCATCGAGTCTCCATCTTTTATCCTCAGGTTATACAACTTTTTCCACAGGAACAGTTTATTTACCAGAGGCTTAGATTGGTACAAATTCCCTAACTTGTCCCACAAAGCCTTCGTCGTAGCTTCCCTGATACATTTAGCAATACTGAATCTGAGACACATAATCGTATTATGCTTTTTGACTTCCGATCCAACTTCTTCCATTCTTCATTAGACACTCCTATTGGTTTAGTACCTGGATCTACTATGATCCACTGATCTTTATCCACCAACAGATCCCCCATCTTGAGTTTCCACAACTCAAAACTCTGACTATTAAATTTCTCTATCTCTATCTTTCCACTGCTCGCCATCTTCTTTCACCACTAGAATCGATCTCACAGATCTGCCACTAAACAGGGTCTACCACAAGCCCGAGCGAAATCCCTCAGCAAAAAAGGTGTCCCCTTGAAGCCAAAACTACTCTGATACAAAATGTAGGTTTTAATCCTGTATAGAAATTACCTGCATATGAATTCTAAAAGACAAAAAATAAACAATGTGAGAGCATAACACATAAAACACATATACACAGAGATTTCCCCTGGATCCCAAAACTAGGACTACCTGCTTGATTTTTCATTATATTCCTTTCAATATTATAATACATATTTATACATGCCGAAGCATCCAATACCATGGACCAAAAACCATTTCATCCAAAAACGTGTGCGAAAATCATGCACAGAACCATAGGTGGGTCCGCCCATCCTGACATTGGGTCCAAAACCAAAATTTTCGTGGATGTTGCCCCAGACCCCATAACTTGGGGTTACGGGTATGCCTCAAACCCCCTATGACCCCCCCCCCCCCCCCCTTCTAAACCCCCGGTTAACTACGTGGGCTAGTCGTGGAAAGAATATAACACAACCCAACAAATAATAGAGACCTTACTCGTTTTAGCATAGCTATCAAAAGCACATGCCTTACCTACTAGCCTTATCCCATTTTTTTAGGTCCATTTAATTGAGCAGTTTATTTATTACTGTCTCTCTTATCAATGTACTTTTCTTACTATTTCTCACCCTACCAGGGTCCTTTAGAATATATACACTCGAACCCATAATGCAATTTTTTTTAAATAGATAGACCTAAGGTTTCCTAATAATAAAACACTCTCATATTAGTTGCAGCAATAACATCTGATTATGAATATCTCTCTTCATCATCTTATTTATGAATTATTTTCTTATTTGTTAGTTCTATTTTTTAGTTATTTTACCCTTCTAACACTTTTGTTGTAGAAAGTGACACTTCCTCTTATATGCATACTTAGTTCTGACCTAGACGAAGCTCATTCTTATTTTACAATTGTGGGTTGGCCCATAGGCCTCAATATTGAACCTATAGCTCTGATACCATATGTCACATACCTCTCTTCCACACCCAAATTTTTTTTCCATGCTATGTTTAGTTACTAGTGGTACCATTTTCAGTTGTGATATACCATTTTAACTTGCATGTATCTCCAATAGTGAAGTATGGGGTTTGTCTCTTTTATTTATATAGGTAAAATAACGTATATTTATTTAATGGTTTCATGTTTATTCTATCAATTTGGATGGTATAAATATATTATTTCATGCTAATAAAAGTACTCCTATGTGATTGATAATCCATGGTGCACATATGAAATAACACATGACCTTTGTCTCGCATATCATAGGACACGTCTAGGTCTAGCTCTGAGTTGAATCAATATCCATATTGACTTTGTTCTAGTCTTTTATTACTTGTTCTCTTCAATAATAACATATATTTGTGATAATGGGCTTTCCTAAGCTTTAATATTGGTGTATTAGTACACTTGTCACTTCCAATGTGGTCCACGCAGCTCTACCCATGTGATTCATGTCTAACAATGATACTTATTCTTTCAACGATGGGGATGAAACAGGTTTCACCCAAGTGTTGAGATTTGGTTTTGAGAATAAAATATTGTAATCATGAGGGTTGCAATAAACTATTGTTTTTGGGTTAAAGAATAACCCCCTCCTAGTTAGGGCATGACCATCACCTTCTATCGATATACCCACCTCAATAATTTCTTACTCTGTGACATTTTTTGTTTTGTTTTGAGTTCTCTTTTCTTAACTGCTTGTAATCAATTTCCATTCGTCAAAATATGTATCATATTTATTATTTAACTTTTATTATTTTACAAGGAATCATTTCTTATTCCATGTTTCCTCACCTGATAATTAAAATATCTTCTCATTTACAACTCATACATAAAATTTCTAACTTATATATCATTACAGTTAACTCCTCTTAGTTACATTTTTTAACAACTGTATACCTTTTTCATGCATATTTTCCTCCAGCTACTCATCTAGATATTATTTATTACATTAAAAATATAGGTTTAATAAGATGCTAAGAATAGACTCATATGTTGCCTTGATCTAAATTTCTTTAATATTGATCTCTATAGTTAGGCCTCTCAACTACTTGAATTCATTATTTCCTCTTTTTGACACATATGCACATTGAATGGAAGGAAATCTAAGTGCACATGTACCATATTTTTTCCTTTGATTCATATGCCTACATAAACAATACTAAATTCACAAATCTTATATCTATATTGTATGACCTTTTATGCAAAATGTATTCGAATACTACTTAATTATTTTCACATTCTAGTACTTGCATGCATAAAGAAAATAGTATATAAACAATGATTACATGATCTATTTTTCATGCATGTACAAAGGAAATTTCGTACAATTATAATTAACATACTTGAGAAAATATGTGATATGCGTGCAAGTCTGAAAGATATACGATGTAAACGGTATCCACTTATATTATTCTACAACATACATATCCTTTACCACTCAACATCAATAATAAAAATAAACAGAAATATAATTGTAATTATTGTTTGAAAAACATTCAAGAACTGAACACATTCCTCCTAACCATGAACGACCTCTACCAGTTCCCCTGAGCTAAGATCTTCTTGGTCCAAAAATAAATAAATAAAAACCTCTTTGACTCTTAGGTGGTTTGTTTAATAGATTTTATTTTGAGCAAATTTTAGTAGCGTCCCACTTTAAGATCTACCAACTTTTTTCGTAGGACTTCTGTTTTAGTTTTTTTGAAAAAAAATAAAATCTTTTTATTTAAAGCACATATTTCTCTCCCACAATGCTTTATTCCATCTAACCTAGTATTTATCTCCAACTAAGTGCTTAACATAATCTTTCTCTCCCATTATGTTAATTTATTTATTTATTCTCCCATGGATTTTTGGGAAACATTTAGGGAAGGTCCATCATGTGGACTTGACCACCAACTATTTTTTTCTAAGTTGGAAAGAAGTCTTTTAAGCTCTAGTGCTCTTTCTTGAATATTTTCAATCAATTTATTTATTAAATCAAATAATAATAAAATAATTACATCATCACATAAATATCATCATGGGTTTTATATCCATTCAATCTGATAATAGTTCGATATCTAAAAGTAGTCAATGTTTAAAAAACATGATGTAGAAGTGTTACAGAGATGTTGTAGTGTTCCTAAAATATTAAATCAAGTAATAATAAACAATATAATGTTCAATTAAAAAATAACAAAAATATAAAATATAAAATTGATTCATTTCAATTTATTGATAAAAAATCATAATGAACATATCATTTTACAATAAATTTAAATAATATGAATTCATAATAATAAAATAGTACTGGAGAACATAAAATTAGTAAACATACAAAATCTCAATAAATTTAATTACTAAGAATATAATTTGAAATAAAAATATTTTTAAACATATTTATATTAAAATGATGATTCATATGAGTGACTACTATTATAGTACAGACATTTGTCTCAATTTTTTATACTACAAATATATTTATGTTTTAAGAAATATATTCTTTCTCTATTTCTAATATTCTTTCTCTATTTCTAATAAACCAGAAACTTTATATTTATATCCGTAATTACAATAATTTAATTAAAAAATAATTGATTAATAATAGCTTATAATAACTTTGAAATTGATCAAAGGGAATTACTTTTAAATTCATATGCGAATATCTAAGAAGGAATGCATATCCATGTTACGAAAAATACATTCTTTTGAAAATTTCAATAAAAACACATGTTGGGCCACCTCACAATATATTGAATTCCATTTCATAATGTAAGAAAAGGACTTGCAATTGTAACTTTGTGTCACATTTCCTTTACACATAAATATACATAGTAAAAAAAAAAAATTCTATGGTCTAACCATTAAGACTCAACCATACATATGAGCTGTTACTCCACATGTTACCACCATGTATATACTTACGCGCTGCATCTAATTGTTATTTAGTCAATCATTAGGCTATGCATGGTTCATCATAGTAACGATTATTAACTCGTTGATTGACATTGGTTTTGATGTTTGAGCTATGGCATTAAGCGTTAACATGTCTTTGATGTAACATATATGTTGACCTTCGAGCCTAACCCCTAAACCCTCCCCCCAGCATACGGAGTATTTAATGGGCGCGGGTTTTGGAGGTCCGGCTGTAGATTTGGGCAGACTCAACCCACCTACCACATTGGTTGTATCGGCTCATAGCTGGCCAGGTGGCATGGTCTGTACACACAGCCATGTGACACCTCGGCCTTGGGATCCTCGACCTTCCCGCCTCTTCTTCCTGCTTCATCTGAATGGTCAAGATCTAATTTGGCGATCAAAGGGTGGAAATACTTTCCAGGGTTTCGAGTCACTACTTAACCTCCGTAAGCCAAGGTTGGGGTTCATTTGTTCGCATTGCCTTGTTGGTTCAGTGCTCTACCGAGACTCCGGTTCGATTTTTACAGACTTACAGTTACCATCTGCAACTGCTCCAAAGGCCGAGAAGGGCCGAGCTTCACGTCTTCTCAGGTAACTTATGCTCTGATTAATAAATAACCTTCTTGTTATTCCACTGTAATGATATGGTTGATTAATGTGTGCCCTTCTGCTGTTGAGCGAGCACAGGTGGAGCTACTTATCCAGTTCATGGGATCGAGGTGATGGTCTCGACAGTCCTCTCTTCACGACGGATCCAGGTTGGTTCTGTTAATAATGCTTACTTGTTTTTCTTTATACTAGCTCAGAACCTACCGTTTCTGAGTGAGGCTTCCATGTTTTGCTTTCAGACCCCGAGGGTTTGCCGGTCCCACTTGAGTTCAAGAGGTATTCTCCAAGAGAACCCTCATGGTTGCCTTTCGAACTATGGCTAGTCATTTTAGAGATTTGCCTGGAAGTTCTGTTCCAGACGGAACCCATATATTGCTTCCTTGTTCTCCATGAACTAAGGGGTTTTCTTTACGCTGTCGGACTTGGGTCTCTTAAATTTTGTGTAATCTTCCAGCTTCGGCCTGGCCGTATGCTTAGTTTGAAGCTGGCGGAACCAGGTCCTTTGTTATTACTACCTCTATTTTTCTGTATATGCATACCGTTTTCCCTAGCAGAGGTACACTGCTTTATTGTTTTTTTTTTTTTATTGACAGCATAAGCAGAACTTGGCATTTATGTTCAAGCCCACGACGGCGTAAGTTTTTCGTTTGAAATATATCTCATGGTATTCATCTAATGTATATTCATTTTGCCTTTGAATTTAAATATCGTTGCCATTATATTGTTCTGTGCACATAAACGTTGTATATCTCAGCGCTGCTAGATTTCATATTTCAGTTTATGTGTATATATTGTCGACCTTTATAACAGGTTCAGATACATGCATGCGACTCTAGATCTGTTAATTTTTGCTATGGATGCTCTCAGTATATATAAACGATGATACCTCCGTTCTGTTTTCTTTTGATTATGTAAATCGAAATACACAGAATTATGAGGGTTTCAACGAGGTACGAGGGTTTATACGACCATTCTTCGTTCCTCATTTAAACTAGTTTCGCTGTTCTTTTATGGAAAAGCTGCGACTAAAGTCGCACTGTTTACATTCAGGGACAGAGTCCCATGTGGCTGTAAGATGCTTCTCTGCTTAACTGAGTAATTGTTTCGTATTTCATCTACCATGTTTATGTATATATAACGGCATGCTCATTTCTGTTCTGTTTCAGTAATGTATTCTGGCTACAGCCGTGACCTTTTGCCGGGATCTGGGTTTTTCCAGACTCGTAATTCATAGTTCATAATATGTAACAATAGTTGCGTTTCAGATATTTCGGTATATGTTTTATTTTGATATAGCTTTCCCGAGCATATACTGCCTCGGTTACCTCTGCCTGTTTCGTGCCAAACTCTGCACCCTTAACAGACATTAATAATTTATCTAGACAGTGAGTAAACTAACTTTGACATTGCAGAAGCCAACTCAGGCATTCCATAATCTAACCCTCCATATGTTTATTAACTGTCGGTTAGTTCCTAACCCAGGTCTATCAGCAAATAACCTATTCTTTTACCACACTTATGGGGTTCCAAATACACTGTAACAATACCAAGGAACTATAACATATCTGGTTTAATTACTGTGGTCATTTATAAGTTTTTTTTTCTTATGTAAAAGGATTCTGAGATTAGAAACCATACCTGGTTTGCCAGAATCACAATTAGATACTCAAGCAAGTCACCTGTGCTTCGAGTCTGCTCGTCCACCCAGCCATGAGATCCATCTTCTGACGGAATTCTCTCCCCCGAGCTATCTTGCAGGCCTCAAGCCCTCAACAAGATCTGGGCACCTAGTGCCTGGTTATCTGGTCCCTACCAGACTTAACCAATTTTCTTCAGTATATCCTCTTTTCCTCTTTTTGGTTCTCTGGAAAATAATCACCTTTTGTCTATCCCAACAGCACAGAACTTCCTCCCTACACCCAGGACTTTTCCTGTTTGGGAGGGCAGCTCAAATCAGTTATTACAACTGATTTCCTTTCTTTGAAATACACCTCACAGAGGTTGCCAGCATTTCAAGAAAATATTCCATTTATTTAATAATGTAGTTTATCACAGTTTTGTTTCTTTAAACATAAACAACAACCACTACCATATTGTCTTTTTACCATAATAAGATTCACATTTACATTCTACTGGGAGTATTACACTTTGGTCATTTATTCAATCTTAATATGATGAAACATTGAAAGCATGCATCATAAATAGAAGTGTCATTTTCATGTTAGGATGATAACGTGAACAGAAATAGTGGGACATATTAGTACCTAAATGAAACAAATAAGATGCAAATGGATCTTATAAAACCACATTTGTCAATTTTACGGGAAAGAAAGTTATTTGCCAACAAATAATGAAGTGCACCCATGAGGATGTAACTCCTCTATATTTTAATTATGATGTTCTGATATTCCATGGCTTTCTTTTTTAGTGTAGGACAATAATATTTTTCAATTTGGAAACAAAGGGGTATATATATATTTTTTAAATGGAATTTAGACACTTAAAACAAAGGAGTATATTTAAAAAAATGGACTTGGTGTTAAGCTAGGGCTAAATTAAATTATCCATGAGCTAAAAAACCATTTAGACTACACTAAACTATCTTGAATTCCATATCATATTATGGAAAAATACGTAGTATAATTATAGATTCTATCATAGTGTTAATGTTCATTCGTTCAATCTTCATAGGTTGGAAAAATTAAAAAGCATGCGTTAGAAACATAAGCATAATTTTTCTCATAGAATTATAACATGATCGAAAATAATGGAATATATGTGGACACGTAAAACAAGAACACATTACTAAAAATATTGGGGTATCTTAGTCGCTACATAAAATAAGAGCGATAGTTGTATAGCAGTGTAATCTCCATTTCTTTTCGTAGCCATTGATATGCTGGTATGATTAAGGTAATGTTGTTTCTGTGTTTTGTAATTATTTGAGAATTGAACACATTACTAAAAATATTTCGGTATCTTAGTCGCTACATAAAATAAGAGCGATAGTTGTATAGCAGTGTAATCTCCATTTCTTTTCGTAGCCATTGATATGCTGGTATGATTAAGGTAATGTTGTGTCTGTCTTGTGTAATTATTTGAGAATTCTCTGTTTCTGCAATTGTTTTTTTAATCTGTCGTTATTCTTGTCTCTTCAAGCTTCTTTCATACATCTTTGTCCTATAGGTGACTTCTTTCGCACAAACACTACTTCGCACAATTTCTTTCCTACGTTTGTTATCAGTATGCTCACGCCAATCGTAGACATGAAATTATTTTAACTTCCTATGTAGTCATGTGCTCATGTATTTTTATTAATCCTTCACATTGTTAATTTATTAAATCATAATTGTATATTCTTGGTGTGATCTCTTTTGTTATTTATATGTTAATTTTCATGCAATTTTGCAAGCAGTATAAGGGAAAGGGTATGCGGAGGAATTTGTGTTACCTGCTTTGCACACATATTCCCCGCACACACTTTATCTCACACTCCCTTTCTCCGCACACCAAAATAGAGCTTTCGCAAAGAATCAAAATGCAATCCCAAATTACTGCTCCAAGTTGAAATTGTTAAAGATCATTAATCTACCCAAGACGTTACTCATATTTAACTCAATTGTTGTTTCACATGGTGTGGTAGATATACTATTTTTGTAGTACATGGTAGACAGAGATGCATATCTATGAAACATACCAACCATTGCTACCGTTGTTGGGGATAACGCAATGAGGTAGATACAGCACTCCTGGCCGATATATATAGGCAGTAATTGATGTTACAAAATGATGGAGAAGGGAAATTAGGGCAGTGAGTATATGTCGTCAGCTAATATTTCAACTACTCTCTGTTGTCTTTCGTGTGTACATGGCATATCGGAATTTGAATAATCCATTAACTTTAAAGCATATACATAGTTACATCCTTTACGAATATCTAATCATTTCATTAGCATCTCTTGATCATATGAGGAAAGCTACAAATATTGTCTTTATAAAGCTATTTGTACAGTATGCAATAAGATTTTTTGAGTGCATCAAATACATATCCGAGTGATAAAGACTACTTGTATATAAAAGGTGCATTCGAAATCAATATAGAAGAAATCATCAACAAATATGAAGGTGGATTTAGTGAAAACTCACTAATGTTTAGTGATTCTTTCCCTAGTATATTCCAAATATATTTTGTGCTATCGATGTGGAACAATGTAGCTTCACTAATTTTATGTTGGAACCTAGGAATGGTGAATGTAGTCATGTGCTCATGTATTTTGATTACTCCTTCTAAATATAATTTTAATAAATCATTATTATATACATTTGGTGCGATTTATTTATTTTTTTATTTATTAATTTTCATGCAATTATGCAAGGAGTGCAAGAGAAAGGTTGTGCGGAGAAAGAATGTGCAACGGAATTTCTGTCCCTCGGTCCACACACACATTCCATGCACACACTTCATCCCAAACTCTATTTCTCCTCTATGGATTTCGGTGCGAAAAATTAGAACTACATGTGACTTTTCACAAAGGGTTTAACATCCTTTGTTGTAAATTAATAGATTACAAAAGTGAAACATAGGAGAGCACAATAAATACCTATATCATAAGCAGCCACATGTTAAGTTTTATTTTTAATATCCATAACATTGATACATTGTTTGAAATGCGAAGGTGAAAAGGAATATTTCGTTGTGCTTCCCCAACACCTCCACATTGTGTGTCCCATTTTGAATTTCAAGAAATTTCCCACCCACATGCTATTCAACTAAATCTCTTTTGACTTGAGATTGGCTGATCTCTCTGGTGATCGAGAATAATCTCTTCAATATTTCGGGTGTCAGACACGATGTCACTACAAAATGATTTTTTGTAAGAAAATTTATGTATGTCTTCAACCAGGATATCTCATGTCATAATATTATTGCATCATTTTGCATAGATTATGATCAAAAAAATTTCACTCATGTTATTTAATTCATGGGTTTAGTTTGCAAGTCTTTAAAATCTTACACTAAGAAATAATAATAATGTGTTATGGGTATATATAATGGTTTGTATATATGTTATATATTATTATTATTATTATTAGCAAATACTCACACTATACATCATAAGTATTAACAAATAACAATGATTAACAAATTAAGAGAAAAGTATATCTTCTCAACGCTGAGCAAAAGTAAAAGCCCTCCAATGTAGTATACTGCAATAAATCCCTATATCACAAGTAGTCACATGTTAATTTTTATATTTAATACCCATAATGTTGATACATTGCACAGAGTGTGAAGGTACAGACACTCTGTACAAATTATCAACATTATGGAGATTAACAATAAAACATATATTTATGTGAACATTGTTTTCTTTAAATTCAAAATGTGTGTATCAACCATATGCTACTTTATTACAAATCGCTTATTTTTCTTTCAAATAACATGTGTAAATTTTCATCTATATAAACAATTTACAGAGTACATAAACAATTTTCCTATTAAAATCATTAACAAATTAAGATAAAATTATATCTTCTTAACATTAAACAAAATAAATGTACCTCAAAAATAGGAGATCTCAATACATCCCTATATCATAAGTAACCACGTGCTAAGTTTCACCTTCATTTATGTAAAATCCATTTGTTGCTTTTTTGCATCAAAATATTAGTTGGTCTATGTTACCATGTCTCTTCACTTAGACATCTGTGACTATGACAATGAAAATTATTAAGTAGAAATAGGGTTTTTAGAGATCGTATGGAATTATTTGAAATTTAGCGCCGAACTAATGGTAGTTTGGTCAAGCGATCCAGGTCCAAGAGGCGGGGAGCTGGTTCGAAGCTTAGGGTTTCAGTTTTCAGAGCTTACTGAACCAGGGGCGGAACTGGAGGCGCACAGGATCAGAATAGCGGAACTTCATAGGAGGGGACAGGGATTGACCCGACAGATGGTAAACGAGGGGTCCATAGGGACCCCAACTTTCAGACAAATAGTCATGCAGAAACAAGCAGCGCAGGAAGGTGTGAAGATAATAGGGTATGGAAAGCAACAGAAAGAAGATGGCACAAGCAAGGAGAGGAAACAAAAGGAGAACAAGGAGGAAACCAACAACTCAAAAATGAAAGGAAAAGAGAGCACCGAAAAGGCGAACAGCAGGAAGGAAGGAAAAGCAGGGCAGGAACATACTGTCCATGATACTAAACAAATAGAGAAGGAAAAGAAGGGAGAGGAGGAAAACCGGACAAAAGAAGGAGAGGAGGAAAGGAATGAACCAAACACCAGCAATGATAAAACAGTGCGGGGAACATGCAAGCCCAAAAAAGCAGAGGCCCTGAGGGTGGTGATTACAGATCCGGAAATTCAAGCCTACAGAGAACATATGGCTGAACACGCAGTGATTTGCAAGTTCATGGGACTCTGGCCAATAGAAAGAGCACTATGTCAATGGATCAAACAGCAATGGAAACCCAAAGGTGATGTTAGATTACACCTAGGAGCTAAAGGTTTTTTCACTGTTGTTTTTTCGAATCTAGAAGATAAGGATAGAATATTTGATGGGGGACCTTTCTTCTTTGCTTCGGCAGGTCTCTATATGAGACCTTGGAAACCCAACTTTGTGCCAGAGAGAGAAACCTTTACACAGGTCCCAGTCTGGATACGCCTTTTCTCCCTTCCAATAGACTATTGGGGCTATGCAGCTCTAAAGCAGATAGGAGATCATCTAGGAACTTTCATAAAAGCTTCGGAAGCCACGCTGCAGAGAAGGTACACTTCCTGTGCTAGAATATGTGTGGAGCTGGATGTTTCAGGAGCTTTACATGAGGGACTATGGTTGGAATACAGGGATGAGGACTATTTCCAAGCTATTGACTATGAGCAGATCCCTTTTCGCTGTAGAAAATGTCATGAACATGGACATTTAATAAGAGAATGTCCATTAAACAAGAAAGAGGAAGAACCTAGAGGAGAGCAGGTAGGAAAGAACAGGGATACCTTCATAAGACCCAAAGCAAGACAAAGAGCAAACAGAAAAAGACCAAACAGAACAGGAACAGCACAAGGCAACACCAATAATGCCTTTGAAATATTAGATACAGAAACAAAATCAGAAGAGCAAAATAAGGAACCAAATACTGATGAAGGAAATAAAGAAACAACAGATCATACAACCAAAAGAGTGGAGGATCATCTTAACAGCGTAGAAGTTCATATGCAGGGAATAACAGAAGGGCCAGATGAAGATGCAGAAATGATGATTAGTGATGTTGGAAGTGAGGAAATGGAACTGAATGAGGTTTTGGAGCAGGAAGGTGTTAACCTACCAGTAATGGTAGAAAACTGGAAAACGCAAGGAATGGAAAACATCCCGGAAGAGGAGATTAGAAAAATCAATAAAATATTTATTGCAAGGCAGAAGGCAGAGCTGGATAGGCAGAATAAGAAATTGGGTATAGCGAAAGGATTGGGAATCCACACAAAAAGCCCACTTTATTCATCAACCAGCTCGAAACAAAGGAAAAGGAGAGGTCGCAGAACAAACAGTGAGACACTGCAGGACCTGGGAATATTAATGATAAACTCTGGTAAGATGAAAGCTCTAGAAGCTTTCCCTCCTTACCAATAATATTTTTAGTTTTAAATGAAGGTCATCTCGTGGAACGCTAGAGGGCTCAATAGCCAAGCGAAACAAAGGCTCCTGAAAAGGAAGATCCAAAAAGAGAAACCGGATATCATGTTTGTACAAGAAACCAAATGTGCAAGCAACACCATGGAGACTATCAGCAAAAGGCTTGGTAAACATATAAAATATATGGAAACTGCCAGTCATGGCTGGGAGGGAGGTCTAGTTACCCTATGGGACACCCGGGTGATCAACATTCTCTCAGCAGAAGCGACCAGATCCTTTATAGCTATAGAAACTCAATTGATTGGCAATTCTGAGACATTTCTATGCACCAACGTTTATGGACCTCAAAAACTAGAAGAAAAATTCATATTCCTACGTTCTCTTACAAATTTAAAGCTCAGATATCCCAGTACGAAGACAATCATGGGTGGAGATTTCAATATGATAACTTCGCTTTTGGAAAAGAAAGGAGGGATTAGGAAACTCAACAAGGACTCAGAAGTTTTCACTGATTTCATTGGTTCAGCCAAACTAGTGGACATCCTACCAAAAAGTGGAGCCTTCACCTGGAATAATAGGAGAGGAGGTGAGAAACAGATAGCCTCTCGGCTTGACAGGTTTCTTGTTTCTGAAAGCATACTGTTGGAGGGAGTAATAGTGGAATCAGATATTCTTCCAACTGGGGGGTCAGATCATTGGCCCATCTCTCTTGTGGCTGCTATCCAGGGGACTCCTAGAAACAAGCCATTTAGATTCGAGAAATTTTGGCTTAATCACCCGAATTTTATTCAACTTGTGGAGAAGTGGTGGCAGGAACCGACGGACTTAAGAGGAACCAAAATGTACAAACTACAAAGCAGATTAAGATACATCAAAAACAGAATCAAAGAGTGGAATGTTACAGTTTTTGGGAACATATTCAAGGAGAAAGCCATAATTGAGGAGAAATTAGAACAAATTCACAAAGGTTGGACAAATGGGGACAGTGACCAAGACTCAGCAGACCAAGAAAAAATCCTAATGCAACAATGGCAGCTCCGCTGTCAACAGGAAGAAACACTATGGAAACAAAAGTCCCGGATACAATGGCTCAAGGAAGGGGAACAGAACACCAAGTTCTTTCATAGGTCTGCTCTGGATTATAGAGGGGCCAACAAAATCCTCAGTCTCAACAACGAAAGAGGAGATACTCTTCAGAATCATCAAGAAGTGGCTACCCTGCTCACAAAACATTTCAATAATATAGCTCAGGAGCCTGAAGTAGACAGAACAAAAGCAATTGATGAGCTTACCAAGTCCATTCCTAAAACAATCACCAATGAGCAAAACCTGGCTCTAACTAGGGAAATCTCGTTGGAGGAAGTGGAAGAAGCTATTAAGAGCATGCCGAATGACAAGGCACCTGGGCCTGATGGCTTCACCATCAACTTTTATAAAGCATGCTGGGAAGTTGTTAAAACTGATGTCTGGGAAGTGGTGGAAGACTCTCGGCGTTCTAGCTCGATTCTCAAATCGCTAAATTCTACCTTCCTCGCCCTGATTCCCAAAGAAGCAGAAGCCAACACCCCAGCGAAATTTAGGCCTATCGCTCTATGTAATGTAATTTATAAAATCATTTCTAAAGTTATTGCCAACAGATTGAAACCCATTCTTCCTGGCCTAATCTCTGAAGAGCAATCTGGGTATGTTGAGGGAAGACAGATTATGGACAATATATTACTGGCCCAGGAGATGATTCATACTCTTCACACCAGGAAAACAGCAGGGATGATGATGCAATTGGACTTATCTAAGGCTTATGATAAGGTCAACTGGAACTACCTTGAAGCCATCTTGAAAGCTTTTGGTTTTGACAATCAATGGATTAAATGGATCTTGGCACTGATTAAATCCACTAAGTTTTCTATCCTTGTCAACGGCTCCCCTGCCGATCCCTTCTCCCCCTCCTGAGGTATCAGACAAGGAGATCCACTGTCTCCTTTCCTCTTTTTCATCTTGATGGAAGGTCTGAGCAGACTCATTTGCAGAGCTAAAGAAGAAGGAAAGATCAAAGGATTACAACCTTTACCATCAATTCCAGCGACAACTCACCAACAGTTTGTTGATGATACAATGCTGCACGGGTCGCCTACTGTTAAAGAAGCCCTGGGTTTTAAGAAGATTCTCAATCTGTTCAGTGAAGCCTCAGGTATGGAAATTAATCTTTCTAAATCTACCATATTTTTCTTCAATACGCATTTAGCTGTTCAAAAAAATCTGTCTAGAATTTTAGGCTTCCGTAGGGGAAATCTCCCCTCAAAGTACCTAGGTGCTCCACTTACAGATAAACCCTGGCAAAAAAAGCATTGGGAGAAGATTCTCGCTAATATGGAGAAGAGATGTCAACACTGGACCCACAGAGCTCTCAATTTTGCAGGGAGGCTTGTCCTAACAAAAGCAGTTTTGCAAGCCATTCCTCAATACCTGCTCTCCATTATCCCTGCTCCAAAAGGAGTATTACAGCAGATGAGAGTAATTCAAAGATCCTTCGTATGGACTGGCAATGCAGAGAAGAAAAAATGGGCACTAGTGGCTTGGAATAAGTTGTGCAAATCTAAGAACTTGGGAGGTTTAAATTTGTTGGACCCGTCTACGATCAGCAGAGCTTGTGGTGCCAAGCTTTGGTGGAGATGGCTGAAGGAACCCAATCTTCCGTGGGAAAAACACTGGAAGGAAAAGTATGCTCCAAGGTACAACAATCAAGACTTAATCAGAATGCAGGAAAGTCCAGATGGTTCTCCAATTTGGAACCTTGCCAGAAGAAATCGAGGAATTGTTCAGGAACATAGCTTCTGGGAAATTTGCAATGGGGAGACAACTTTATTCTGGGAGGATGCCTGGCAACAATTCCCGAAGCTGGGAGGACCCGAGTTTGCAGACCTACAAAGACAATGTCAGGGGATGGGGAAAACCACAGTAAATCAGTACTGGAACCACAGTAGCAGGGACCAGGAATGGAGAGAATGGATGATTAACGAAACAGAAAACACAACTGAGGCGAACAACAATGTCAGGGACCTGCTTAACCTTCTAAACAAAAGGAAAATAAGGAAAGCTGAGGACAAAGACCAACTAAGATGGGGCAAGAAAGGAAGTGGCAACTTCACGCTCAAAGAAGCCAGAGATAATCTCGAAAACTCAGAGCAAATTGAGGAGGTTCAATGGAGCAGCAAGGTCTGGGATTCTTTGTTTTGGCCTAAGATTAAAACTTTCCTCTGGCTCCTGATGCGTAGGAAAACACTCACCTGGGAGAATCTCCGTAAGAAAGGGTTTCACGGCCCATCTAGGTGCCCCATGTGCAACAAGGAAGAAGAATCGATGAATCATCTCTTCAACACATGCGCTTGGGCTTGTCACCTATGGAACTGGGCGGAAAACATAATGCAACAGACAGACAGAACCAGAGACTCTATCCAGGATTCCATTATGAATTGGCGAAGCATTTATTCCAGCAATTCGAGAATCAACAGTATATGGAGAACACTGCCAGGATTTATTACCTGGACAATTTGGAAGGAACGGAATAGAAGAATTTTTCTAAGCGAACACAGAGACATAAATCATTCGCTAGAAACAATAACCCAAAATGTGAGACAATTAATTCTGGTCAGATGCAAAGCAGAAAAAGATAACCAAGTTTCGGTTAGAGACTTACGTATTTTAAAAGCTTTCAAACTGGATGATGGAAGAAGCATGGTCACAACGAACTGTCAACAGGAGCCGAACACCACGTCAACTTTCTGGAAACGACCTCCTGCAGGCTTTCTCAAGCTAAATTTCGATGGAGCGTCAAGAGGCAATCCAGGTCTGGCAGGTATCGGGGGCATCATTAGGAACAGTGCAGGTGAGATTCAACATATCTACAGCAGAGCCTTAGGAGAAGGAACAAACAACGAGATGGAGTTCGCTGCCATGGAGCAAGGTCTCAGAATTCTCAGAAAGATTCAGGTTGGCGCAGCGGTGGTTGAGGGAAATTCTTAGCTGGCGATAACAGTGACAAGAAAGTTATATGCGGGAACAAAAGCAAGCAAGGTAACAAAACACTGGAGACTTGCCAAGGTGACTGAAAACATAGCAGAACATCTGGGGGAGCTGAAAGGCTTGATTTTTCAGGCTGTGCGACGTAAAGCCAATATGGTTGCGGACCATCTGGCGAATTATGGAATTGAGCACCCAACTAGCATGTGGGACAGCCGTTGGCAGGACGTCGCATGCCCCGAATTAAAAGAGAAGTGTACCTTGCTCTCAAGGCAGGATTTGGCCAACGAAATATGAGGCTGTTGGGTCGGTAATCTAAAACCTTGTCATTCCATGAAGAGATTTGTGCGTACCGCAGGCACTATTAAGGAAGGACAAGCAGATCAGGAGCATTCAATGCTCAAGCAGGAGGAAGGGAGTCTCATCCCAGATATGATTACTAAGGATTTGCGCCGCCGACGCCCCGTCAAGCAATGGGACACTTGGCATGATCCGGAGGAGGAGAGAAGAGGTGACAGCAAGGGAAAGAATTCGAGACATAACCAAAACAAACTGTCACCGCACAGAAGTAATGATGACAAGACATGCAAGCTAAAGGGGAAGGAACGGTCTTCTGCCGGTAACTCCTCCTTCGACATCTATATAGTTACAGCAACAGGCAGGGGCAAAAGCATTGTTTTATCGTGTTGTAAGCTTGAACCCGTCTCTTTCGCCGGCAGAACTCAGAGCTATCTTGTGTGTGTTAGTGAGATCATGGCAGGGGAAGGAAGCTGGAATGCCTCTGCCAATAGGGACCTAAAGAAAGCCAGGGAGGCATATGAGACCCGCACTTCGCGGAAGGACAAGCGGAAGATTGAAGACCTGGAGGCTAAGGTCACTGAAGAGGAAAGGAAACTGAAAGAGCAAGAACTGGAGAAGGAGGTGGACTGGATCCAGGATCCAGGCTCTGTAACCACACGTGCCACCCAATTTGTAAGAACGCAAGCTGAAAGTTGGAGGATGAAAACTCTGTTAGCCAAAGCCCTAAATATGCAGGGAAGCTATGCGGACCAACTGCGTCAAATCCAGCATAATATTGAGGCGATGTCTAAGGAACACATGGCTATCCTAGAGAGCTTGGATTTCAAGATAAGTGCCCTGGAACAAGAGGTTGAAACCATCACGAAGAAGCTCACGGTTCTAATTAAGCTCCTAAGGCAAACCATTGAGCAGGATGCTAGGCTGGCTGAGAACAGAAGGGACGATCACGCGGGCAACTTTCAGAGCAATCATCCCACGCCTGCGCAGGCAGGCAATTCGATGACTGAATCAGCTCCGGAAGCTTCCAAGAAACATATTGTGCTCAAGAAGTAAATGGCTTGGCTTCTGCCTTGGCTGGTTTTTTGTAATTTGGGTGGTCATTGGTGCTCTCTACCTGGTTTAGTTGGTATGTCGATAGTGATCTCTGTCTGCTGCTTCAGTTAGGTGTTTGTTTAGTTAAATGGTCTGAGTCAAACCCCTTTTTGCTCTGCCACCCTGCGTGGTGTGCTCGGGGTCGTATGGTGGTCTCTTATGGTAATATTGTGGGGTCTTGCAATGCAGTTTGGCAGCCCGGTGTCTGCACGAGCAGAATTTTTGTAATCTATGTACTTTTCTAATATAACAAGTTGATTTACAAAAAAAAAAATGGTAGTTTGATCAAAATGCAACAACTAACCCTTATCCCTATAGCGCAAAGTAAACTATCACATGCAACAAAATATTCATCCCAGATAAAAGAAAATGAATGTTTACTAACATAACTGAAGAGTGCCACAATAAATAAACCAAAAAATTAAAACTCGAATTATATTGAAGCCACTCGTATTAATACATGCTACAAAGATATAACATACACCCATTTCAAATAGTGAAAATGTTTTATCTTCTTTGCTAACAGTATTTTTAACAACCATTGTTGCAATGCTTACAACTCTTACCAATGACCCTGAATGTAATGTATTATATCCATTCTTCCATAATGTTATGTAGAGTTATCCACATTGTAAGAAGCCACCTCAAGTACCACAAGAATAGAATAAACTATGAAATATTTTTTTCATGGAAAGAACAACAAATCATTGTTGTGTGAGATTGTCGTGATAGAGGGCTTAACATTAAGGGTAGAAATGGCAAGACTCAACTCCAAATGATTAACCTTCATATGACAAAGACAAAAACTATCATCAAAACCACTTTCCTCATATTCAAGAGGCAATGACAATGGGTCATCTACACCCAAGCATCAGAGCCATTTTCTACCGAGATATCAAAGAGAGGTGACTTCTATGGATTCACTTGGCAACACATGATCCATTGCATCTACTTCTCCTTAACAATTATTCTAAATCATCATTTAGGAACCAAAGCCATTTTTCCTTCTGAGAGTTTCAGAAGAGGCGACCTCTATGAATTCACGTGATATTGTTTGATCCATTGCATCGACTTCTCAATGATCATCAAGCCTGAACTTGTGTCTGGAGGAGAGTAATGTAGACTAAATAATTTATTTTATTAGTCCCTCCCATGTAAGATTATAGTAGTAGATTTTATTATTAATCATTGTTAATCTAATATTTTCTTATTAATTATTATTGGTTTAATATTGTTTAATAGAAATTATAATATTATTCCAATTTTTGGACATCTATGTGGATAAATGTTTTACATATTTTTAGTGATGATTTTTAGATATAATAACAATATTCATGCCATAATTTTGAAATATTTGTAATATAAATTTTAAAATAATATATGAAAAAGGGGTAATATAGTAATTTATTTCATCATAGTTTGAATGTAGTAAATCCACTCTTAATTTCCAATTTAACTCCCACACTTTAATGAAACTATTAAATTTCATAATAGTAAACTATAAGCTGATAGTGCATTTGCAAAAATATTTTAAAAATTTCCAATTAAACTCTCTTAGAGAAAGGGATTTCCTAGCACCTCTTTTCAATGGTGCTAAGTTATGTCTTTTTTATTTATTAAATTAAATATCTTTTAACATTTTGCGAATGTGTATCTTCCTCATTTTGCATACATTGCATGGATAGTGAAGGAGCAGAGGAATAAACTTTCCTCCGCGCCTTCTCACTTTGCACAATGTATTAACGTTATGGAAATTAACAATAAAACTTAGATCTGTGTGAGTATTGTTTTCTTTGATTATAAAATGAGTGTGTAGCAACCATATGCTAACTTGGTATAAATCACTCGCTATTGTTTCAAATCATGTGTGCACCATATTTATAGACAATGTACATGGTTCCCATAATAATTATTAAAAAATATTTACACTATACATCATAACTATTAACAAAATAAGATAAAACTATATAAGGGTTGACAACCTTGCTATAGGCCATTTTGTCACACATGATAAATAAGCCTCCTAATGGGATCAATTAACATCATATTCCCCCTTATTATTATCTTGCACAAAACCCTAGGCATGCCTCTTTTATTCCCCAAAGTTTATGTCTAAAACTGCATCATCGGAGCCAATTTTAGGACCAATGCTCCGTGATCGCTTGTTGGACAGTGTTCACCTACATGTTACTCCACTTTGGCCTACATTGAACACCTACAAGTTGGTCCCCTTTGCACCTGCGTTGGTTCTAGAAACTTGGGAAAAAGAGAGAAATTTCAGAAGCCTCCTCTTCTAGAATCTTCCAGAATTTGTTACAACCATTTACTTGAGATAACAAAATTTGGATCCTATCCTACCATACTTTGGAGTTTCCATCCCTTATCCTTTGATGCCATCGTCCAATCAAAGGTGGATCTAAAATATTAGATTGGTAATTGGATAAGAACTCCCAACTTACCCCACTCCTTTATATATTTACAACCTTCCATATGCAAGAGGTTTGCTTTTTGAGAATGATTCTACCCTTATTTTGTTGATGTGAGAGGTTTCATTTCATGCATTTAGGGTGACTGGAGGTACACATTGTGACAAGGACAAGTCAGCCTAGAGGAGCTCGTCTACAAGATCAACGTCTATTTATGGTTGTAACTCCTTCCATTTATATTAATGAAAATAGTTCTTTGTTTTCCTATATGTGATGTTGTTATTTAATATATTTAAATACCATTTTGACTTATTGAATAGAATATTTAGATGATACTGCATAGATCTCGTAGTGTCTCGGCTTATGTTATCTTATTGTGCACATTCTAATTTTGGAAATTAGAGATGGCATTGGAGAATTCAAGCTAAAGGGTTGAAGCGTGCGACAAATTCCATGTATGATTCATTCCTTAATATATTTACTTTAAGGAAATCATTGGGTTCCTTGTCTCTCAGTTGTTCTAGGTTAGCCAACAAACCTAGGGGAGGTACTTTTGTTTGCAACCGTAAATCCCACATAATAAATTGGCGACCATTTTAGGGAGGAGTGTATTCCATTGGTGGTTCCTTTTTCCTTTGTGTTTGATTACATCTTTGATAGACCTTTGTTTCTTTACCCAGCCAAGAATATACCTAGGAAGTGATTTCATTGAGTCTCTTTTACAATTTTTGTGTCATAATCCTCTATCCCTGGACCAATTCTCCCCTAGTGCCTTTGACAAAGCATTGCACCTCACATGGGCCCACTATGTACTAGTGTTGTAAAGAACTAGTGCCTTTTTTGCACCAATGTTAGCCCCTATTTTTGTACAAAAATTTCACTTGTTTTTTATTGCCTCTTGCAAAATAATTGTTCATCCTACTTCCAACTGAACTTCCCTAAGTCTTGAGTTCCTTGTGGTCTCTCTAAAGCCTCCGTTTGGTTTTCATTTGTATTTGATTTCCTTTCATAAGGATTTCTTTCACTTTTTATTTTTTCTTATCATTGTGTGTCTTGCAAAATAATTTCCCTTGGTCATTGGTCGCTTGGATGAATTGTTGTTCTAGTCCTCATTCTGAAAAGTGCATTTGAATCAGTGACTAAACATTTGCATCTTAGTTTTCTTCATTTTGAAAATTAAGTGTGTTCAAAAGAGTTTTTTTTGCATTAGCATTTAGGGTTTTGTATGTGCATTGATATAGGAACAATTACATTAAAAGGTAAATTGCATCTTACATCATGTTTGCTACATGTTGTATGATGCATACTGATTTTGTGTTCCCTTCCTTAGCTAGATTTTCATTGAAGGAGAAAGATTTCCATTTTCTCATGTTAGATTTTCATTTTAGGATATTCAGGACCTAGAACTTAATCAAACATAAATAGTAAACTTTGTTGAATCATCCTAAGGATAATTTGTAACATTAACGAAAACACTTAGAGGTCTAGGCTAGAGACATGTTCCAATGTCCTTAAACATAGGAGATGTCATTTTTTTCCAGTGTTGCATCCCAACGGTGAAATCTCATTCCACGTATGTGAGTGTATATGATCGTTCTCCACGTACATTTGGGTATATTGGATGATGTTCTACACATGTAAAGTATATGAGAACGCTCTCATCGAATGGTTACGCATTAGACAACACTACTATGGACTACACTCCCACGTACCGTCAAGTATATTTTGGGAGTCCACTATAGGTTTCTATCCATCCATAAGTAACCCAGTGTTTTTCCTTATATATTGTGATACACCAAACACAACATTCAGGGAGATTTCCTGGATGTATGTTAATTCCTTGGTTTGCGAAGGTGTATATTGAAGTTCACAGTTGCTTGGTAAACCTTTATGCCTAGTTACCCCTTTGTTTTGTTTGTGTCTTTAATTTCTGAAATCAATTAATTGACCACAAAACAACATCCTCCCCATGTAACAACTCCTTAGTGGATCTTAGGTTGAGACTAATGGCAATAGTTCCAGAGTGTACTAATCAAGGGAACCCCTCTGACAAGAATCCTGATCCTTTTCCATCTTTTGAAAATATTGGTGCTTTGTATATGGCAATGTTATCCCTTCCCAGATTTATCATTAGTTTTCTAGTTTGGTTATTTTTGACCCCTATGGTTTCGAATGTCCAAACCACTTCTCAACTGAGTTCTCCTTTGCTTGAAAAACATCAACCTCATGTTGATCCTAAAGTTGACCCTTTTACTTCTTCACCTATTTTTTCTTCATCCCTTTCTTCCTCTTCACCTGGTGCAATTTTTTATTCTAGTAACAAGGAAGCTAAGAAGAAGAAGAAAAGGACAAAGAAGAAGAAGCAAAATAAGCAAGGGGAGAACCAAGCAACCATTTCTATGGATGAAACTAGTATGGGCAAATCTTCCAATCAACCCCATAAAGTCAAACTCCCTTGCATTTTATGTAAGGGTGACCACCTTCTTGGATATTGTCCTAGTATTGCCAATATATTAGAAGTGTGGTCCATAGGCTCATATCAGCCTTCATCATCAACCTCTGGAGATCATGTTGGTGACAAACCATCAACCAGTGAGAATAAGGTACATGGGAAAAAGGGTAAAGTTAAGTTTTCCTACAGGTTATGTGAAGGAAATCATCCAATTCACCTTTTTCCCTATATGGATGAAGCCTCGAAAGTGTTGGAAAACCTTACAGCTTCTCAGCCTCGTCTTTTAGCTAGTTATTGAAAGCTTTCTCCCAATCCTCAACTATTTGATGAAGTGATTGATCAAGATACGAATCCAATCAATCTCACTCCTTCTTAGTGTGAATCCCATGAGTTTGTTTTTGACCAACCATTGGTTCAGAAAATCGTTGACTCGATTCCACCTTCATTTGATCACACCTTTCTTAAAGAGAGTGTAGCTCATATCACTCAAGTTCTTCTCGTTTCTTCAGGTTCTAACAAACTAGGGGATAGTTCTCCCATTTCCACGGCACAGGGGGGGAATCCTCCCATTCCCACAACACTGGACAACATTTTTTCCATCACATAGTACAAGGGGGCATTTCTCCCATTCCCACAACACCCTCTCCAAGTACCATGGTCACTTCCTTTGGTTGGAGTCGATTAGTAGGATATATTCTTCCTCATTACGTTCCCTTCTAGATCATAGTACATGCCTATAATGTGGCTATACATAAAACAATCATATATGAAGACGAATTTGTTAGTATTTTGTCCTCAACTACTTAGAAATATTTAGATTCTACAAAACTTGTTCCCATTACCCAGAATCTATTGGCTTTTAACAAAGGAACCAGTGAATCGTTAGGGATCCTTCCTAAGTTTCCTATTACTTTGGGAGAAAATATTGTCTATATCGATGTGATGGTAGTCCAAGGCCCTTTGTATTTTAATTTACTCCTTGGGGGTGACTATGTTTATGCTATGGGAGCTCTTGTATCTTCACTCTTTCATGTGATGTGTTTCGCACATGAAGGAAGAATCGTGACTATTGACCAACTTTCATTCGTTGGTCCTAATTTGGCTCCTAATCAACATAATTACCTAAATGGTCCTTATATGAAAGTGGTATCTTCCCCACAAAAGGTTAATTATGGGGAAGCCTATCATGTTCACATAAGTACTGATGAATATGAGCCTTTCACTGTCTTCTCAACTTTTGTCATCCTAGATCCAATAATTAATATGGTGAATCATTTACTGGGGGCATTGGAGCTTTCTCTTTCCATTTGATCCTATGATATGTATCCATTCCAGAGAACTTTTCTTCCATCTGATGAGAACCTCTTGAAAGCCATCGTCTCTTAGAGGCCATTATCTAATCCCAGAGAAAAATTCATTTTCTTTTGTCAACCTCATTAAAAAATGAAACAAGGTCCTATGACCATAGTTCTTTTCTTGTGTCAAGCTCATTAAAAAAATGAAACAAGGTCCTACGGGCATAGTTATTTTCCTCTGTCAAGCTCATTAAAAATGAAATGGATCCCCTTCCAATTCAAGTCTTTGGTTAGATCTCATAAATTCCCAATTGAGTATTTCACTTGATAATGTAAATGAACCTTAAGTGAATGAAATGAAGCTTGGGGGGCATGTACCTTAAATTGAGTCATTATGTTGGGGAAATATAAACCTATATCAAGCATAGCTTTCCTCTGTTTCAAGCTTGTGTAAAAATGAAACCAATTTCAAGCATAATTTCCCATGTTTCAAGCTTTTGTAAAAATGAAACCATTTTCATCCTACCTCTCACGATTTCCATTTTTATCAACATGTTTTTTTGAGATGAGCCTTTGTTTTCTCATTCCATTGTCACCATCTTCTTGGTCGATCATATGTTTTCACTTTGTTTTTTACGCTTTTCTGAGGAAGCACTATGACAAGAGGTATTATTAGACAACCTCTTGACCTTTGCATGTTTTGAGCAATTCCATCATGACTAGAACTATTTTCTACCCTTTATACCGTTCATTTCTCTAAGAGGAGTCCTCTTTCATCTCTTTTCAGGCTCCCAAAATATGAAAAAATCGTTAAGCGGTTGTATTTTCAAAGTCGTAAAAGTATTTGAAAATATGTTTACTCAGTATAAGTTTAACCCTTTTCCGGACTGAGATAGAATATCTACAAAAAATGAATACCTTAGTTGAACATGGCTAAGAGGTTCTCTTGAGTATTATTTTCTACCTTATTGGACTTGAGAGACTATCTATGAAAAGGGACATATAGGGTCTTTTTTTTCCTAGTTTTCAAACTCACTAAACATGAAAAAGATGTTGAGTTTTATCTTCAATGGACTCATTAAAACATCAAACAACAATGGGTTTGTCAAACATGACAAGGTCGAACATCTCCTTCTTAGGGTTTGTTAAATATACTTAGAGGGATTCATATGAAGGGTGAACTTACAGATCAAGTATATGTTATCCTCCTCAAGCTTCTTAAAAAATAAAGAGGTGCTGCAAAGTATGGTTAGGGAAATTGGGAAGACAAGGTGTTCCATTTGCTAATAGTAGTGAGTCACTCTTGAACATGACACTCTTCTACTTCATCTTCATGGTTGTTGGGTTGGGTAATATCCTTATATTTTTTTCATCGTACCATTTTTAGAGCCTCCATTTTATTTTTGGGTCAATGCTTCGAACTCCATTTTAGTTTCACGTCTATGTTCAAGAGAAGTCATTCAATGAATACCCGTTACAATAATCCTAAGCCTTCATTCCATTTTTTTCGTTCCTGAGCCAGTTCCATATCAACATTGTTCTGTCTCAATCATGATACCCATTTCATATCATTGATGGGGGATACATCAAATCCCTCCTACGATGGGTCGGTTCCTGTTGACATCGGCACATTATCCAGGATGCTGACTTAGAAATAACCCTTTGCTACCTTGGTTCTTGCATACATCAATGGAAAATTTTCTTGCTTTCGACGACAATTTTACATCAAGTTCCTTTGACTAAAAGACTATGTGTGGTGTTCAACATCAACTCATTTATTCACACCATAAGGATTGTACTATAGTACCTTGAGAGCCATTAACATCATCAATGGGTTATCTCATGTCTGTTAATGGCTTACATCATCAAACGGTAATCAAATGGTTTCTACCATGTCCAAATTCAGTTCATTGATTCACATGGTTATAATCATACGTTGGTTGGTCATGTGAAGGAGATAGAAGATCCTAGATCTAGTTTCATCCATTTGGGCTGCGATTTCAGGAGTTATACAAAGATCACAATGTTTAATGGCCATATTCATACAAAAAGTAATCTAGTGATGGATCCACCAATTATCATCTTTGGACGCGTATTTTGATCATTATACATGTTGTGTTAGCTTATGTGTTGAGTATGGGTATGCCTCACTGGGCAACAAATACGCCATGATGAAAATGTATTGTAATAGATGAAGCTTAGCAATTTTTCTTGATCTCGACTTGTCACAAGGTAAAGCACTTAAGTCATAAGTCATAATTCTTGACTTTGTGCTTTAGGGAGCAATCTGTTATAGGTTTTTTTTTCACACCCAATCAATAGGCCTCCTAATGGGATCAACCAACATCCTATTCCCCCTTGTTATCATCTTGCACAAATCACTAGGCATGCCTCTTTCATTCCTCAAAGTTTCTGTTTGAAACTGCATCATCTGAGCCAGTTTAAATATCAATACTCCCTGGCCTCTTGTTGGACAGTGTTCAGCTACAAGTTTCTCCACTGTGGCCTATGTTGATCACCTACAGGTTGCTCCCCTTTGCAGTTGCGTTGGTTCTAGAAACTTGGGAAAAATAGAGAAATTTTGGAAGGCTCCTCTTCCATAAGCTTCCAGAATTTGTTACAACCATTTACCTCAGATAAAACATTCAGATCCTATCCTACTGTACTTTGGAGTTTCCATCCCTTATTCTTTGATCCCATCCTCCCAACAAATGTGGATCTAGAACCTTAGATTGGTAATTGGATAAGAACTCCCAACTTACCCCACACCTCTATATATTTACCACCTTCCTTATGCAAGAGGTTGCCTTTTGGAGAGTGATTCTACCCTTATGTTGTTGTTGTGAGAGGTTTCATTTCATGCATTTAGGGTGATTGGAGGTACACATTGTGACAAGGAAAGGACAAGTCAGCCTGGAGGAGCTCTTCTATAATTTCAACGTCTATTTATGGTTGTAATTCTTTCCATTTATGTTAATGCAAAGAATTTTATGTTTTTCTATATGTGATTTTTTTTCATATATTTCAATAGCGTGTTGATCTATTGAATAGATTATTTAAATGATACTGTATAGATCTTGTAGTTTCTTAGCTTGTGTTATCTGACTGCGCAGGTTCTAATTATGGAAATCAGAGCTAGAATTAGAGAATTCAAGCTAAAGAAGTAGAGAAGCATGCAACACACTCCAGATAGGCTTCATTATTTCATATATTTACTTTAAGGAAAGCATTGGGTTCCTTGTATCTCTGTTGTTCTAGGTTAGCCACCAAACCTAGGGGAGATACCTTTGTCCACAATCATAAATCCTGCATAACAAACCTCAATAGACTAGAACAAGAAAATAAACAAGAAGCAGATAAGAAATCATTCCAAACATGTGAGTTATTAAATGTGGACTTGGGAAATTTCCTGTAGGTCCTACATTTGATGAGGTTCCCGTAGTGTCCAAACACTTAGCTTCCTCCAGAATCCAGCAGGACTGCAAATCAATTCAGAAAAGCATATATATGATATATAATTCAATGTGCATACATAAAATATATCTTAGATCATCATATATAAACATATAAATTTCTATTCAAAAGACAAGAACATATCACGAACAACACATTATCTTCTTTATTGATAATCAACAATAGGTACAGGAAAGGTACAACCTAATCAAATTCAAAGAATCAACAAAGCCTTCCTCCATATCCATCTAGCCTGAGCCACGAAGAAAACCTCTCTAACATATGCAAGGAGATTTTATAAATATGATGAACATCTCTACAAAGGAAACAAGGGTTTCCATAGAGACTGAGAGTGTAGGAGGCACGGGAAAATCAGACTTGATCTGGGAGAAAAATGGGTATAATGTCAATAGCCCTTCACTTATTTATTTTAGGCCTACCCAAGGTGTGTATATATACCAACTGAAATTAGTTAATTTAGTTGTGTTACAGGCTCTTATAGGTGGGATCTCGAAAAAATCCATGAACCCCACCCAAAAAATAACATATTATTTTATTTTTTCATATTTAAAAAGGTATACATGGGTATGTAGTTATAAAACCTGCGTATGTGCATGCTTGTTAATGGGAAAAGTCACGCATTCAATTTGAAATATTGTTTTTTAATATAAGATCAGGTCTGCATGGGAAAAGGATGCCCAAGGCCATATAAGAGAATGAAGTCTATAGGAGTGTTAAATGATGCTATAACATATGCCCCCTAATATATTAGGTTAGAAGGGGTACATGATGGTCGAAATATACTAAGTATTGAGAGAGGAGTCATCCAAAAAACCGAGAGGAGATCACAAGGTTCCAGCTCATTGAATACCTATGGAAGGAGTCAAAAAGAAAACTCATTTTTGAGGTCGACATATGGATGTTCACAAGTAATAAAGCATGTCTGTTGATCAAATATAAAGTGGATCCAAATGTATACATAAGGGAACAAAATAAGTTGTAGAGTACATAATGGATCATCAGATCATAGCCGCAAAAGAACACTATGGACTTATGCCTCAATATCACATATGGAAGAATATCTGATCAATGATGCAAGAAGATTGTCTAATAAGTGATACTACATAACTAATCCTCATAAAAGTACCAAGTCATAAAGGTGGAATAGTGGTACTGAAAAAGTCGAGTTCCAACATATAGGATGCTGCTGTGAAGGACTGCAACATATAAGGTGGACGATGTCACTCGTAGAAAATTGAAGGAGATGTCAAGTGAACCAAGATACTAGCACAACCTGAGGTATTCATGGACCACATATGGTAAATTTATAGACTATGGAAATAAATGAGTTGAAGTCGACCATGTGAGAAATTGTTTGATTACTGCTCATTGATGTATACTATTAACAAATGCGAGAAAACTCATCAATAATCATAATGCGTGTCAAGGTACCCTAGTACAATATAATAAGTGCAAATAAATGTGTTGAAGTTGAACAAATGAAAGAATCTATCAATCGGGAGAAATTGATGTATTCTCATTGTTGATAGCAAAGGAGTCTTCCACTAATGACTGCAAACCCTAAAGTACTGAAAAGAGGACTCTAGACCTTATTCCCAGAGCAATGAGTTAGACTCGATGGGGAAAGATCTCTCGAAGGAAGGAATTAAGCATCCGACATTAGCCAACACCAGTGTAACCCACAGGCTGATAATTTGGAAGAACTCAAATGAAGAGAGATGAAGTAGCTATTCTGAAGTATATTTCCAGCATACATAAGATGTGGCTAGCACATGATAGAGATACTATGAACAAACCAATAATGAAATTTGACACAGAGGAGAGGAACCCACTAATAGGGTCAAATGGAAACCAAGGTGTTGCACGAATCCAAATCTGTGATAATGTAAGTTGACATCGAACACAAGGGAAAATGCTCAGTAAAAGATCCATGATACCCATTGATGTTCAGCACAAGATGACCTATCAATGATGTAAATAGGGTTAGGGTGTGACTCTAGGTTTACTCTCAGAGAAATTTTTTGAAGTCGATAAGAGAAAACCCACCAGTAAGAATTCAATGGGGACATCCTTAACCAACATGAGTGAAGGAGCAAATAGATGATGTGATATTGAAGATAACTTGACAGGTCGGGTATGGCCGATAGAAATGAGTCAAGAGACACCGCAAATTGGCCAGCAAAAATGAGTCAAGGGACACCGCAATTTGGCTGACATAAATGAGTCAAGAGACACCGAAAAATGGCCAACAACAAGTTTACTTCCCTTGAAAAAAATCACAACTTAATGTGACTTTATTGCAACATAAAATTACATTGTATAAGCTTGCAAATTCAGGAGGCATTAACAAACTCTCCATATGATTGGAAGAGATAACCAATCGGAGGAGGACTAACTCATGAACAAGGTTATGGCTTCCCTAAAGCTAGACTAAGTCTCATCCCAATGGAGGAAAGACTCATTTTAATCTCTTTGTTCAATGGCAACACAACTGACTCTAGCTTCCATCAAATGATGAAGAAACTATCTCATTCCTGCTCTTTTTGGAATATTTGTTTTTTTGTCTTTTCCATATTTAAATCCTAAAAAGGAATAAAAGAATGGCTATAGCACAGAGGAAAGAACGAGTGTCAAGGGAAAGTGCACTATCTCTTGGGACTCGAACAATCCTATGCTCAATGGAAGGAGGCAGGTGCTAGTCATCGACACTCGGGGGAATGTCCTTTCCATGGAAAAATAGGTGTCAAGTTGCAAAGGCTAATGAATGCATGGTTTGAACTTGCAAATTTTCATGGCCAAAAGTGGCTTACACACGACACCAAATGAAGTCAGCATAAGGCCAAAAGAGGTACAAGTAGTCAAAATACAATGTAGTAGTACAACTAAACACATGGGAGCCTCTAAGGTATAATACCATAAAATAGCGAAGAAGAAGAAGATTGAGGCTTCAACCAAAAGTCATGGTGGGACTAAAGAGGAATCCCGAGCCTAAGAACAAAAGTTTAGCATGGGTGCCAAGTGATAACAAGGTATTATATAGGACATCCATGATAAGGTAGGATCTACCACACAAGTTATGAGACTTCTAATCCGTGAGAAGGTTCCTTGGAATAGATTGGTGGGGTCGATCCTAAGGCCAAAATGGAAAAGGAAACCGACAATTCACAATGCAGGTGGAGAACCCAACGAATATGCCAGTTTCAAGAACAAATACTTTTAGTTGCGTACCAACCATGAAAAATACCAAAAAGAGAAGTCTTCAAAGTACTGTAGACATAATTGGGAACACTGGACAAGAAGTTAATACATCTGATATATAAACATTAGATAAAACTTTGTGTCATAGAATACAAAACTTGAAAATGCATACCTTGTATGTACAATAGGGTACATGGAACCACAACCTTGCAACTTACGTACAATAGTTCTTTAGGACAAGCCCCTTGTGAGACTCAAGCCAAGGAATCCTTTGGTAGCTAAAACTCATAGCTTCAAAAAGTTCCTCCTGTGAATGCAACTCAACATCAAGGAAATATTGAGAACCTGAAGGATAAAAAGAGGGAAGTGAGGGGGGCCATGCCGCTATAGGATAAATCACTCAATCAACTGCCAAGATCAAGTCTTGAGAAGGAAAATAATAGTTAAAATTATCCTTCTCTAACGCAATTGAGCATTGAGGATATGATTCCACATAGTTCACACATGGCGAGGTAGAGTCTACTTGAACACTTGGAACATACCAAAGGGTATTCTAAACTAATTTCAAATTAGGATGGTGATTATTAGATGCAAGTTGATCAATAGTGACAATACTTCCATTATGAGGAAAATACATCACTCGAAAGAGTGAAGACACCACAACATTCATAGAATAGACATAATCACACCCAAGTAGAATATTAAAGTCTAAAGGGAGATCAACCACCACCATATCGATTAAGATAGTCTTCCCACCTAAAGTAATAGGCAATTGAGGAACAATACCTATAGATTCACCAAATCTTCTATCATATGCTAACGACTGACTATCAACTGCCAAAATATTTAGAGAACCAAAATATTTCAAAATTGAGGAGGATATAATACTTGTAGAGGATCCTTCATCTATCATACATCAATAGACATTTTTGGAATTAACTCTAACCTATATTTGGAATGGTGCAACATAAGGAATATGAGGCTCAACAAGATTATCCCAATCATAGGAAACACTCCTAGAACTTGGAGGGGATGCACTTGAAGAGACTGGGATGACCCCCTAGACTAGAAGACTATGAAATAGAAATCAAGAAGGCTCCATTGTTAGGAACTTCACCCCCCAAAAGAAGAGTGGGATCAGTCAAAGATTGCACTGACTCGATCACTTCAAAAACCATTGTTTGAGTATATTTTTGAGAAACCATAAAAGGTTCAGGAGTAGAAGAACCTACAGACTCAGACCACAACCTTTGTACCACAGAAATCTCATGGCACAAACGAGTAAGATGGTATCCCTTACATATCTTACAAGGAAACTTTGTTTTAAATATTCTACGCTTAGGTTTATGTGCAACATCCATTCGCTCAACATGACTAGTAGTGGTTGGTGGAGAGTCTCCAACATGACTTGCAGAGGTTAGTGACTCATTCTTGAGAGAGATAGGACTTGTGCACCCAATCCTACTCACAGAAGCAGGTGAGTCAACAGAAATATTACTCACAAAGGCAGGTGACCCATTGCTAGTATGACTTGCAGTGACTAAATTTATGCCCCCAACATGACTTGTGGTGGTTGAAGGCTCATTTCCAACATGACTAGTAGAGGTTGGTGATGATTCATGGAGCAAACTATTCTTCTTCTTATTATTCCTATTTCTCTTATTTTTAGATTTCTTATTACAAGATGGAGGACAAAGAGGAAGCCTATATTTATCTTGTGAAGAAGATGAACATTTGATGCCCTTGAAATAAGGCATTCATTTGAGAAGCTTCAAGAACATTTGGAATATTCGAAGTGGACCACTGCCAAACTGGTCGTCCAAAATTCAATCCAGGAATATTCAAAGTGGCCATCAAGGGGGTACCAACGTTTCCAAATAAAGGAAAATTGCAATGATCCCCTTTTCGAGGGGTCCCTTTGCTGGCTTTCGCATGAATATTGGCCATACCCAACTTATACGTAGATCCTTCCCTTACGGGATTGTTGAAATGAATTTTCAGGGAAGAGAGATGTACAACCAAACCTTTTCCATTAAGGAGGAAACTCCACAATTTCAATAGAAAGATCAAAATCCTTTCAAGACTAGTGAAGTGGTTGGTTATTCACTTAGAATCAAAGGTCCAAAATTAACTAGACAAATCCACCTAAAGCTAACTAAATACAAAGAGCAACGAGCACTCCACTATACAGTCCTAAAGATATAACCAAGCAAGCAACTTCCAAGTATTTCCTCTCCGGGTAGTTAGGACTGGACACCAAAATACAAGAAAGCAACATAAAGGACCTCCTAAAGGTAGTTTGGGATGATAAGGACCTATTCATACCAGATAAGGTATCACAAGCATTTACACTAATCTCCAGATAATAGCCTTTGCCGGTTCAAGTACCCAAGCTTCATAAGGGCACCCTCCAGAAGTACTCTAAAAGTGATGCAACGTATGCCTCAGGTACCATGGGCATCCCCCCCCCCCCCCCCACAGTCTCATGTGTGGTCCCTAGGAAAGGAAACTAGGGTCACAAGTTCATGATCAAAAGCCAGGAGGAGGAGTCGTGGGCATGTGATCCAACAAGTAGAAGAGGGGGTATCTCTTTTCCCTTATCATCACACGTCCTTGTGCTTAACTCATGTGTTAGAAGAGTTTTCCTGGACAAATTAATGAGACTGGATTTCCACTCTTTAATAAACTTCTATACTTTTAGTTCAAGTGGCCTTGGAGATTTTACTCTCCACACACCTATTCCAAGGCCCTAATGTCCTAGACTAGTTGATGTCTCTATGACAAAAATAAAAAGTCTAGTTCATTTAAATTAAGTGCTTATTTTAATTGGTTGTTATTAGGACATAGGGAAATGGAAGTAAAATTGATGGTATTATGACGCAAAAGAAACCAATAGAAAACCGAAGCTACATGAAAATGAAACTAATTTTCTTCAAAGAAAAATGATTTCTACAAAGGTTCTATGAGGGACTTAATAAAGAATTTTTTATTTTATTTTCACTCAAACATTTAAAAACTATCAAAAGAATAAATAATGTCTATAATACATCTTACCAAATGCACACTGGTATGCAGATGCAAGATTCGAAAAGAGACTTAAAGGTAAACTAACATGATCACAAATGTAAGGGAAAACTCTATCAGCAAAGAGAATCCAATCCCAAGATAAAGAGAACTCCTCAAAGAAAAAAGGAATTTTAACCTTATAATAGGAATTCACACATTTTCTAGAACCCAAAATATTACAAAACCAAGAAACAAAAACAACAAAGAAAATGCTTTTTTTTTTTTTGAAAAAGATTTAAAGACTGCAAATTTCATAAACTAAAAGTGAGTATCAAATTCAAGACCAACAACAACAAACAGACTCAAATCCGACTATTCATTAATGATCCCAACTATTAAAATACTAATGTGAATAAGAGACTAAAACGTCTTGAGTGATTTGGTGAGGAAGATACAAGGAATTTTGGAAATGAGAAATATTTTAGAGAACTGAAATCTCTCGTTTACCAAGAATTGCAAACACTTTTCTCAAACAAGATATGAATAGAAAAAACAAGCCAACTTGCAGAATGTAAAAGAAGCATAAAGAAAACTAGGTTATAACCAAGTTAGAAGAGAAACTAATTGTCCCAACAGCACAGAACAGTGAAACACTTCCCAAAGAAAGTTTGAAACCCAACTTTAAGTATGAAAAACTTAAAAAATTACAAACCCTAGGTTGAAATAGGATTCTCACCAAAGAGATGGAATAAAAATCGGCAACAACTGATAAAAAGATGATTTCAAGCCACATTCAAATAAGAAATACACAGGAAAACATGGCCAAACCCACAACAAAAGACAGTAATGGAAAAAATTTCAGTTTTTTTAATCTGTACGTGACTATGTAACACCATATATGTGTATGTACATGACTAATTCTGAAGAAATTACATATACACATCTTCCTTAGGAATAAAATTCATATCTACACTTCTATATGCAACAAAAATAATGTATAAATGGAAAATTAGGGGAAAATAAAAATATAGTCCTAATCCAAGAGATCAAGTTGATTGACCAGATTTCCTAAGAGTCCAGAAGGCTAGAAAATTTTAAAAAAAGCAGACAAAAACGCAAATCAAATAATTACAACCCTTCTAGGAAATACTTGATGGTATTCGCTAGTGGAGTCTCTAATTCTGTTGGCAAAAAAAGTTCCCAAAGGTAAGGGTTGAGAACCTCAACAGAGGAGAATAATAAAATAAAAATAAAAGCATTCAAGAAAGCATGCTAAACATGTGAATTATTAAATTTGGACTTGGAATCTTACCCAGAAGTCCTATGTTTGATGATTTTCACGTAGGGTCCAAACCCTATGCTTCCTCTAGAATCGAGTAGGACTGCAAATCAATTCAGAAAAGCAAATACATGATATATAATTCAATGTCCATACATAAAAGATATTTTAGATCATCAAATATAAACATATAAATTGATATTCATAAGACAATAACATATCAGGAACAAGGCATGAGCTTCTCTATTGATACTCAACAATAGCTAGATGAAAGGTACAACCTGATCCAATCTAAAGCACCAACAAAGCCTTTCTCCGGATCCCTCAAGCCTGAGCCACGAAGACAACCTCTCTAACAAATGCAAGGAGATGCTATAAAGATGACGAACATGTCTGCAAAGGAAACAAGGGTTTCCATAGAGACATGAAATGCAGGAGATATGGGAAAATTAGACTTGATCTGGGAGCAAAATGGGTATAATGTCGATAGCCCTTCTTTTATTCCTTTTAGGCCTACCCAAGGTGTGTATATATACCACGTGAAATTAGTTAATTCAGTTGTTCTACAAGCTCCCGTAGATGCGCTCCAAGTAAAACCCATGAACCCCGCCTAAAAAATAGCATATTATTTTAGTTTTTTATATTTAAAAAGGTACACACTGTTATGCAGTTAATGAACTCGCATATGTACGTGATTTTGAATGGGCAGAGTCGTGTATGGAATTTGAAATATTTTTTTTTAATATAGGATCAAGTCTGCATGGGAAAGGTCACTCAAGGCCATACAAGAGCATCAAGTCTACAAGAGTGCTAAATGATGCTATAAAACTACTCTCAACATTGTGAAAAATAAAATGCACCTCGAACATTAGAGAACACAATAAATCGATATACCATAAGTAAACACATGTCAAGTTTTATTATTAATCTCCATAATGTTGATAGATTATGCATAGTGCGCAGGTGCAGAGGAATTTTTCTTCCTCCTCACTACACACAATTCATCAACATTATGGAGATTAACAACACAACTTAGATTACTATGACCATTGTTTTCTTTAAGTGTAAATGAATTCATATCAACTATATTCTACCTTGGTATAAATCACGCACTTATCTCAAATCACGTGTGAAAAATTTCAACTTTATATATAATGTACGTAGCATATAAACATTGTTATAAATAAGTTGTCATTGATGGAAAATTTATAAGAAAGGAAAAGACCGTTGCAAGAATATTCATAAAGGAACAAATACTTGGAGAAATTTTTAGTTCAAAAGATTAGCTCAAATATGCTTGGAAAGTGCTCATATGGATAGAGCTTGGAAAATATTTTCCAATGGTATGCTGAATTCTGGAAAAGGCTTCCTAGATCAAAATTTATTACAGGTCAAAGTTCAAGACTTAAAGAGGTGAAAAGATTCAACCAGCCAAGCTTTCAAGTCAACAAGGTTCAAAGTTAGGCTTGGATATGCCTTGAAGCCTGACATAGTCTTACCTCGCAATGCCCTGATCCCCAACCTATTCAGTCCTTCGACCCAATCAAGAGTCGAGCTACCACAAAAGGAAATAAGCTTTGACCCCTAACCCTCGACCATGTTGGACCTAGTCAAGCCTTCAACATAATCGAAAGTCAGGAGCAAGTGTAGGTATACAGAAAAATAAAGAAGCAGATCCCCAATCCATTCTTCCTCTTCAAATTTTATAAAGGAATTTGATGAAAAACAGAGGTCCGAGACCCCTCTTCCATCATACAATTTGACAACATGACACTGACTATAAGAAGACACAATGCATGATTATATGCGCTAACAGAGGCGACATGGATACATCAGTGGAGAACAATGGAATGATGAAGTCAAGATGATGTGGCACCTATGAGGTTGTGACACATTGCATGTTGATTTGGAATTTTCAGGTGTCCAAGTGGGCCAAATTCTGGTGCAACATGTGACCACTAAGGAGACACCATGTGGCATGGATGACATAAGGATGACATCAGCAAGGTGATGTGGTAGAACCTCAAAATTAGGGTCAGCGGTTATGTTTGATGAAGCTTTCTTATGAATTTGTTTTTGGTAAAAATCAAAAGAATTTGGTCCTAGGTTGAGATTGTGTGATAGTCGAGCCTCTAGGCTAGTCGGGGACAAATGCTAGTAAAACTCTGGTCGACCTCCGACCTCGAAACTCCCAACCTACATTGAAATTCATGGTCATTAATTAGTTATGTGCTCTTTTCTTTTTTGTTTTAATGAATTTTTCTTAAGTCAGGTCCTAGTGCAGTGAATGGAGAATGAAACTTGCAAAACCCCAACCTATTTTAGCCCCTGACCTCATTACAGCTAGGTCACAACCCGCAGTTTTATCATAATTAGGGTTAATGTATAGGTGTCAACGCAATTAAGCAACAACGAAGGAAATTTGACATTTTGTGCCAGATTTAATGAAATCCACCAAAACAAGAATTGCACTAAACTATAAATAGTGGCATGGACGAATTAGCAACAAAATTAGTGGCATGGATAGAATTAGAGACATTTAGAAAATCGGCCAAACTTTGCAGTCAACCAAATTTATAAAAGTCCTCCTAAAACCTGTACAATTCCAGAATTGCAAATTTGGATAGTTTAACAAAACAATTCTCACAAAGACAATAGATTAAAGATTGAAAATTCTAAGACCACATTTAGAAGACTTGAATGAAGTGGGAGATGAGAAAAAATATGAACTCATGCAAGCTAAAGAGTTGAACTTAACTAGAAGTTCAAAAACAAAAAATATTAGCTCAATTTATTTATAAGCATAATCAAATTTGCAAGATGAGATAAGTAAAGATGAGTAAATATGTGTTCATAAGTTAATGTTATGGTTGATTGATCAATGATAAATATTGTTGAAGGTAATTTTATGGTGTTTGGGGTGAGTGATTAACATAATGAATTAATTTGTTTTAAGAAAGATAGTGGCCATCATGGTTTGATTTAGAATATGAAATGAAAGATGAATCAAGGACAATAGAGGAAATTTCAGCCTAAAAGTATTGATGAAATTTTCATGTTATTCCCATGACATAATATGTAAACCAATAAAATTCCTTTAAATTTAAAAAGAGGTACGTGTAAATATTTTGGACAGACAAGAAGAAAAACTATTTTTTTTTTAATTGTTTTTTTGACAAATCTCCTTAAAGGCTTACAAAAATTTCAAATGTAGACAATCATTGGATGCGGAATTAAATTCCACATCCAACGAGTAATCATTATGCATACTTTTGAGAAGACTTACATTGATAAAAATTGAAGATACATTAAAAGATACATTGAATAACATACATTTTATGCATAATGTGTACTCGTTGGATGTAGAATTTAATTATGTATCCAACGAGTGTCTACACTTGAAATTTGAGCAAACCTATAAGGAGATAAACCAAAAATAAAATAAAATAAAATAATATTTTTTTATTATTTTCCCTCCAAAATGTATCTCTTATTTTATTATTTCAACCATTATTTTATTATTTTTCCTTAAGAGACCATTTTTAGGATGAAATTTCCTCTAATGGGTTAAGCAAGTGGTAGCTTGTATATCTGGGGTTGTAGCTCCTTCCAGTAGTGGAAGGTAAACAATTAGGGATTATAGCTCCTTTCAGTAATAGTTGATAAATTAGTGGTTGTAGCTCCTTTCATTAGTAGCTAATAAATCATAGGTTGTAGCTCCTTTCAGCAGTAGCTTATAAACTAGGGATTAGTAGCTTCCTTTTTGTTGTAGATAGAGAACTTTGTAATGAACAAGTAGAAAGTAATCTTTGTGAAAGTAATTGAAGGGAATTTTGAAGAATCTATGTGTGTTACTTTTACTTATTATGTTGGTTCTTGTGATGCTCACATGAATTGTTGTTAAAGTGTTTATTGGTGTCCTTATATTCTTTACAAGTGAAATAAATTTCACAAATTCCCACAATACTAATTCACACCCCTCCTCTCAGTATTGTTCTGGCTTATAACTATTGGTATTAGAGAAACCAAGTTACTTTACGATCAATTTAATAGTTGGAATAAAGATCAAAGACCATGGCAAAATAGGAAGGAGGATACACCAATAGGGCACCAATGTTCAATGGAACAAGCCATGTGTTTTGGAAAGTCATGATGAAATCCTATATTCAATCCCTTAGTGATGATGTATGGTGTGCATTGGAAGAAGAATATCAAAAGCCTCAAACCCTGATTACTAGAGATTAGAAGATGGATTTTACAAGTAATGCTAAAGCTATGAATGCTCTACTAGCTAGCCTACCTAAATCAAAACTATTGAAGGTCATGGATTGCACTAGTGCAAAACCTATTTGAGATAAGATGAGTAGTTGCTATGAGGGTAAGAACAAGGTAAAGCAAGCCAAGCTTCAAGGTTTTATAATGCAATTTGAGTCTTTGAAGATGCAATATGATGAAGATATTATTAAATAATTTCTTAGATTTGATGAGGTTGTGAATACTATAAGAGGTCTTTATGAAGAGTTGAAAGAGCCTATAATAGTTCAAAAGTTGTTGAGATCTCTCCTTGAGAGATTTCATCCGAAATTTGTATCCATTGAGGAGATGACAGATGTGAAAAATATCACTTGTGACCAACTACTTGGCATTCTTACCTCCTATGAGATGAGAATTTCCAATGGCAAACCAACAATAAATGATTAAGCCTTTAAAGCATATAAGAAGCCCAAGGAATAACATAATGGTTCATGTTGTGAATCAAATGAAAATAAAGCTATATTTGTGAGGAAGTTCAAGATAGGCTCAGGGAAGTACAAAGCTAATCTACCTTTCAAGTGCTTTAACTATGGTAAAGTACGTCACTATGCTCGCAAGTTTCCAGAAAAGAAGAGGAATGAATATAACCCTAAAGAGATGTTTAGAAAAGTGAAAAAGGATAAAAATAAGGCTAACAAGAAAAGATTCAACACCCAAGATGCTAACTCCTTTGAAAGTGAATTAACAAAATCATTAGATGAGGATAAAGATTTTGAAAGCTCAAAGGAACTGATGCTCATGGCCATAGACAATATGGAGGTAGAGATTGTTGATTTTGATGGAGAAGAGGTTGAAGTTGACATAGAAGGAGAGTTGGTCAGTGCTCTTAAAGAGATTTAGAGGCTGAGACATAAAAATAAAATTCAAAATGAATCCCCGATCAAAGACAAAGCCAAATCTATAGAACCTCTGCTCCTGCAAATTAAAGAAGGTAAGAAGATTTAAGAAATTCTAAATCATCTGTTGAGTAAGAAAGATAAAGTATGTGAAAGGCTTGAAGAAGAATTTTTTTTTCTAAGGAAAGAGCTTGAAAAAGCTAAAAGTCAATTAAAGTTTAATAAGAAATTTGGACAAGGCACTGAAAGCTTAAATGAGTTGCTTGATGCGCAAAAGATATCAAATAACATAGCAGGTCTTTTTTTAGGCCATGTCAAGTTCAAGATTTGGTTTGAAGGGAAAGAAAACTATTATTTTTGTGCAAGCAGTAAAAATTAAACAATACAGTAGCTAAAATTGACTCAATAGCTAAGAGAAAAATGGAGCACGCTCTCAAATATTCAACCAAAGACAAATCGGGTGTTGCAAAATATGAGTAATACAATTGTACAAAATTCAAATAACATAGGAGGGGCGGATCGAATTTCACAGAGAATAGCTCAACCAACCTTTACCAAACAATTTTCTCCTTGGTATGAAGACATCTTTCCAGGCTAAATTATGGGCAAAAAGCAACAAATTGCATAGTGAACTTGTCATTTAGATAGATCAAAAGCTCGAAGCATACACCCCTCAATCAGTGTCTATTGGCCCCTATCACCACTCGAGATCTCAGCTTTATGATATGGAGCGCTTCAAGGAGGCAATTGCTCGTAGATTTCATAAAAGAATCAACGGACACGAGTTTGAGTTTGTTGTTGTGGAAGAATTTAAGAAGCATGATTGGGAAATACAGAGCTGCTATCACAACTTCATTGATTATGAGGAAGAAATCTTGGCGTGGATTATGGCTCCCAATGACGTCTTTCTTCTCTAGTGTTACAGTTTTACGTGAAACATGCTGACAAAAGCTAGGATTTCAGCATCAAGGAGCTGGGAAGAGCCTTACATGCTACTGGAACTGGGTCTACCCATCGCTCTTTTTTCAGAGATACCAGTATAGAAATCTTGGCATAGATTATGGGTTCCACCCATCGCTCTATTTTCAAAGATACCAGTATAGAAATCTTGGCATAGATTATGGCTCCCAATGACGTCTTTCTTCTCGAGTGTTACAGTTTTACGTGAAACACGCTCACAAAAGCTAGGATTTCGGCATCAAGGAGCTGGGAAGAGCCTTGCATGCTACTGGAACTAGGTCTACCCATCGCTCTGTTTTCAGAGATATCAGTATAGATCCATCTTAAATATACATGAGACTAGAGGGATCTAATTTCTTCAAGTGCAATTTTTTTAGAGTGCATATTATTTAAATGTTTTGTATGGTTATTTAAATTTTTTTATTTTTAGATTTTTAAAAAAATTTATTTTAGCTGACATGAGCAAAATTTCAACTTTGATGATGCACTGAGTTGTAGAATGAACATCTCCACTCAATCATGATCTTGGAAAATCAATTACCCTTTTTCTTTTTTTTTTCAAAATCTTTTTGAGTTGCAATTGGGTTCTAAAGCAAGGGATAGGAAAGGTTGTCCAGCCTGGTCAGGCTTTTATGCCAAGAATTATAGCCTTTTACCTTTGTCACCACGTGGCATCTTGATCTGGTTCTGATGTGGCTGCTCAATATTAATGTAACTGCTAAATAATTCGTGTGAACATCAGCCCTGGAATTTGCAATTTGACACGTGGTACGTATTTTCGTTTTCAAAAAGTTGTTGACGGCACGTTTTAGATTTGGATCTTATAAGATCAACTTCAATTCAAATGAACAACCGTCAATTTGGATGCATTTCTTTAATATGCTTTTTTCCCCGGAAATAATGGAAAACCCATCATATTTATATATTATTTACTTTCATATTTATAATTTTTTTATTTCAATTAAATAGATTTAAATTGGAAAATTTTGGATTTTTTTTAAAGAAAAAAAATAAGATTTAATCTCTTATACATATAGATGGTGCATCTTGCTTTCAATTTATAGATACACAATGACCATATTGAAGTGTTCAGCTCCTTCCTCTCTCTTCATGTCGAGCAGGCTCCTTGTATGGAAAACTGAAAAACATAACGACGGCTTCACGCTCGTATTGATTTTGAGTTTGGCCCACGCACTATTTTTGGTTGGCACAGATCTTATAAAATCTGATCAATTGCTGTTTTTGACCTAGCTAAAACTCGTTTTTAGGAGGTCGCAGTATCCATTTAGCTAGGTCCAGAAATATAGTTATCATTTTGCCCAATCAAAATTTTAATTTTAATGATTAATTTTTTTGTTATATTGTTATTTAATTAAAAAAATTAATCTTTTAAATTTAAGATTTTAGTTTAATTTAATATAAAAAAGAGAATATTTAAATTTGTTATCACGGTAAGATTTTATATTTATTTTTAAAATTGTAGTTTAATTAAATATAAAAAGTGTAATATTTAAATTTATTATGAACATAATTTTTATTTAAAGTATTTTAAATTTACCATTTTTAACATTTTCGATTTCAGATATTTATTTCTGATATTTTAATTTAATTAATAATATCTCTAAATTTTATATTTATATATATTTTGAAAATGTAGTTTAATATACTTCAAAAATAGAGTCATCAGATTTAGATATATTAAATAATTCTGATCTATTTGTACTTTTTTTTAAATCCAATTATTTTAACAATCATATTTTAATATTTAAAATATAAATTAAAGTGCATGGTCAAAATTTATTAAAAACGTCAATGTATATGTATATTTATTTGTTAAATACACATGCATTTATATAATTAATCATCCATAATATCTTGGATTTTGATTTTATTTCTTTAAATTTAAAATAAATATAATTTTGAAATTTTTTAGTTTATAAAAAATAAAATTAAGTAAAATAAATTAGACATAGGTATGTTATTAATATTTTTTTTCAAGTTAATATTGTATTGTTATACAAAATCATATTGCCAACTGCATCAATCATCTAACCATCTTAAGTATATTTTTTGGCATATGGTCTTAACCAACCATATATTTGTGACCACCACCTACATATAGAATAATTTGTCGAAAACTTCAAATGTGTTAATAAATGAAGCATAATTAAAGTATCTAATTCATAATCCCAAAACAAAAAACTTCCAACAAACACTTCAAAAGCTATAAATCACAAGAGGTGATATGTGTTGTATCCTTGACACTAGATCTTGGAAAAGGTGATGTAGTAATAATGCATGGAATGTAGTGCCCAAGCAAGCTGAGCATCCATTCTCTCAAAGCAGACCGTTGATTTCTGTGGAAACGTTTGACATCTTCAATACTTGCAAACACTTTATATTTTTTTTTTGCTTCTTAGCAAGGACCCTTCTTGGCAAGGTTATTAGTTGCCAATATAGTAAAAAGTCATTAAAGTACTGCTTTTCCTTACCCTGGTATGACGAGGGTGGGTTAGGAACCCATTGCCCAATTTCATCCATTATGTTTGAATTTGACAATAAGTCGTTATCACTAGCTATCAGGGTTTCCAATTATTGAATTTCATTATGGGTTTCGTAGGGGATAGAAAAATGTAAGGCCTTAGCAACCTCCTAGTACGATTGTTAGGCTCAGTTTTGGGCCTATGGGCTGCAACCTTCCCCCACCTACTTCTCATGCATTAATCTTGCATGTAGTCAACTCAGTGTATCGTTCTAATATTAACAAAAAATTGACCAAGAACAAGAAGTTGAAATCAAAGGTAAGGAAAATTTACAGTCATCAATCAGACCAAGGCTATGAAACACAGAAGGACCTAGACCCAACACCAGAGATGGACAAGGCAACAATAGAAAATAAAACAACACTCATCCATGCATTGCCAGGAAACAATGAAATGATAACACCTACAACTTAGTGATATAGTCCTACCAACACAACTACATTAGTGAGATAACAACGAATCCCATAGAAGGAACCAATATCAAAAGCCAATGCCCATAGCCAAGAACAATATGAAAAAATATATTAGAAATACATGAAGGCTTTAGAATTACCCAAGATGACGTGGCCTCAATACGTCCAAGGGAGATGGCTAGCAAGGGTCTTTGGATACCAATTAACTCTAAAGAAACCAAAACATGGTAGTCTACAGCGAAAGGATGGTATGAACACCTAAAAGACATCTGTAGCCTAGAGCCTCATAGAACCACACCAAATTTTCCTTTACATGACTTCGAGAGAACTTCACTATCGTAACCTTTCCCTTGAGAGTTGCTTCCTGGGATGCCACAAGGTTATATTATCATATCCTATTTAAACGATCGCCTCCAGCTAACCCAAATTTCACTCGAAAGAAAGGTTAGGCGACATTCCCTGTGGCTGCAAGCTTTTTCCTCAAAATAATGGCTCTCAGGCTGACCTACCACACCTCATTCGACTGTCGCTTAACATGGTTAATGTAATGCAATATACTCACATGTGTCTCCATAGTTAGGGTTAGCCACACCACCCCCTCCATTTAATGAAATCTCCTCCATAAAGTTTCTGACATAGCCCCCAATTCCCTCAATTGCCTTAATACATACCCCATCACAAAATATTATTAAAAAATATTATTATTTTTTTCAAATTATTATAAAAATTTATTTATTTTTATTTTAATAATTATAATAAAAATATTTACTCAAATATTTGTTGCCCAATCTACCACCGATTTAATAAATTTAAATATTATTAAAAATAACGACAAATTGCATATAGCCATGCAAATAGATTGATAGATGTCGAAAATGCTGAATATGGAGGCCCAAATACCAAAGAAAAAAAACCTAGATAACGGCTCCATACCATATATCCATTCCCTTAAACTCCAAGAGTTTTATACAGATAATCAAAAACCAAGTTAGACGTATAACGCTAAATCCGAAGAGAGATGAAGCCAAGAGGAGAAGCAACCCCTTCCCGTGACATAGAGGACCAAAGGAACATTGCAGATAAGATTAGAGTACGTAAATACACAAATGCCACGGCATAGCTGAAGAGCTCGATTGAAAAACAAAAGTGGATTCAAGCAGGGTACGACATAGTGTAAATTGCCTTTGCTGGCTTTCTTTTTGTTTACCAATCAATTGTATCAGTACTTGTAACTGCAATTTCTCAGCCAAGGAGGATGACAACGACAACACCTGCATGGTAGGCTGGATGCCGTTACAACAATATGTGATTTTCGAGAATAGATGGTATAATTTGACGTTACACATTATTACGCGTCACATATGTTTGAAAAAATGGTTTCGATTTATCAAATTTAATAATGTTTGTCTTTAAAAAAAAGTTTATTATAATTTTTTTCAACGGACGTGAGATTATACCAATATTATCATTACGTTGTTAAAATCTCCATTTATATAAAAAATATTTTAATTTCTTTTCCACTTTCATTGTGTTGAACATGTGCGCGAAAGAAAAACAAACTTAACAATCAATGTAAAGCAGGATTATCACTAATAATCGTCTTTAGGTAGCAGATTTGACGTGGGTTAGAATACGAATTATTAAAATGTGAAGTGTTCTCCTTAATATATATATCTTTGCCGTTTTTTTCCTTTTGTTTCTTTGAGTAACTAGTAAAAAAACATGTGCATCCAATAAATCACATTTCATTTGACTTAAAAATTAATTTGTTATTTGAAATATTAAACTTATAAAGTATGGTACAAAAATTGATATTATTATAAATTTTTATTTAATTATATTTTACCATAAATAAAATATAACATTTATTATTATTATTTTAATAATAAAATTTTGTATAATATAGAAATTTAAAAAATCATTTAATCTTATTATAAATTTCTATTTACCTCCATTTATATATATATCTATCTATTTTACTTTAGAGTGATATAAATACCCTATAAATATTGTTAATGTTCTTCGATTTTATATATATGTGTATATGTTTGTTTGTTTTATTAATATTCTATGTAAACTTGAAATGAGATTTTTTTTTTTAATGTATATTAAGATGTATTTAATTTAAACCATGCATTTTATTTTTTATATTATTTAATAAAATATTTTGAGGAGGTGAGAAACGATTATTATTGATCTAATTTTATTATTTTTATTAATATAGTTTAAAATTAAATGTTAATGTGGTAATTTAATTTAAATGATGTAAAAAAAAAATTAAGAAAAATATTTTATTTATTAATTTTGAATTTGATATGGTTTAAAAATTTGCTTATGTTTTTTATTTTAATTTTTTTTGGTAAATTATCTATTATGATATTTATTTATAAATAAAAATAAGTAGATAATATGAAATGTATTTGTTATACAACTTTTTAGATATCTTTCTCTTCGCTAGCACTGTTAAACTTAGTTTTATTTTTATTTTGCTAACATTACTAGTATAAAATTTAGCTTTAAATTATAACACATTTTATATTTAGAGAAAAATTCCTAATTACAAAATAATTCTTGAACCATGTGTATAATTAAAAATTATAAGTATAAAAATGAGATATTGGTTTCATATTATCCAGTGTTAACCTAATGTAACACCATAATGCATTACACAGAACATAATATATAATAAAAAATTAACAGGCATAAACCTATGATTTAATACATTCACTAATTAATACCCAAGGTGGTAGACTAGGGTTTCAATGGCACATTGATTGATTGCATGGTTTATTAAATTTCGCACAGCCTGTGTTATGGTTCCGGTCATATATTAAAGAGTCACATGGCCTCCCTCCCTCGAGGCATTAGGCTCGTCACCCTGCTCCGGAGTAAAGGCACAGGGTATGTCCATCCACACAGTGCGATCCTGGGTTGTTCTCTGGCATGCCTTCGTCCATCGTTGAAGCATGATCGCGACAACTGTTATTGCTTCGTCCGTCGATCTGTATGGGGAATCCAACGGTGGAGAGGGTTTAGGGTTTTTCCAACTACTCAGCCCACCGCCCACCGCCTCCGGCCAGATGGAAGGTCATTTTCATTCGGCATGATCACGACAACTGTTATTGCTTTCGTCCGTCGATCTGTATGGGTAATCCAATGGTGGAGAGCATTTAGGGTTTTTCCAACTACCCAGCCCACCGCCCACCGCCTCCGGCCAGATGAAAGGTCATTTTCATTCGGAAGGCTGATGGCTCGGCCGCTCTGCAACAAATTCGTCCAACGGGTAATCAGTTGATGTTGCAACTCATTCATCGTGAGCTATGGTGTTGGCTGGCCATCCTTCTCAGAGAGGTATTGGAACATTTACCCTTTTTATGCAGCCTTTTACATAACAGATTCTTATATTACTTGTTTTTAATGATTCATGGTTTATAATGACTTATCAGGTGGCCCTCAAAGTCCAGGGGTATCACGACGTTTCTCTGGTTCAACCAAGGATAGCGGGTTTCGATGCCAATTACAGGAAGGTGAGCTTACAACCTTCGGCCATCTTTTTACAGTTCATGGTGTTTTTGCATGATAATTATAACCAGGTGATGTTTCTTATGCCGTGTAGGCGGACTGCCCCCGGATGGAACCTTCAGTGCTCAGGTGAGGTTGCTAATCTTGGGTGCTCTGGTTTTTATTTGTTTTTAACAGACCACATGCCTCTAATATCGATACATATGATAATGCAGGTAATGTGCTGCAATTACCAGGGTCCTTTCGAGTTCAGCTCCGCACCTCCTGAGGTCATGCGAACTCATACCCTACATGGCTGTCTACAGTTTGGAAGATACTCACCCTCGGCTCACTCAGTTTGACTATTATGGTTTAGATGCATGCGGAGGATTTGTTTGGCAGAGGGTTTCTGCCGGAACTTACTCAGTTCTTGTATTTTTATCTGAAAGACTGTATGAATTGTTAAATGCCATTCCCGTCAATTATCAGAGTAGAAATGTCTCGAGGGTTTTCCCCTTTTCTTGGATTTTACCTCCTTTTGGATGTATATAGGCCGTCGCGCCCTCCTACTGTAAAATGTTGAGGATAAGATTTACTTATTCAGTTAAAATGTATCTAAAACAATTTTCAGTAACCATCTATGTATGGGTTTACGGCTACAATACAGTTGTTCTGGAATGTTCGTTAGTATCTTTAGTTTCTATTTGATGCATCTGCTATATCATTAATTAAAGTGTTTGTAGTTGTCTCTTTCATGCTTTGTTTAAGCAGAATCTCTTAAATGCGTGTTTTAGCTAGATTAAACAGGAAAAGAATGCTCATATATCGCTTCGTTATCTGCTAGCCTTACGGCATTACTGTATATTTACTGTTGTATATTTACTGTGGTTCCTGTGACGCAATTCCATGCTGTTTCTGTATTGAGCATCTGAATTATTCGATTATGGTAAGTAAATAATTTTCTATCTTCAATTATTCTATTACTGTTTGCAATTTTCTACGATCCATATATTGGAATCTCCATTTTTCTATAATCCATATCATCATTTCTTAAAAAAAAAAAATTATATTACTTATTTGATTGACTTATGAGCATAAAATTCGAAAGTTGTCTGCGAAATTTGTATGGGAAGCCTCTCCTCCCAGCCAATGACTCTCCCCCGAGCATTTTCTCTACGGAAGCCTCTCCTCCGAGCATTTTCTCTACGAAAGTTGTCTGGAAGAGAGACGAAAGTTGTCTGGGAAGCCTCTCTTCCCAGCCAATGACTCTCCCTCGAGCATTTTCTCTCTGCGAAGAGAGACGAAAGTTGTCTAGGAAGCCTCTCTTCCCAGCCAATGACTCTCCCCCGAGCATTTTCTTTCCTTTACAACTGGATTATATCCAGTCCAAACTCTCCCCCACTTTTTCACCTTTTTCTCCATCACAACTAGATTATATTCAGCTACAGTTTTTCTTCCCCAAGGACTTTCTCTCCTTCACCATTGGATTAGACACACTAGATTATATTCAGCTACAGTTTTTCTTCCCCAAGGACTTTCTCTCCTTCACCATTGGATTATGTCTAGTGCAAGCTCTCCTCCAAACACTCTCTCTTTCACAACTAGATTATATCTAGCTACCACTTGGTACCTTGGACCTGGATCTCTCTCCTTCACACTTGGATTATATCTAGTCCAAACTCTCCCCCACTTTTTCTCCTTTTTCTCTTTCACAACTAGATTATATTCAGCTACAGTGTTTCCCCCGAGGACTTTCTCTCCTTCACCATTGGATTATATCTAGTGCAAGCTCTTCTCCAAAAACTCTCTCTTTCACAACTAGATTATATCTAGTGACCATTGAGTACCTTGGCCCTGGATCTGGATTATATCTAGAGGGTACTTTGGGGATTATATCCAGAGGGGGTACCTGGATTATATCCAGAGGGTACTTTGGGGATTATATCCAGAGGGTACCTTGGGCCTAGGGTACTTTGGGGATTATATCCAGAGGGTACCTTGGGCCTGGGTTATATCTAGTCGGTACTATGGGCTTCAAGACAGTCCTGTACTCAAGTCTTGTACTTGGATCTCCTTTGCTCCTCTTCCCCCTCTATATTTATACTTGGATCTCCTTTGCTCCTCTTCCCCCTCTATATTTTCCTTTCCAGGGGAGAGGAGCAACTGTTTCTTGGCAATTGTTTCTTTTAAATATTGCAAACACTTTACTTTTTATTAATGTGTCTGAACTCCTAATTACTCATTAATTAGGTAACAAGTTCTAATCTGGGCTTTCCAGCCTTAATTATTATCATAAGGTAAAACAAATTAATGCATGAAGACATAAAAACAAACTTAATGACTACAGTAATTCTTTCATGTAGCTTGGGGTGTTACACCTACTTAGTTTTCAATATTCTTGATCATTTTGGGTTGAGATAAAGCTCCCAAAAAGCACTAAATTTACCATGTAGAAACACTAAATTTGATAATGGTGGGGAAGCCTACTCTTTTACCCTCAACAACTAAAAATATTTCACATAAAATTTGAAACCAAAATTTTTATTTCCATATTTTATTGTTTTATTTGAAAGTTTCATGTAAATTTTTAATAAAAAACATTCATTGGTTTAGCTTTCTTTAAAAATGCACCTATAAATCTTTAATTATATTAATGAATTACCTTTATTAAAAATATTATATTAATAAAGTACAACTTTGTTAAAAATATGTCTCTTTATTATTTTTAATTTCTCTTTATTATTTTTAATTTAATTTAATATTAGGTTCTATTTGGAAATTGTATGTGGTTTTAATTCTTACAATTCTTTATAAATAAATTTGATTCAAAAAAAATTTTATTATTTTTAATTATATATATATATATATATATATATATATATATATATATATATATATATTATAACAATAATTGAAATACAATTTTTCAAAATACAATTTTTCAAAACTTGACATTATATTTTATATATAATTTTATATATAAAATTTCCAAAAATTATGAAATTTTTTTATCCATTTAACTCATAACAAAATTGCATGTATTTTGTTTATTTCTAACAATGCAGAAAAGAGAGTCATTTACAACTCAAAAGATTTGATACCTCTACGCTCTTGATAAGTCTAGGTTTAACATGTTTTTATGTTAAGCACAAACAAACTACAACCTAAAATAGCTTGTTGGTAGCTTTTAACGGCATGAATTTTCACTCATGTCATATGATTTTGGATTTTGGTTATTCACATTTTTTCTCACATTTAAAGAAGACAAGCGAATAACCAATCAAAAGTAGTTGTAGGTGATAATTCATTTATGGTAGATGAATTCATGTTTCAAGAAATGAAATGAGCAACAAATTCATTCAAACCTACAAGCAATGCATAATTACAATTAACAAAATATCTCAATTTACCAATCCGTGAAACTTAAATTGACTAGATTGTAAACCTTAACACTAACTTGAATTCAATGATTTGACTTTGATTTAGCTATATTTAAACTAAGCTACGGTAATTTTACTTTAATTTTCCATTTGATTATAAAGATATATTGTGTTGGGACTTTTTGTCAATCTAAAACCAAAAGATTTTTGGTTTTGGAAAATTCTCTATTATGATAGTTTATCTATAAATAAAAATAGGTAGATAATATGAAATTCATGGGTTATATATTTTTTTACATACCATTCTCTTCACTAACACTATTAAAATTAGTTTTACTTTTATTTTTCTAGCATTACTAGTACAAAGTTTAGCTTTGAATTATAAAGCATGTTATATCTTTATTCTAAAAAAAGATCTTATTTTACAAAAAAAAATTCATAATTACAGGATAATTCTTGAGCTATGTCAATAATTAAAAATTATAGGTATAAAATGGGACATTAATTCCATATTATCCAGAGTTACCCTATTAGTTCTTAGTATTCTTAAACATTTATTAATAATTTTGGATTGAGATAAAGCTCCCAAAAAACACTAAATTTACGATTTAGAAGCACTAAATTTAATAATAGTAGGGAATCCTACTATTTTACCTTCAACAAATAAAAATATTTCCCATAAAATTTGAATCCAAAATTTTTATTTCCATATTTTATTATTTCATTTGAAAGTTTCATCTAGTCTATATTCTTAATAAAAAACATTAATTTAGCTTTCTTTGAAAATGTAACTATAAATATTTAATCATATTAATAAATTACAAATTTGTTAAAAATTATCTAATTATTATTTATAATTTAATTTAATAATATATTTTATTCGGAACTTGTATCTCGTTTTAATTATTACCATTCTTTATGAATAAATTTGATTTAAAGGAAATTTTTTTAATTATTTTATATATATATATATATATATATTATAATATAATATTTTTAAAACTTTAAATTATATTTTATATATAATTCTATATATAAAATTCCCAAAAAAAAGACTTGTTTTATCGCATAACAAAATTGCGTATATTTTATCCACTTATAACAATGTAAAATAGAGAGGGGTTTGTAACTCATAAATTTTGATCCCTTTACGTTCTTGATAAATCTAGGTTTAACATGACTTTATGTTGGTTATGTGTATGTGCATGTGCAAGAACATACAAAACTACCACCAAAAATAGTTTGTTGGTAGCTTTTAACGGTGTCAAATTTCACCCATGTCAAATGCTTTTGGGTTTTGGGTTATTCACATGTTCTCACATCTAAAAAAGACAAGCCAATAGCCAATCAAAAGTAGTTTTAGCTCATAATTCACTTATGGTGGAAGAATTCATATTTCAAGAAATGGAATTAGCAACAAAGTAGTTCATACCAACCAGCGATGCATAATTACAATTAATAAAATATCTCAATTTACCAATCTCTGAAACCTAAATTGACCAGATTGTAAACCTTAACACTAACTTGAATTCAGTAATTTTACTTTAATTTAGCTATATTTAAATTAAGATAAACAATTTTACTTTAATTTTCCATTTGATTATAAAGGTATATTGTGTTGGGAATTTTTTGTCAATCTAAAACCAAAGTGTTTCTTTTTGGCAAATTCTTTATTATGATATTTTATCTATAAATGAAAATATGTAGATAATATGAAATGCATTTGTTATAGAACCTTTTACATACCTTTCTCTTCACTACGGCTATTGAACTTAGTTTTACTTTTAGTTTGCTATCCTTACTAGTATAAAGTTTATCTTTGAATTATAAGGCATGTTATACCTTTATTTTTAAAAAGGATATATTTTTTTAGAGAAAAAAACCCTAATTACAAGATAATTGGTCAGCCATGTCAATAATTAAAAACTAGAGGTATAAAATGGGACATTGGTTTCATATTATCTAGAGTTAACCTAATTAGTTCTTAGTATTCTTGAACATTTTGGGTTGAGATAAAGCTCCAAAAGAAAACTAAATTTATGATTTAGAAGCACTAAATTTGATAATTGTGGGGAAGCCTACTCTTTTACCCTCAACAACTAAAAATATTTCAGATAAAACTTGAAACCAAATTTTTTATTTCCATGTTTTGTTGTTTTATTTGAAACTTTCATCTAATCTATATTCTTAATAAAAAAACATTGGTTTAGCTTTCTCAATCCAGTTATAACAATGCAAAATAGAGAGAGTGATTTGCAACTCAAATGTTCTCATCTCTCTAGGCGCTTCATAAATCCAGGTTTAACATGGCTTTATTTGGGTACGTGTATGCTGATGTGAAATCATATACAAAACCACCACCTAAAATAGCTTGTTGGTGGATTTTAAGGGTGTGAACTTTCACTCATGTCAAATGCTTTTGGGTTTTGGGTTATTCACATGTTTTCTCATATCTAAAGAAGACAAGGCAATACCCAATCAAAAGTAGTTTTAGGTCATAATTCACTTATGGTGATTGAATTCATATTTCAAAAAATGAAATTAGCAACAAAGTCATTCATACCTACAAGCAATACATAATTACAATTAATGAAATATCTCAATTTACCGATCTATGAATCCTAAATTTACGTGATTGTAAAACTTAACACTAACTTGAATTCAGTAATTTTACTTTAATTTCGCTATATTTAAACTAACTTACAGTAATTTTACTTTAATTTTCCATTTATTATAGATATACATTGTGTTGGGAATTTTTTGTCAATCTAAAAGCAAAGATTTTCTTTTTGGCAAATTCTCTATTATGATATTTTATCTATAAATGAAAATAGGTAGATAATATGAAATGCATTTGTTATAGAAATTTTTACATACCTTTCTCTTCACTAGTGCTATTAAACTTAGTTTTACTTTTATTTTTCTAGCATTACTAATAGAAAGTTTAGCTTTGAATTATAATGCATGTTATATCTTTATTCTAAAAATGGATTTTTTTTTTTGGGAAAAATCCTAATTACAAGATAATTCTTGAGCGATGTCAATAATTAATAATTATAAGTATAAAATGAGATATTGGTTCCATATTATCTAGTGTTATCCTAATTAGTTCTCACTATTCTTGAACATTTTGGGTTGAGATAAAGCTTCCGAAAAGCACTAAATTTACTATTTAGAAGTACTAAATTTGATAATGGTGGGGAAGCCTACTCTTTTACCCTCAACAACTAAAAATATTTTAGATAAAATTTGAAACCAAATTTTTTATTTCCATATTTTTTTTTATTTAAAAGTTTCATCTTATTAATATTCTTAATAAAAGACATTGATTTAGCTTTCTTTGGAAATATAACTGTAAATCTTTAATCATATTAATAAATTACAACTTTATTAAAAAATGTTTCATTATTAATTTTTATTTAATTTAATATTATGTTTTATTTGGAACTTGTATCTGGTTGGAAATTTGATCTCTCATTATTATTTATTATTATTTTTTGTTTAATTTAATATTATGCTTTATTGGGAACTTGTATCTGGTTTTAATTCTTATATTTTTATTTATTTTATTAGATTATTATTTTTAATTTAAATTATATATATATATATATATATATATATATATATATATATATATATATATAATGTCTGTTATTTCATAATAAAAACTAAAATACAATTTTTTCAAAACCTTACATTATATTTTATATATCGTTTTATATATAAAACGTTTTTTTTATATATCGTTTTGTATATAAAATGCTTAAAAAAGAATTTTTTTTATCCATTTAACTCATAACAAAATTGCATGTATTTTATCCACTTATAACAATGTAAAATAGAGAGAGTGGTTTGCAACTCAAAATTTATGATCTCTCACTCAAAACCTAAATTGACCCGATTGTAAACTTTAACACTAAATTGAATCATTAACGCTAAATTGAATTCACTAATTTTACTTTAATTTAGCTACTACTTTAATTTTCCATTTGATCATAAAGATATATTGTGTTCGGGAGTATTTTTCAATCTAAAATCAAATATTTTCTTCTTGGCAAATTCTCTATTATGATATTTTATCTATAAATGAAAATAGGTAGATAATATGAAATGCATTTGTTATAGAACATTTTACATAACTTTCTCTTCTCTAGGGCTATTAAACTTAGTTTTACTTTTGTTTTGCTAGCATTGTTAGTATAAAGTTTAGCTTTGAATTATAATGCATGTTATATCTTTATTGTAAAAAAGATATTTTTTTAGAGAAAAAATCCCAATTACAAGATAATTCTTCAGCCGTGTCAATAATTGAAAATTACAGGTATAAAATGGAACATTGGTGCAATATTATCAAGGGTTAATGTGGCTTGCACAATCATCACAATCAATTGCAACGTTGTTAGTTGAATTTCCCTACACAAAAGAAGATAATAGATTTTGAAGTGAAAATATGTCACTTTCACCATTGAAACATGGCATGCAATTTTTTAAATCTCATTTGTTACATTATACCTTTATGTTTTAACATTAAGGAAAGTGGGATGAAACACTCCAAATGGTTAATAACTTGTGAGTTGTTAAATAACCTCTAACACATTTAAACCAATAGGCTGAAAATTTCATAAATATATGTTAAACAAAGGTGCAATGACATTATCATATTCCTTGGAAACTTTTTGTTGTCAACTAAAATACATGGGTATCCTAAACACTATACATCTCTCATTTCCTATCAATGCGTTCTTAGAAGACAAGTGTACCTTTTCTCGAATAAAATATAAAATTTCCATACAAATTTATACAAATAATAAATAGAATGAACAAACATGATATTAAAATTTATAAAAAAAAATCAGCCACAAATAAAATGATTATAACCTCTCTTTAATTAAAAAATACAATCATGAATTATCTTTTTATTTTAATTATAGTTTTTATTAATATAAAATTATATGTTTTTATTGTTTTTCCATATAATTTAACTATAATTAAATTAGATGAAAATAACTCAAAGCAAGGGTTCCCTAAACCATGGACTCAAAGCCTCATTATCCCTATTTTTAAAAGTGAGGATACAAATAATCCCTCTAATTATTGGACAATTATGATCAGCCCTCTCCTAGCCAAGTTATATGGTATTATTTTGAAAGGAAGTTGAGCATATGGCTTGAAAGTGAAGGTAAGCGGGCTAAAGGCCAATCGGGTTTTAGAAAGCAACAGTCAACAATAGACCACCTCACTATGCTTAGAATCATTATGGAAGAATGCTACAATGATAAATCCAATCTCTTTTGTTGCTTTGTGGACTTTAGAAAGGCTTCCGATATGGTTCCTAGAAACAACCTTTGGAACAGAATAGAAGAGCTAAAGGTTCCTTTTGAGTTGAGCACTGCTGCTATAAGGTTATACGAGAATGTAATTGCCAAGTTAAAGAGCAATGGGGGGTGGTCTAAAGATATTAAGTGTAATATCAGAGTAAAACAAGGTTGCCCCCTCTCCCCTAACCTATTTGGCATTTACATTGACAAGCTAGAAGGTTGTTTAGAGGAAGCAGGATGTGCTGGCACGATCTTAGCTGGGGTAGTCATCATCCTTCTTCTCTACGTTGACGATATTGTTCTTCTCGCAAGGTGCCCATCTGATCTTGATAAGCAACTTATAATTCTTAAGGATTTTTTATCTACCATGGGTATGATTGTTAACACTGACAAAACAAAAGTTATGATTATCAAAATCCAAGAAGGACACTTACACTAATTTTATGTTTGACAATAATAACTTGGAGGAAGTGTCTTCCTACAAGTACCTAGGAATTGATATTCATCACAAGCTCAACTGGAATTATGGCATTGAGAAAAGGATTAATGGGGATGGAAAGCTTATTCTAGTCTTGAAAATAATTGTAAAATGACAAACCTCGTAATGTGGGATAGAAAGAAGTTCCTCTTTGAAACTTTAGTCACTCCGGTTATCTTATATGGATGTGAGGTTTGGAGTTGTAGCATCTCTAGAGAATCCTAGAGAAAGATTGAGCAAATCCAGAAACGTGTTATAATGTATAACCTCAAAATTAAAAGCAACACACCCTATCCTAATCTCCTTATAAAAGTGGGTCTTTCCCCTATGGAGAGCCTAGCTATGACTAGGCTTCTGTTGTACAAGCAAAAACTCAATAACATAGGAGACCATAGACTTCCTAAGCTAGCTTTAAATTCCAGCCAAAACCACCTAAGGCTCAAACGAGGTTGGTATAAAGACACTAGGGCCTGGTTAAATCATTGGGAGATCAACGAGAATGTTACATTGCAAAACAGTAATAACATTAAGAATATTGTTACTTCTAAGTTCAAAGAAAAAATGTGGTGAGAAAAATTTAGCAGTTAAAAGAAAATTAAGATATTATATGGAGGTCATCAACCCCACCCTAGAAGATCAAAAGTATCTCTCTATTTTAACTAGCTCAAAGAAGAAAATTAATATAGCCAAGATTAGAACTAACTCTCATGAGCTCCATAGTGAAATAGGTAGTTGGGCAGTTCCTAAAACTCCATGGATGGAAAGGTTTTGCCATCTTTGTGAGAATACGAACATCGAGGATGAAAATCACTTCCTCTTAGAGTGCCCCGCCTACAACCACATTAGATCTCAGTTTCAAAATCTTTGTTGCAACATTGACCTTCCTAGCCTTTTACGTTGTCAAAATTACAGTGAGCTCAGGAGGCTTCTCTCCAAGCTTTTTGAGCATAGGAATAAAATCTTAAATCAAACTAAATAATCATTTCTTTAAGTCTGATAGACCAAAATTTGGTCTCGACGTTAACCACCACCATCATCAACTAAAATATAAACACTGATTTATATTTTTGAAAATTCAATAATTAAACTAAATTGCATATACATTCTTAATTTTTATCCGTAAAACTCAATAGAAATCACAAATCATGAAACATGTTCATTAAGTATTTTCTCAACGGCGCAGTTCTCGGGCTTGCCTATGTTCCGGTCTCCCCCGATGGTTAAACATATGGGCAGAGTTCCCAGACTGCCACATTAATCAAAACTCGCACGTTATGTTAGACTCACATTCGTTTAACATGTTAAAATGCTCTCTTTTCTCACGTTTATATATAACTGTGTTTGAAATTCTTAGTCATTTAAATGTCAAATTTTAAGCTTTAGGAGCAATTTGATTAAAAATAGTTTTAGATATTAAAAATTTCATTGGAAATTAAAATTTTATTGATTATATTATCTTGTCATGGTGTGTGGTTCAAGGAGTAGACTTCCTTATCCGTGAGTCTTGTCTCTTGCTAAAATCATAAGAAATTAGTGTATCTGCTTGTAGGTTGTTGGATGTACTCTTGATATTATAGTGGCAGTTACGAGAATTGATCTTGGGTCTTCATTAGATTAGGTCTAGCAGTTACCGATTCCGCTGTGCCTAAAAAATAAAAAATAAAAAATTCTATTGATTATTATTTAAAAAGTTAAACGTCAATTTTTATGTTTTTATAAATAGTTTGATTAGTGATCATTTTGATATGTAAGTCTTTCAAAATTTTGGAATTTAAGGTTCAAATTTTTCAGGAGTAATAAATAAAGGCACATAGAGCTTTTTCTAGTTATATAAATTAATTTAAAGCTATATAAATAATATAATTTTGAGATAATTTATGAATATAATCTATTAATTAAATTTTTATTTTTATAATATTAAATTATTTTTTAACTTTATAATTATGTCTATAAAAATGTATATTTAAAATAGATTTTTCACAATTTTTTGAAAAAAATAACTCATACAACATATTTATGGAATATATTTAATAGTAAAAAGTAAGATTTATATTAAAAGTAGTTATATCATTTTACTTTCAAATAATTAAGAAAATATATATATATATATATATATATATATATGAGATTTGATTATGATATTATAAAAAAACTTATTTATATGTTAAAATATCTTATATTAAAAAAGTTTTGAATATGATAGTTTATGTTTCTTAGAATTTTTTTATATATTTTTTTAAATATATATTGCTTTAATTCATATATATTTTTTTATAATTATAATTATTAATAATTTAAAATAAAAAACAAACTAATTAACTTTTTTAATCTTCCCAATATAAAATATATCATATAATTATCTTCATTTACCAACACATTATTTAAGATTCACAATCGGATGGGATTTGATAAATAAATTGCGTTTTATAATATATCGAAAAAAACATTGACAACATGAAAGAATTTTCGTAAATGTTTAAATTTTTTTTTGTAAGCTAACATGGTACCATTCATATTAAATCAAGTTAAAGCCTATACAGACATACATTGGCCTCAACCCGCCCTGAAGGGAAACCGGGTCTGTTGGCCATCTTAAGTTTTTAATTGCCATCCAGAAACAAAATTTACTGAGTCTACTTGTCCATGCTAAATAAACTACACATTCAAAAAGACTATCATTGTTTCCTATCTGCATTATGAAATATAACAAAAGGGAGAGCATGCTCTCAGCTTCCTAACTAAGGAGACGATTAACATATCTTTGAAAAATCAGTCTGCCATGGCGCCCCGCTGATCATCTTCCTCCCTTGCTTCAGGATTAAGCTTCTTTAACTGTTGTTGTATCTCATCAAGCTTGCTATCCTGCATCAGAAGGGTTATCTGGAGATTGTTCATTTCTTTCTTCAGGTTTGGGATGCCTTGGGCCAGTTCTGCCATCTCCATAGCCACCTGTTCCATAGCTTTTGCTAGCAGCCTCTTCATTACCCAATACACATGGAGAGCCTGCTTGTACAGGGACATACGTCCTCTAGTATTTCCTGGGTCTGGCAGCAGATACTCCCAGTCCTCCATCTCAGTTTCCGACTGTTCCTGGGTCGCCTCCTCCTCTAGCTGCTGAATTATCCTCCTAATATCCGCATGTGTTTCTTTACTGTAAGCCCTCTCCGCATACTACACCTGTCGCTTCATCGTCTTCCTGCCTCGTCTTTTTCCTGCCAGTGGAGGGAAGCTCCGCTCCTGGTTTCCCGCTTGACATCTTCTCCCTCTTCCTCTATGACCCCTTCCACGTCCTGCGCCACCTTTGTTACCTTCCTTTACCATACTTCCCGGACTGATTGTGCTTGAGGGGGATCCCATACAGTTTTCCTCCTCTCTCCCTCTGGATTTCTTTTCTCTGATGTCTACCTCTTCTGTTTGCATGTCCTCCAAAGGTCTCCCTTTCCCCCTTCCGTTCCTCTTCTTCTGCATCTGACTCTCCTGTTCTGGGTTGTGTGCCTCCTCCAAGCCCACCTGGTTCTGTTCCTTCTCTTCCCATGGGTCTACCATATTGCCTTCAGTCCCCGAAGGTCTTCCTCCCCTACTCTCAACCGTCGCAGCCTTCCTCATTCTTCTCTCTATTATCCTGCACTTAGTTTTCCTGGGGATGGGAGGTCGACCCCTCTGCTGTTCTCTCTCTGCTTTACCTCTTTCTCTGGTTTCCAACTTCTTGCCCTTGTCTCCGCTCCCACCGAGGGCGTTAACTGCATACCTGCCCTTATGCTTCCACCCATGTCTGCTTCCTTTCACTTGCCGCCCTTCCTTATGCTGCTGCACCACCTTCCTTTGTCGCTTGCATTTGCCATCATTGCCCACTCCTCCTCGGCTTGCCTTCGTGCGAGCTGACCCTTGTCCCATCATTGAAGCGCCGTCACTACCACCACCTCTGGCCTTCATATTTCTCTCTTCCCTGCAGTTTGTAATTATGCCCAGTCTACCAACCATCCTGTCCACCTGCGATGCTCTCCTTGTGCAAGGTGGCTTATCATAGCCCCCCCTTGTCCTTTCATTAATCTCCCATTTCGCCACCTTAGTCACCCCGATCGGGGATCGTAAATGTTTAATTTTTATTTTAAACAAATTACAGATTTAAGCTAAGCATAAGTGATGTCATGGTAATCAACTATTATATATTTGTCAACTTGCATATTCAAGTATTTAGGCTTCACCATTTAACAAAGCGATGTAATTTAAGAGGCCAAATACTCTTTATAATATAAGAACTTATATAAATGTTTAACTTCTGTCTTAAACAACTGACAAATTTAGGCGTGGCCTGTGTGATTTGTCCATAAAAAAATAGTGTAAATTCTATCCTCGCAATGATCATTTTTCATTTAAATTATAAAAGTTATTTTAACTATTAAATTAGATAAGAGAATTATCCAAATCGTGATTTGACCAATTCCAACCTTGATTCGATGGATAACTAAAAATACACCTAAAAGGTGACATTTTGAATCGTCATATTTGCTGTGTGGGCAACTCTCACAACCAACGAATAATGAACAGTCGCGAATGAAAATCTCTGTGAATAATGAATTGTTGCAAATGAGAATTGTTGTGGTTGAACAATTTGAGCAATTATCTAACTCATAATCAGTGGCATTATAGGTTTCCCATCAACTCTATCCATGTAGATATAATTATAATTATTCACAGTTGCAAATGAGAATTTTTGTGGTTGAACAATTTGAGCAATTATCTAACTAATAAGCGGTGGCATTATAGGTTTCCCATCAACTCTATCCATGTAGATAAAATAATATTGGTAGGTAGTGTAATTTGAAAATAATATTTGAAAATGAATTAACTTATTTTATTATAATAATCTAAAATATATAATATTCATTACAAAATTAAATAATTATAATAATTACATAGTCAAAAAAATATAATTAAAATATTATATTAATTGCATGGTAAATAATTATAACTAAAACATTATAATAATTGTATGGTTAATAATTCCCCATGGGGTGACAGATGGTGGCACACTTCAATTAGTGAGTTTTAATTGTAACACATCTCCCTTGTGTGCTAAATTATCGTAAACCTAAGATGAGTTAAAGCTAGGTGTGATATCCTTACTTGTGTGCTAAATCATTGTAAACCTAAGCTGAGAAAAGCGAGGTGTCATACCCTCATTTGTGGGTTAAACTATTATAAACCTAAGCTGAGGAAAGCTAAGTGTGATATGTAATATGAAAAACAAATGTGTTATTAAATAAATTAATAAAATAAATCACTTGGAGGGTGGAGCACCAAGAGAGAGGATATTCTTGCCAAATTCCATTGATGAATGGGATAGAGATTAATCTTTCATGATAAAGCTTCTAGATGTGATTCTAGATAAGTTTGGATGGATGGGAGATAGAGATCCATCGAACATAAAATATTTCTGGGAGATAAAGGAAAGATTTTATGAGGAAAAGCCTGGGGGGAGATAAAGACGAGCTTTTCCAGAAAAGACCTAGGAAAATGGAAAAATCCATAAAAGTGGGACACCGCTAATGGAAATTAAATCATGAAAGAGGGTATTAAATACCCAATGCATTGATCAATTGAGGACAATTGATCATTGGCAAGAACCTCAGCTCAGGACGAATCTAAGGTGATTCATGGTTGGGTGGTGGTGCTCCTCCCTCCAAGTGAAGTTTTAGACAATTCCTTATCCGTGGAATGTTTTGTATGTTGATCTTTAGTCTCTCTCTATGGTATAGTTTCAGTTTTGTTCTTGAGAAGATTTTATTAAGTTTCTTCACCATGAAAAGGTTCGAGTGAATTTTATATGCTTATGTGTTAATAGAGTTAATAATGGTTCCCTCTCTTTTGATGAGATTCACTTGAATGGTATGTTTTCATGTTAAAGCCTTTCCTATTAGGATGTTAAATCATACAGTTCAGTTGTATGGATTGCTTAACTATCTCTCTTATGGAAGTGATGGAATTAGTAATGCAAGTGACTGTCATGTGATCTCACATGCATGTCAAAGTTATTATGACTATCTTAAATTGATAAGAAAGGAACTTGATAGTTAATAAAATGTGATGAAGGAAAATAGTATGCCTCTAACTTATGGGATATTATTGTAAGGCTTTGGTGCATGCAAGCCCTAATGGAGTAATGTTGTTAGCTGTATAATGGAGTAATGTTATTGCCATGCATGAGCTATATCAATAACATTTTTTATTAAAGAGCTATCATAGATGCATAGGGTATAATGCGTTTAACAGGATAATCTATAATGGTTAGATTTCCTATTGCATGTGTACTTAATGAGAATAGATTAGCATACTATCTGTCCACTGCTAATTATTAGTCCATTAATTCTTAAGGGGAATAACAAATACACTTTATGAGTTGCATGCCAGGATCAGTCTTTCTTTCTAAGATTGTAAATTGAACTTATTATAATCCTAAAATTCCACATCCTCTCGCTCGGTGGTCAAAATTTATAGTAATTATGGAATGTGTTATACAAATGTTGATAAGGATGTACTTACGAGCTAAAGACACCCTTGGAAAGGGTTCAATATGAACAATAAATAACAAAAAAAATTCACCTAAATGGGAGTCGATTGTAAAATTTCCACTGTAGGCTCAAGGGTTATGTTACAAATGGTATCAGAGCGATCAAGTCCAAACCTTGTGGCCTATGGGCCAATTCACCTCTATAAAATATGAAAGTGGGAAAACCAAATAAGATAAATCACCCCACAAATTAAAATTTGAAAATAGGAAAATATTATTTGACTCCCAATAGTAAAATAAAGTCACATTTATATTTTGCTCCACTATATATATAACCTTTCCAAGGAGATGAAAGGAATGGGGTGTTTTGCGCAAATTAATAATACCAATGAATTTCTTGTCTTCTTGGGTGAATAACGACACAAATCATCTCTCAAGGTAATACCGGAACAAACAATTCATATCAAGTCAATTTTACAAGAAGGACTGTATCTAAATAGGTTGCTTCTCTATGAAGGACTGCATCCAAAGGCTGTATTATTGTATGTGTATGAAAGTACGTAAGAAGGACCCTTTAAAATCGAACATAAAGCATGCAAGAAATCCATGCGCTATTAGAAATGAGAGAACACTAGATTTATTCCGAACACCTACCTTAAAGGTTGATACCTTGGGGTTGATATACACAATATATACATTAGCATCACAATTTTGTACTTTTGAAGGTAAGGATCTTTTGATGTGAAAGTATGCGTCGACAAATGTTACCTGGGGAGGATTATTAATTACTTACTATTTTGATTTCTCTATTGATTTCTCTGTTGCACACCAGCGGTGAAATAAAAAAAAAGAATAATCTTCACACAAGTGAAACCGTCCCACATTGTTTTAGAATATGTTGAAATCGACCCACATTTATAAGTAACCATGACTTTTCTTACTCCCTAGTATATGAAAATAAACAAAAATGATGACTAAAGGATGGTGAAAAAAAGATGTGAGTTACGAATAGATTCTTGAATATTTAGAAGTGACTTGTCAATTGTGTTGCGGGCTTTAAATCCAACATGACATGACTTGTCAACATAGGCAGGATTAGAATGCAAATCATTTTGAAGGGACTAATGAATTGTATTCCATGTTGGAAATCAACTGTATAACTCTTTATAGAAAAGTAATTTTCTATATATGCACAAATCTAATGAAATTAATTCAATGGATTAGAAAAGCAATGATCCTGCTTCCTTTGGACTCCATTATTCACAATTCACTAGCAACTGTAAGTACCAAATTACTATATAGAAGCCTCCATAGAAATGAGTCTTTTAGCCAGAGTCCTGAATTCGAAAATTAGGTTGAACCTCTCGACGAGGAACGCAATCAAAGAAACGTGTGATGCCCCACATGATGGATTTTCCACTGTGGCTGGGCGCTCAATACAGGGGTGTGATGTGTGTGTTAGTGTGGAAGGAACGTCGGTCTAGGTAATTGAAACGAAGAAAGTCTGACGACTGTTGTTTCTATTTTGTTTTCTTAGAAGAAAAGAAGGAGGCAGCAATACAAAATAAAAGTCAGAAAAAGGTTGCAGTGCTACGAATTCCGGTTTATCACCATTTTGGGAGATAAGAAAGTTGGTAGGAAGTTCGAAGAAAAGTTGGGATCCGGCTTGTTGTCTTCTATTGATAAGGAGTCGTATGCGGGGAAGGGATAATGACTATCCTCCACCGATCAGATTAAGCAATAAAACATACTATTATAAGTAGGTGTGATGTGCTAAGTAAAAGCAGTCATGATGTTTTCTAAATAAAAATTTGGATAGGATGAGAACAGAGATTAGCATAATAAGGCGTGGTGGTAAACATTCTCTAATCAACCACCAGCTTTCATTCTGATCTTTAGGAAAAACATGATTAGTAACTAAGGCTTCCTACTTTACGGTTTTCTTTAAAGACATTAAAATGAATTTTCGAATTTTCTTAGTTCTTGTTGAGGAACTCTGGGATAGCATTACAAATTCACTACCCCTCTTACTCCCAATACTCATTGAAGACGATAGAATAAATTCTGATGTTGCTAAGTAATGTGGATTTGGTTCACGTTATTGCACTTTCTCTCTCTGGGGAGAAGAAATAAAGGCGAATAGCAAATGGGGTAGTTCTGAAGTGGACAATGATGAAGAACCTGCTAGCATCTACAAGCAAGCTTGGACATTGGATTTCCCCCAAAAATGAATGAGCAGGCAGAACTCATTATACCTTACAAACAACATAGATAAGCTTTTTGATCATTTCTTTTGTTTTCGTTTGAGCAAGCTAGATAATTATATATGCATGGACAACATATTATATAAAAATTGTTTGGGCAATGCAAATACTGGCTATGGCAGATTAGACGTCTACAAACTCTCCACACCAGGAGAAATTTTTGGGTGTTGCGGATACAAAGTTGAATGAGCATTGTGTACCTTGGAAAGGGAGTTTAGCATAACTCATATCAAAGGAATGCTATGGATATGGCAGTTTTCCTGCTCTCCAGAGAGTTTAATAAAATTCGAGGCAGATGGTGTTAAATGTGAAATGGGATGTGAGAACCAAGAATGTTCTCTGCCCTCATGCTACCCAATGCCCTAACCAATTAAATTATTTTGCATCGCTATTTCAGAAGGAGATCCAGAACACTCTTTATGTAAATTTGATAGATTTATAAATGCCAACAACTGACTGAAGCATTTAGTCATTATAGAGATTTCAGGAGCCCCATCAAAAAGGCTCTTAATAGGAACAAAATAAACAATAACAGTTAGCAAGGAAATCCTCCATTAAAATAGGAATTTTAAGAATCATCGATAGGATTTTGTAAAGGACGCACAGTAAAAAAAAATTGAGGGTTTTGTGGGGTTGGCCTGAAACTTGATTTTCCACGTGGGTTTTGTAGAAATGAATATCCAAGTTCATATTTAACGTGGGTTTTACTGCATTGAATAAGAAAAAAAACCAAGTTGTATCAATTTCATTTTTCTTTCAATTATACCCTCTATTGGGTTCCTGGCACCATCCACGGGCAGTTTTAGGATGTAGAGGGCAATAGAAATGAGAAAAAGTATTTTAAAACTCTAGAAGACAAAAACAAAGAAAATAATTGCTCTGGAAGTCTCCGCTCCACAGCGAGTAAGTCATTCATTCTGGTATTAATGTGTCAGTTTTTTTATGCCGGTGAAATAGTTATTATTAGACAATTCCTCCACCAAAAATCTTATTAAAATGGTTAGGCCGTGTCATCAGAAAGATGGGAAATGGGTAAACTTGTTACAGTTTAGTATAAGGGTAACTAGATATCAGATTCTTTAGCGATTTTGGTAAAAGAATGTCAAATTGAAGCGTCTGAGGTTGAAATAATGAATACCTACCACACACGTGATTATCCTCCTCCATAATATTCAACACCGACATTAAATCAAATAACTTTCACGCATGAAAAAATTCTGGGTTGTGCATTTTTAATAAATAAATAATATAAATAAGGCTCATTTATTTTGATTTCTGTTAAGAATTCCAGTGTAATTTATCCCGAGTTGGAATACAATACCTCATAAAAAATGATTTCTTAGTCTTGAAATGCCCCTCGGTAAATTATGTAATGCATTGTGTCTTTTTATTTGAGAGAGACTAGATAGTCGCCAAATGATGTAATCAAATTGACTGCTTCAACGCATTGGAAGACTGCTTCTAAATTTGCACAAATCATATAAGATACTTGGGTATTTAGAGTTCAATAATCAACATCGTGTTGTAAGAGAGATAATATTCAACTTTTTAATATTCTGCTATAATACTACAAACAAAACCTATGTGTCGAGGTCCTTGAATGCAATAAAAAAAATTCAAGCTCGAGCATTTCTTAGCCTATCTTGATGACCATGAGCATATATATGCATTGGAGAGCATTAGACTAAAGAATGGGAACTTGGGAAAGTGTTGATATTTTTTTCATGTAAATGGCAAAGCATAGAGAGTTGGCACTATTAATATATAGCGTAGGACATATTTTTAATGTGATAACATTAAATGTGTTCAGGTTTGCATTGAGTTTATTCTTTGGTGTGAAAATTAGAGGCATTGTAGTGCAAACACTGCATTATTTTCTTAATACCAAATAGTGCATTCATTCTCTAATGGAACAACATTGGAATTTAGGGTTTTGTGCTCTAATTCATTGCAATGCTTATTCATTGGGACAAGATTTTAATGTAATAAAATTGGTTGATATGTTGGTCAGGGAGATTTGATAAATATACAAACTCGTTGTTTTACTATTCTCCTATACAGTTATGCAAGCTCTTTGAGACGTTGTAGCACTTAAATTATGAAATAATAAATTCGGGTGGCAATAACGAATGATGTATGGATGTGTTATAACCCGAATGTAATTATAACCTATTCATGCTATATGAACTTATATGAAGAATAGGAGCATTGATTTCATCAAATGATATTCACAGACCACCAATCACAGCCTAATGTAATAACAATTGTGGCAATTATGGAGAAATTCATATTAGGAAATAATTTTTTTTAATCTATAATTATTAATCCATCAAAAGAAGAAAAAGTGATATGATTCGTAGAGTTAGTGGACTTAATAAAATTATTTGTCAAGGATGTGGATTATTTTAGTACATTTTTAAAGAATAATGCATGCAGTAGAGCATATTAGCAAGTGCGACTTGCATTTAAGACATGGACATTGCTTGGTTTCTTTTACAATAAATCTACCACCAAAGTTAGGTAGTGAAACATTATTAGCATGTGATTATGATAAGAAACAAGGAGATGCAAACTGTGAGAAATTCTCATATTTTAAACAATAGATTAATCACACCTTGAAAGGGCTATAGTCAGAATGGAGGATTAACCAAATATGTATTAATTCCTACTACTATATGAGAATCCTTATAACTAAATCATTAAGGCCTACTTAATTATCTTCCATAATAAACACGTGGCGAAAAAGGACGATGATAGATTATGAAGATCAGTGCCATAATATATGATACTTGTGGCGAGAGAGGTGTGATGATGGTGTGATAATCATCCACTCTCGAATGTCTCATAGCATAATAATTTGTAGATGTAGTGAAATTAACAACCTATAACGGTTAATAATTCCTATCATGTTGTTGTAGCGGCTACAACGACCCTCCAAAATTTTTCCTTAGCCTGTTTTGGAGCCTCCCTACCAACCTTACATAGCATTTTGTCTTGCTTCATGAAGTACTGAAGCTTCGTGTGTTTTCCTCGCGCAAAGGTAACATGTTGATCACAGTTGATCGATTTCCCTCATAGGTTTCTCATACAGACTTGGTCCAGCTGTAGGCTGAGCAACTTTCCCTTGAAAATTGTGCATTTATGGAGGGAAACAAGGCTTCCCTCCAGTAATTGCGCAATCCTCTTTGACAGCCTCTTGGGCTCCAAGATTGCGCAATCCTGCCAGCCAACACTCCCAGCAGGATTTACACAAATTTTCCCAGCAGTAGGTTGTTCAACCCAGGATTTGCACAAATCTTGGTAGTAATTAGCTACTATGCCCAGAAATTGCACAAATCGTTTTGGTGGCCAGCCAATCTCCCAACCAACAATGCGCATTTTCTCCAGCAGTCTCTTGCATGTGAAGCTGAGTTGACCGGTTCCCTCCAGGACTGAGAAAAACAAACTTGCATGCATGGTTTTCTTCTCCCAAGGTAGTATGCAAATACATCCCTTGTTTCAGGGATCCATGTTTAGCAGTTGGAGGTTGCATGTAAGGAGAAATTCTGAAACCTCTCACCAAGTGTTGCTTCCCCTAGATTCATGGCATGTGTGTCACGACCTCGATGTTATCAAAAATCATCAATCGGATAATGTAGAGCTCATTCGTCACATCAACCTTGTAGGTTTGACATCCCACATCACATCTAGGAGCAATCGGCACATTCAACTCAGCTGTTTTGGGGTAAGCCCACTTCCCATGCCTTGTGCTGCATTTCTGTCTCTTTTTATGTTTTTGCTTGTGGGAGTATTATTTGTTTGATTTCTTTGAACTCTTGTTGTCGTTTACATATATACTAGCTTGTCCTAGCTCTATTTCAGTTTTCGTTGCTATCTCACTATTGTCGCATGCATGAAACTGTTTTGCACAGACGTTCACCCAATTGACAAACTGCCTCATACACATGCATGTTGATATGTTTGTTGAATCTTTCATTCATGTTTTGCATGCACTATCGATCACTTCTGTTATCACTTAGTGTCGCCATGCATTTATTGTCTTAGTTTCTTTTAGTTTCCTGTTGGCAAGTCGGGCCAACCTTGGCCCGGACTCTGCCTTCCCCAAGGCTGGATTGCACAATATGGGAAGGAAGGCTCACCTTCCTCTCGATATTTGTGTATACCTACCCAGCACTGGCCTCTAGGAATGTTTTGCACATTTCTGGAGGACAGTGGCTACTTGGCCCAAGAAATTGTGCAAATTTGTCCCTAGGCTAGCAGTCCTTCCCACCTGGAATTGCGCATTATGCAATCCCAGCAATTAGCAGCCAGACTAGATTGTACATTGCATAGTTCCAACAGTCAGCCAGTCTCCTAGCAGTCCAAACTATGCCTGGAGCAGTCTTTGCAATCGATCTCTCGACCTCCTGGCCGAAATTTCGCAACCTTCATGATCATTTACCCAGGTATGTTGCAAGTTAGTTCTCATGTTCATTTTGGTTTTCGACTGACAGATTTCTTGCTATGAGTGTTTCCATGTCTCCAGGGATCGCAAATGTTCATCTGCCTCTCGGCAATACAGGTACAATGGTTTCCAGGAGAGTAGAGACTAAGACACCATTCAAAGCATGCTTTGGCATGCAGTCGATCAAGTGCCTATGATCTTGCTTACTCATGAAGACATCAAGTTGTTCGTAGAAAAGGACATCAAGTAGTAGCATCACAATAAGTAGCATCATGAACAACAGCTGAAGGCAGCATACCGAATGCAGTGAACACAATGAATACAAGAGGAAGGTTGTTGACAACACAAAGGTGCAACAAAGTTGCAAGATCGAGTAGATTCACTGATAATGAACGCAACTTTGGAGACTGAGGCTATGAGGTGACAGCACGACATGAAAGTCGCACGAAGGCAGAAGATGGAACAAAGAAGGAGTTGCATGTGCTGAAGTAGCAATTCAGGAAGAACATGAAGCTACATAGACAGAGAAATGAGCTACAACAAGAGCACGAACAGTAGTGTGTGCAACATGCACTCATGGATGAAACTACACCCGTACAACCTAAGGATCCATCCTAGTAGCTGACAGAGAGCAGACATGGTGAGCAATGTTGTTGATCGCATTCAAGGGATTCAATAACATGCATGTCGTTGAGTGCATGCATGCAAAACAACCCATTCAACACACTCACCAAGGAGAAGACAAGAAGCAAGTCCAACTGGGGCTGAACATGTACTTCGGCAAGTTGATGCGCACAACCACCAGCACACACTTGAAGATCAACATGGCCACTATGCATAAGTTTGTTTCTGGTTCAACCATGTCCAAGAAGACCATGCACATGTTAGCAGACGAGTTAGATGAAGGAGCCGAACCAATGCATCGGTTGCAACGGACGCAGAGTTCGCTTCAGCAAGATGTCACCATGAGGTGCATGCACACCATCATGGATGACCAAGCTTAGCATTAGCTCACGACCTTCACCATCACAATCATGTCAAAGAGTTGGTCTCATCACAGCAGACCGAGTGTCAATGATGTCTTGCAAGGCTTTCTCAAGCCATGTTATCTCACATGAGTACATGTGCATTGTAATGTTAAGTCATATCAAGTGTCAATGGTTGGATGTAACAGTCATAGAGTAGGTGAAAGAGTCATGAGGGTAGTTGAACTGTCACAAAGGGGAATGTCAAGGGTCACCCCAACCTTTGCTATAAATAGTCCCTCATAACTCATTGTATAAGCTTTTGGTCAGCCAAGCTTCTACTAAGACTCTCTTGAAGAATGCTTGGATAGTATTGTAACGTGCCTTGGCTTCTCCACTGAACGGAGCTAGTACATCTCTTTGGAGGAGCAGGTGGATGTGGCTGTAACCTTCCACTATTGGGGCTAGCAGGTTTACATGGATGTATCATATGATTGTGACTTACACTTCTTTATGTAATAAGAGCCAACACATTTTCATGCATATGTTGTTATTGTAGTTGGACTACTCTGGTTGCTTTAATGATATATGTTGTTTAACTTACGTACTTGTTTATGAACTGATTCACATGCAATTATATGAATCTTGTTGTTAATGTGTTGCATATGTTGTTAATGTTGTCATCGTCTATGTTGACTACTTTTCCAGACATCAGACGGGCCTTTCACTTGAACCTTGCTATAACAATCGTCGCACTCGTCTCAGACTGATCCGTGAGTGTTGTACGTGTTATCTTACCTTGTATGATGTGACTTCCACATCTGAGTGGACTACTCTTCTGGAAGCTGTGCATGTCCTTTGTGTTGTGTGTTCCTAGTCGAGTTAGGACTGATCCCTTTCAACCTAAAACTCACCTCACCTCCTTCCCCTTTCAAAGTGTTGGAACCTCTCATACCCATTCCTTGACTCACAGGATCAATCACACCCTTGCTACTGATAGAGTTATCATACTTGCCTCTATGCAACATCGCGGTGAAGGAATTACCTTATGACCCACTGCTAGGACTCCTACACCAAATGGTCTGAGGTCTAATTGGGACTTCTTACCAGGGATATCCCCTTAACATGTTGGTGGGTCCAGGACCGTCAACATTTCTGGTACTAGAAGGAGGGCTCGATGACAAGTTGTGTCCTCTCATCCAGTTTTAAACCTTTGCATATCTCTCATGGAATTTTTCACTCTTCTTCCCCCGAGGTGTTTTTCGAATCGTGAAGATGTCTCCATCTAGGGGAAGATTTTCAATCTCCTGTCCACTCACACATATGATGGTGAAGGTGAAGTGACCTGGCATGAGCACTTATATAACTTTCTTTTCATGATTTATGAGGAAGATGAGTTTTCTGACGAAAAGGTCGGTTTGCTGCTTGCATACACAATTCACGAATCTCAATTTTGTTGAGTGCTCAGCCTATCAGTTGATGCCATGCACTCATTTGAGCACTTTTGTGATCTCATTGAAGACATGTTCTATTATTTTCATCCAGAATATTTTGACCAGAAAATATTACAGCAACAGAGGGTTCGACATGAATCCGTTATTGATTTTTGGCAGTGCTTCCGTGACTTGCAGTTTCAAGCTCCAAAGAGCCAGATGAAATTTTCTTATCTTTGGGACTAGTTTGAGTATTGCTTTAAGAAATATTTCATCCTACGAAGAAGCTTGATATCAAGCCTCACTTGACATTCTTCATTGATGGAACTATGCAATCTCATGTGCGAGCGAGCACTCTCTCAACTGACTGTCTGCCTCCCTCTCATTCAATAGTTCCACCACTGCCTAGTGATGTTGATGATCATGCTCACACACCTATTCATCCTTCACACTCTCCCAACATCACTCGACTCGATTTTCGCGTAGATTTGGTCCTGAGTCCTTTGAGTTCTCATATGCATATTTTTCTTCGACCTATGTCTTCACACTCAGGTTTTCCTCCAATGATAATGTCTTGTGTTCATCCATTCTAGACTCTTCACTTGTTATGAATGAGGAACAACCCACTAACAGAGTCGGTGTTGTGCAACCAACATCCGATGTCATTCATGAAGAGTATGAGTGGGAGCTTGAACATCAACACTCGGCGAAGGATAACTCCCTTCTGTCTGAGTCCCCTTCATTCTCTCCTAACCTCTTTGGTGAACCTGCCATCCATGATTTTTCATGTGTATATTCATCCACGGATGCACCCATTGTTGATCACTCGCAGAACTCACCAGATGTTAGTCCATCATTCGACAATGGAGAGGATAAGTTACTCATTGAAAATCCACTTGATCCTTCATATGTCTTTTCCTGAAACACAGAGGATGAGTTTGTTTGCTTTTAATCTACCCCTCTCTGTGATTCATCCAACCATGAGGATGCCGACCAACATCCTGAATTTTCTGATCTTGGTTGTTGTCATCTCTTCACCTCATCATCTGATCACGATGTTGATTCACTCATTGTGAATCCGTCTAAGCCACTGGTCTATGAAGATCCATCTATCAACGAAGTCAAAACCCCACAGCCGTCAAGGCACTTCAGCCCGAGCTGATGGTTATGTCAGGCCCTCACTGTCTTGAGGTTGGTTTCGCTTCCGATCAGGAAATTGTTTAAACACTCAAGGCTCCTCATCGCTCATCTGTATGCACTCAAGATCAATCCAACACTCAAATTTTACTTCCTCCACTTGAACTACATGATCCCATTGCTCATGCATTAGAGGAGTCTTACATTGCAAGCACTCATGCACAACGCAAGTTATCTTTGTTTCTTTCGTTTGCTTGCATGTCACAGTCAAGAGTGTGCTTATGTTTCAAAGTTGCACATAAGTTAACACAACACCATGCTAAGTCCACGGACTGCTCGTCATGCACATGCACTCACTTATGTCCCGTGGGCACTTTGAATAATGAAGTGTGGTTGTCTTCATTGTTATATCTTTCTTGCTTACTGGTTCGCACAACTAGATTTCTCATGGACCAAGCCTTCATCGACATGGGTCTGCCAATGTGTCGGTGGCTAGATTGGAAGTATCACTTCTTGTGATTAGGCCCATGCACCATTAATGTAGGAGTAGGAGTAGTGTTTTCTTTCAGTTGTTTTCTTGCATGCTTGTTTGCTTACATGCTTTGTTTTCTTGTTTGTTTGTTTTCTTGTTTATTTACTTGCTTCTCTTTCATTTTTTTTTCTTCTTCTCTTGCTTTGATTTGTTGATTGTTAACTCATTCGCTTGTTTCGTTCATAAGTTAGTTTTGCATGAAATCACGTATGACTCTTGAAGCAAGCTCGATAAAGTACAAGAGGGCTTGTACAACTATCACTACTTGGTCATCTGTCATCTTGCCTCTATATGATGAGCTTTTTACTTTTAGTCCATGATACATCGAAGGAAAATACATATTGTTCGAAGTGAACCTTGGTGTAAACACAATGCTTGTGTGCTAACTAATGTCACCTTCTCTAGTCGATTGTTTTTGGGTTAACCCTTATCAGCTCAGTCAAGTAGAGTAAGGTGAGGGGGAAAACCTTAACAAGAACATTAGAGATACAATAAACTACTTCTCTGCTGGAAAAACCTCTTCTTCTCTCCATTAGCCAGGATCCCTCTTCTGCCTTTGAAATGAATAAGTGATATGCACAATGAACATGAAAATGAAAAAAAAATGAAAAAAATCAAAATGAAAAATGAATAAGGCAAAAGAAGAGAAAGGATTCTTGTGCAATGAGGTGATGCAAGTAACTTCGTCGGGGTACTAACTAGGTTCGCTGGCAACGGAGCCATTCCTGTGTTCCTATGTGACTCCATCAGGGTACTGTTCAGGCCTCCTAGAAGTGGAGCAACACCAGAGATGAAACTAAGACTCTTACGACTATACTACTTGTGCACCTAGATACCCCTCAACCCCAATCAAAAAAACTACGTTGCCTTGCCTTTGAATGTGTGTCAATCGACCAAGAGTCTACATCTTACATCAAGCTAGTTTGAAGCCAAGATGAGCTGAGGGGTGAACAATACTTCCGGAGGTATTAGACTTGTTTTTCATGAACAACGTCCATTCATAGAGCTGGAGTTCTACCATTGTGTCGCCAAGTGTTGTAGCAGCTACAACCACCCTCCAAAATTTTTCCTTAGCCTGTTTTGGAGCCTCCCTACCAACCTTACACAACACTTTTTCTTGCTTCATCAAGTACTCAAGCTTGATGTGTTTTCCTCTCACAAAGGCAGCCTGTCGATCACAATTGATCCATTCCCCTCATAGGCTGCTCACTGGGAATTGGTCCAGCTGCAGGCTGGGTAGCTTCCCCTTCATAATTTTGCATTTCTGGAGGGCAACTAGTCTTCCCTCTAGGAATTGCGCAATCCTCTTTGACAACCTGCTGGGCTCCAGGATTGCACAATCCTGCCAGCCAACCCTCCCAACAAGATTTCTGCAAATTTTCCCAGCAATAGGTTGTTCAACCAAGGATTTGCGCAAATATGGGTAGTAGTCAACTGCTCTGCCCATAAATTGCACAAATCTCCTAGGCAACCAACCAAGCTCCAAGCAAGGAATGCACATTTTTCTCTAGCAGTCGAGTAGTCTCTTACATGTGCAGATGAGTTGACTGGTTCCCTCCAGGACTGAGAAAAATAGACATTCATGCATGGGCTTCTTCTCCCAAGGCAGCATGCAAAGGCATCCCTTACTTCAGGGATCTATGTTTAGCAGTTGGAGGTTGCATGCAAGAAGAACTTACGAAACCTCTTACTAAGTGTCGCTTCCCCTAGATTCGTGGCATGTGCGTCACGACCTCGATGTTATCAAAACTCATCAACCAGACGTTGTAGAGCTCATTCCTCACATCAACATTGTAGCTCTGACATCCCACATCACATATAGGAGCAGTTGACACATTCAACTCAGTTGTTTTGGGGTAAGCCCACTTCCCATGCCTTGTGCTACATTTCTGTCGCTTTTTGTGTTTTCACTTGTGGGAGTACCGTTTTCTTGATTTATTTGAACACTTTCTATCATTTACATGTATACTAGCTTTTCCTAGCTCTCTTTCATTTTGCATTTCTATCTCACTGTTGTCGCATGCATGAAACTGTTTTGCATGGACGTTCACCCAATCAGCAAACTGCCTCACCCACATGCATGTTGATCTGTTTGTTGAATCTTTCATTCATGTTTTGCATGCATTATCAATCACTTATACTATCACTTAGTGTTGCCATTCATTTACTATCTTAGTTTCTTTTAGCTCCGTCAGCAAGTTAGGCCAACCTTGGCGCGGACTCTGCCTTCACCAAGGCTGCATTGTGCAATATGGGGAAGGAAGGCTCACCTTCCTCTCCAGATTTGTTTGTTCATTACCAGCACTTGCCTCTAGGACTATTTTGCATATTTCTAGAGGAAAGTGGTTGCTTAGCTGAAGAAATTGCACAAATCTATCCTTGGGCCAACAGTCCTTCCCAACTAGAATTGTGCATTGGGAAATACTAGTAGTTAGCAGCCAGACTGGACTATGCATTGCGCAGTTCCAGCAGTCATCTAGTCTCCCAGCAGCCCAGACTGTGCCTTGAGCAGTCTTGGCAGTCGGTCTCCCGACCTCCCAGTCGAAATTGCACAACCTTCATGATCATTTACCCAGATATGTTCTAAGTCAGTTCTCATGTTCATTTTGGTTTTCGACTGACAGATTGCTTGATATGAGTGTTTCCATGTATCCAGGTATCGCAGGTGTTCATCTTCCTCTCAGCAGTAAAGGTACAATAGTTTCCAGGAGATCAGAGATGAAGACATCGTTCACAGCACACTTGGGGATGCAGTCAATCAAATGTCTATGAGCTTTCCTACTCACGAAGACATCAAGTTGTTTGTAGACAAGGACATCAAGCAGCAGCATCACAACAAGCAACATCATGAATAGCAGCTGAAGGCAGCATACCGAATGCAGCAAACATAGTGAACGCAGTGAATGAAAGAGGTATTTTGTTGACAACACAGAGGTGGAACAAAGTTGCAAGATCAAGCAGATCCACTGATAGTGAAGGCAACTTTGGAGACTCAGGCTATGAGGTGATGGCGTGAGATGAAGATCGAAGGAAGAAGATGGAACAAAGAAGGAGTTGCATGTGCTGAAGCATCAACTCAGGAAGAACATGAATCTGCACAGACAGACAAATGAGTTACAATAGGAGCAGGAACAACAGTGGGCGCAACATGCAGTCACAGATGAAATTGCGCACATACAAGATAAGAATCCATCCTAGTAGCTGACACAGAGTAGTCATGGTGATCAGTGTCGTTGATCACATGTAAAGGATTCAGCAACATGCATGTTGTTGAGTGCATGCACGCAATCCAACCCATTCAACACACCCACTAATGCGAAGACAAGAAGCAAGTCCAACTGGGGCTGAACATGTACCTCAGCAAGTTGATGCGCAGGACAACGTGCACACACTTGAAGATTAGCATGGAAACTATGCATCAGTATGTTTCCGGTTCAACCATACCCAAGAAGACCATGCACATGTTAGTAGACGAGTTGGATGAAGGGGCCAAACCAATGCACTGGTTACAATGGAGGCATAGTTATCTTCAGCAAGATGTCACCATGAGGTGCATTCACACCATCACAGACGTCCAAGCTTGGCATCATCTCACCACCTTCACCATCACAAGCATGTCAAAGAGTTGGTCTCATCATAGTAGAGCGAGTGTCATTGATGTCTTGCAAGGCTTTCTCAAGCCATGTTGTTTCACTTGAGTACATGTGCATTGTAATTTTTAGTCATGTCAAGTGTAAGTCAAGTGTCAATGGTTGGATGTAACAGTCATAGAGTAGGTGAAGAGTCATGATGGTAGTTGAACTGTCACAAAGGGGAATGTCAAGGGTCACCCAATCCTTTCCTATAAATAGTCCCTCATAACTCATTGTATAGGCTTTTGGTTAGACAAGATTCTACTAATACTATCTTGAATAAGGCTTGGATAGAATTGTAACACGCCTTAGCTTATCCACTGCACAGAGCTAGTACATCTCTTTGGAGGAGCAGGCAGATGTGGCTATAACATTCCACTGTTGGGGCTAGTAGGTTTACATGGATATATCATATGATTGTGACTTACACTTCTTTATGTAATAAGAGCTAGCATATTTTCATGCATATGTTGTTATTGTAGTTGGACTGCTCCAGTTACTTTAATGATATATGTTGTTTAACTTACGTACTTGTGTAGGAACTAATTCACATGAAATTATATGAATCTTGTTGTTAATGTGTTGCATATGTTGTTAATGTTGTCACGTCTGTGTCTACTGCTCTGCCAGACATTAGACAGAACTTTCACTTGAACCTTTCTATAACAATTGTTGCACTCATCTCAGACTGATCCATGAGTATTATACATGTTATCTTACCTTGTATGATGTGACTACAACATCCGAGTGGAATGCTCCACCAGAAGCTGTGCATGTCCTTTGTGTTGTGTGTTCCTATCCGAGTTGGGACTGATCACATTCAACTTGGAACTCACCTTCACCTCCTTCCCCTTTCTAAGTGTTGGAACCTCTCATACCCCTTCCTTGACTCACTGTATCAGTCACACCCTTGCTACTAATAGAGTTATCTTACATGCCTCTGTGCGACATTGCAGTCAAGGCATTACCTTACGACCCACTGTTGGGACTCCTACACCAAACGATCTAAGGTATAATTGGGACTTCTTACCGGGGAGATCCTCTTGACATGTTGGCGGGTCCAGCACCGTCAAAACATGTGAAAGGTTATGCACAAATTGTATTTCACTACTGTGTTTTATGAAAAGATGGTTATGGAAGAGGGCTTACCCCTGTTATGTACTGACCATAAGCCTCTGTAATATATATGGCTTATTTTGTAGAATATGGTTAGTAGGTGGTTTGAAGGTGTTATGTATTAAGAGATGGTTATCTTGAGAATGTTGACTGAGAAAACTAGTGAGCATTTTATTTGTTGTTTATAAACATTGTTGTAATTGACATATATCATCATGGTATTGACATTATATCTGGTCATAACTTGCTTTAATAGAAGAATTCCATGTTTGCATCATTGTTTTATTGTTGTATGATACATATACTCGTGCATTGTCATGGATTTTTTTGGTATATTGTTATCATAAGCCTAGTTAAGGGGTCATCAAGATAAACTTGTCATGGAAAGAATCATGCTAAAATCTACACATAATAATGAGGCATATGAATTTTCCATGTAAGAACATGGGTGTACAATGTTATTGCCTTATAACAATATTGTAAGTTAGCATTTGGTTGATTAAAGTTGTCAAGCATCCATTGAATGAAAAAGTCTAGAATTTAATGGATTGTTGGAATTATCATGCAACTCATGATGAATTCTCATATTGGTCTTGGTTCATTAGGAAATTTATATAGAAATCATTGTACAACAACCTTAAATATGTGGCTACCCTAATGCCTATAAAAGGAGGGTAATCTGTAGAAGAAAAGAACATGATTGACATAATGATCACGTTGGTAAAGTATAGTGCAGAGTGGTTAAGTTGTTGAAACATAAAAAGGGCAATAGTAAATCAGCTGAGATTAATGGTTTAAGAATGAAGTATTGATCTAATGATTATTAAACTATGAGTTAATAGTCTTCTTAGGATGCAAATATGCATGAATGCGTACTATATTACTGAAATTGTGTTACAACCACATGAAATCTGAAAATGATTTACACTTGAAAAAACTTTCTCTGATTACGTAAATGAACCATGCTCATACAAATTCATTTTAATTGCTAGAAAAAAGATAAAGGAATGTTTGGCATGATACTAACATGGTAGAAAAATATGTGGACAAGGTTTTTGTCATGCAGGTGATACCTTGGGAATGGTATGATGGGTTGTAGCACAGATGGTACTATGTACAGGAGCACATACAGTACCTGTATGACTACATATGTTACATGTTTGAAATATGATATGTATATCAGTGTGTATAATACACATTGTGTGCAGGTATGCACGAAGACATTGGGTAGATGTCTAGCAAGACAACCAACTGGGCAGTTGCACAGAAGAAGGAAAGTAAGAAGTGGTTCAAGGATAAGTAACCATGGTTAAGTTTGGAATACATACGATTGCGAAGAATATATATGATGAACATATATGATTAATATATAAATTGTTATGTGAACTAATCTGTTATGACATTGTATACAAATTGATGTGGAAAATATGCTAACAGATGTGTTATACGCAGAGAAACTACAAGAAGAAGGTGTTCAACAAAGAAAACAAAGGCTTGGAATATTGCCAGAAGTGAACATGCATTCTTTAGATAAAATTAAAAATGAGAAATAGTTTATTTACTAATATTAAGTAACAGATTATGATATGTATCATAGTTAAAATTATGCATCTATAAATTCACACAAATGGTTTGAAAACAATGTTACAGGTAGCTATGAAAGAAGAACACTCCTTGAGATCGATGTAGCTATGGAAGAGGAGCACTCTTTGTGACTGATTTAGCTATGGAAGAGGCACACTCTTGGTGACCAATGTAGCTATGGAAGAGGAGCACTCCTTGTGACCGATGTACATCGGAAAAATTTTATCAGATGGCAGAGCCATGAGAGTTGTTGATTCATAAACCAGCTACCTATGAATGAGGACATGATGCAGTGATACACCAAGGACGATGTACAATTTAAGGGGGGTATTATGTAACACCCCACCCTTGTGTGCTAAATTATTGTAAACCTAAGCTGACAAAAGCTAGGTGTGATACCTCCTTTGTGGGTTAAACTATTCTAAACCTAAGCTGAGGAGGAAAGCTAGGTGTGATATGTAATATGAGAAGAAAATGTTTTATTAAATAAATAAATAAAATAAATCACTTGGATGGTGGGAGCACCAAGAGAGAGAAATTCTTACAAAATCCCATTGAGGAATGGGATAGAGATGAACCTTTCATGATAAAGCTTCTAGATGTGATTCTAGATAAGCTTGGATGGATTGGAGATCCATCAAATGGATGGGAGATAAAGATCTATCGAACATAAAAGCTTTGAGGGAGATAAAGGCAAGTTTTTATGAGGAAAAGCCTCGTGGGAGATAAAGATGAGACTTTTTGAAAAAGACCTAGGAAAAAGGAAAAATCCATAAAAGCGGGGCGCCACTAATGGAAACTAAATCATGAAAGAGGGTATTGAATACCTAGTGCATTGATCAATTGAGGACATTTGATCCTTGGCAAGAACGTCAGCTCGGGGGAATCTGAGGTGATTCATGGTTTGGTGGTGATGCTCATCCCTCCAAGTGAAGTCTTAGCCGATTCCTTATGCATGGAATGTTTTGTATGTTGATCTTTACTCTCTCTCTATGGTATAGTTTTAGTTTTTTTATTGGAAGATTTCTTAAGTTTCTTCACCATGAAAAGGTTTGAGTGAATTTCATATGCTTATGTATTAATAGGGTTAATAATGGTTCCCTCTCTTTTGATGAGATTCACTTGCATGATATGTTTTCATGTTAAATCATTTCCTATTAGGATGTTAAATCATACAATTCAATTATATGTATTTCTTAACTATCTCTCTTATGGAAGTGATGGAATTAGTAATGCAGGTGACTGTCATGTGATCTCACATGCATATCAAAGTTATTATGACTATCTTACATTGACAAGAAAGGAACTTGATACTTAATTAAATGTGATGAAGGAAAATAGTATGCCTCTAACTTATGGGATATTATTATAAGGCTTTGGTTCATGCAAGCCATTATGGAGTAGTGTTGTTACCTATATAATGAAGTAGTATTATCTATGCCACGCATGAGCTATATCAATAACCTTTTGTATTAAATAGTTATCATAGATGAATAAGGTATAATGCCTTTAACGAGATAGTCTATAATGGTCAGATTTCCTATTGCATGTGTACTTAATGAGAATAAATTAGCATACTATCTGTGGCTTAAGAGTTACATCAATAATCCTTTGCCTATGTTTGTAGAACTATGATCTTAACCCATAGCCAGCTAATTATGAGTCCATTAATTCTTGCAGGGAATAACAAATACACTTTATGAGTTGCATGCCAGGATCAAAATTTTTTTCTAAGATTGTAAATTGAACTTAATGATAATCCTAAAAGTCCACATCCTCCTGCTCTATGGTCAAAATTGGTAGTAATTATGGAATGTGTTCTACAAATGTTCATACGGATGTATTGGAGGGCTAAAGACACCCTTGGCAAGTGTTCAATATTAACAATAAATAGCAAAAAAAATTCATCTAAATGGGAGTTGATTGTAAAATTTCCATGGTAGGCTCAGGGGGTATGTTACATTAATGCTCACCCCAAGCGATGTTAAGTGGATGAAACATGGTGATAATATGAAACACCAAGTGTGGTACCAGAACATTCTCAAGGCAGGGAAATATATTTTGTTTTAGGTCCTAATGGCTTTGGGTATCATTAACAACTACGAAATGTGTGGAAGGTTGTTCAGACATTTTTCTATTGTGAATTTTGCAGGGTGTTTCTCCAAGGTGCCTTACACACCAACGCTTAAAGGATGTGAACATTGTGAATTACTGGGTGAGATTTATGTTGAAGCTTGGTCTCAAATTTCAAGCAAGCCTGCTACTTGGTATATGGGTCCCTATCCATTCAAGGTTGACACCTAAAATGTTGTGAATCAACAAGTAAATTATCTTTCTGGCAATGTTTTCTTGGTAGAACTAGGGCTTGTTATGCAAGTGTCGGCTCAATGTAGTCTAGATAGGTTTTTTTTTTTTTATTTGACCGCTGAGGTGAATGCCGGTGGTATCCTTCTTGTGCCTCTAGGATTGTAGCTCGAGAGGTTCATCCTCAGGTATTTCAGGATTTCCCCAAATGTTAGATGGTTTTCCACTTCTGTTTGGAATCGTAATTGGGTAGTTGGAGATTTCATTCTTTACATAGGGTGGTTTCACTCTTTTGTGGAATTTTTCTTTGTTGTTGGTTGGTTCTAGATTAGCTTTGCAGGAACCTTGATTCAATATTTGTGGGTCTATTGTTGGGTGGTTGGGAATCCTAAGGTTCAAGGCAAACCCTTATTACGTTGGCTTTTGTCTTCGTTCATGACTCCATAAGTAGAGACCCTCTCAGAGTGGTGTGAGAGTTCTATGTGCATGTCAACAACCCTTCTTGTCTATGCTGTTAGGGATATTGTTTTTTTTATCTTCTATTTTATTGATTTGTATGAGAATTATTCATCCATTGGTTTGGTTGGTCATCGTAAGCTAGTTCCATGTGTCAATAGAGGTATCGTTGTGGTTGTTGATACTCACAGTTCTATTGTGATGTCGTGGTCAAGGTGTGGGTGGTTCTATCAGTTGTAGGTTAAGGTGGTTTTTAGGCAAGGTGTAGCCCATGGGGTGTGGTATTGCAAGGAAATTATATCTGTGTGGGTAGTTGTAATGGTACGCCAAGTTGGTGCCCACGTCATGGTGGTCATCATCTGAGCGTGGTCATGGGCATCAGTTTGCAGTCATGGATCCCAATAGTTTGGAGTTGAGGAGGGGTTATTGAAACTGGCAACAAGAAATGCTAAAATTAGATGTCCTAAAAATAGCACTGCTATAATAGTAGTTCGAGTAGTACAGTGTTGAACATAGCAACAAGAGAATGAAAAATGGAAGTGCTAAAAATAACATTGCTATAAATAGCATTTCAGGGTGGATTCCAATTTTAGTCAGTCCCTGGACTAAAATTGACAGGTAAAATTCAATTTTTATCTTAGCAGCTGTTTGTAAAAGAATTAATTAACTCACCATGAGTTAATTAGTTGTGGAAAATCAAACATGAAGTCTATGTGAGGACATACAACAGTTTCTCCATTGATTAAGGGATTTATCCATCAGTTAAAGAGATAAGGATGAGTTGTAATATTGAGTTGTAATTAGTTGGCTCAATTAACTGAGTTAAGTCCAGTTAGATTAGTTCTAACAGTTTGTAGAATTAATTGTGGGTTCAGTTAGTTAATGCTTTCATGCATGTAACTGTTGCACTTCAGATAATTGAATATTCTCTCGTATAACTCATGCATGTCAGTTCAGTCAGAGACCCAAATGAGATTATAGGAAGGGACATTGTATATCAGTTGGAGGATTTTTCCTATAAAGGAAACTCATCCATGCAGAAGGAATTATTTCCTTTAGGTTTGTATAGTGATTTCTCAGCCAAGTGAGCAGTGTGTGAGGTGGGAATTCACACTTGTGGAAGCACTGGACCCCAGGAAAAACTGTGCAAGGAAATAGGAGGCTTGGAGGGCAGGGGAGAAGGTTTGTGAGAAGCCTTTGATGTACATGAGCAGCAGAGGGATTGTAGAGAGAGCAGGATAGCTTGTGAGCTGATTCTTTTTGTAATCTAGGACTATATTCCAGTTGTATGATAATATAGAGTTGGGGTTTTAGGTGAGGCTTTCCCTGGGTTATTTCTTCTGTGTTATGTGTGATTGATTTTTGCTTATCAGTTATATGTGTTCTATTGATCTTGCATATTCGATTAAGCTTCCGCATAATTGTTTGTAAAAGTAGATCAAGTATTTTTCTTTAGTATATTGCATTATCAGGTGATCTACAGTGGGAAATTCTACATGGTATTAGAGAATAGGTGAATCAAGGAGAGAAAAGTATACAAGAAGGGAGAAGTTTGAAGTTTGTGGTTCCTGAATATAGAAATCGAGTTCTTATCACATCTCATTTTCACCAATGGCGTTCAATGGTTTAAGACTCGAATATGCTCTTGATGGCAGTTTGAATTATATAGCCTGGAAGGATCACATGGAAGCAGTATTAGAGGATAACGGTCTAAAGGACTTCATTGATCAAGAAGTCCCCAAGCCGACTGATGCTATGAATTGGCGGAATGGAAGCAATGTGTGGCTAGAGTAAGGAGAATCCTTCTGGAGGGAGTTTGAGACCACATAGTCTCGAGTCTCCATGGGAAGGAGACCCGTTTTCGATGTGGAAAACATTGAAAGATATATATCAGAATAGTAGTCAACCAGAGGAAGCTGGCGCTGAAAGGAGAGCTTCAAAAAATCAGTGTGAAAAGGCGACATGATCTCTACGTATCTGAACAAGCTCACCACTTGTAGGGATGAGCTTGGAAGGTAGGGATCACGACAGCTGATGATGAGATGGTGAGTCTTGCCCTTCTCGGTCTTCCTAAGAGCTAGCATAGCTACCAAGACTCAGTTAATGGAAGAGAAAAACTGGTAGATTGGGAACAACTTTGGTTGGATCTGATGCAGGAGGAGATAAGAAGAAGCACAAAGATGGTTCTTCATCCAAGGAGGATGAAGAAAATTGTGCATTAGCGAGTAAGGCGAAGAAAGGGAAGGAGAAGGATTCTCATTCCAAATCCAGTTCTTCCCATGGTGGGAAGAAGTTTGACAAATCGAAAGTGTGATGCTTTCATTGTCATGAGGTGAGCCATTTTGCTACAAATTTTCCACTAAATAAATCCAATATGGGATCCAAGGAAGGATCTGAAGGTGAGGCATTGGCTCACAGTTTGAGTTGGATTTCACCCTCTTTGCATGCATGGTTTCATC